>CANIUD010000249.1:232500-659727 GCA_947470075.1 Closterium sp. Yama58-4
TCGCCCGAGTTCCACCGCATTGTTGCTTTTGCGATTCGATACGCTGCTGGTAACCCGTTGTGCGAGCTGTAACCGCGGGTAACCATGTCGCGAGCATCACCCCGACGTTCTGCCTCCGCCGAGGCGCCTGAGAAATCGTTCCGCCTCCGTCATTCTTCCTCTGTTCCACCGCCTGCCGTCACGCGCGCTCCTCTCACCTACCGCGTCTCTCTCGGCCATTATTTCGTTCGATGCGCGTGCTCGCGCGCGGTTCGCGCACGTTCCTTGCGCCCGCCATGAGTCGTTCCCTGCCCTCCACTCTCCGCTCCCCTCAACCCCGACCCCCTCTCTTTTTCCCCCTTCCCCTCCCCCCCGGCGCTCCCCTCCCTTTCCCCCAAATCCCTGCGCGCAGCATCGCGACATGAAGGCGTTCGAGCTGCTGGGGCTGGGCGCGCAGGACACGGTGCAGTACGCGCGCGTGGGGTGACATTTCCTCTCCCTCGTCCCTCTTGCTCCCCTCCCCTCTCTCCCCCCTTCTTGCCCCACTCTTCCCCCCCATGCGCGCAGCCATGAGGGCATTCGAGCTGCTGGGGCTGGGCGCGCAGGACACGGTCCAGTACGCGCGCAGGACACGGTCCAGGACACAGTGCAGTACGCGCGAGTGGGGGAGGTCGGGGGGGGACAACGACCATGATCTCAACCGTCCTTTCCCTTTCCCCTCGTCCCCCACCTCCCCTCCCCTCTGCGCGCAGCATTGCGCCATGAAGGCATTCGAGCTGCTGGGGCTGGGCGCGCAGGACACAGTGCAGTACGCGCGCGTGGGGGAGGTGGGGGGGGACAACGACCATGACCTCGACCCCCACGACCACGACAGCCACAACCATGCCGCCAGCTCCGTGGTGGGCAGGCTTCCGCGCGCGCGGGAGAGTCCCCCTGCGCGGAAGCAGCAGTACCAGCAGCAGCAGCAGCAGCAGCAGGGGGGGTGCCTGGGGTGGCGTTTAAGACGGAGGCTGCGCGCGCTGCTGCTGCTGCGCTGGATGAGGAAATGGCGGGGGGCGGGGGGAGTGGTGTTGGGGAGGTGCGGAGGCCACGACAGGAGGCTGCTGCGCCTTTGTGCTCTGTGAGTGTGGGAGTGAGATGGGGAGAGTGGGAGTGGGCGTGGGTGGAAGTGAGTGAGTGTGGGATTGAGATTGTGAAAGTTGGGGGTTCCGCGGAAGCCACAGCAACAGCGGGTGCCCGGGGTGGCGTTTAAGACGGAGGCGGCGCGCGCTGCTGCTGCGCTGGAAGAGGAAATGGTGGGGGGTGGCGCGGGGAGTGGTGTGGGGGAGGTGCGGAGGCCACGAGAGACTGCTGCTGCGCCCTGGTGCTCCGTGAGTGGGGTAGTGAGAGGGGGAGAGCGGAGGGGATTGTGATTTTTTTCATGGGGATGGGGAGATTCGGTGTGGCACTTTCTCTCCCCCACCCCGTCCCCGTTCCCCTCCCCCTCCCCTCTCTCACTGGCCACCTGTTTCTGGTCGCTCGTTTCTCTCACCCCCTCCCTCTTCCGAACACTTCCATTCTTTGAACACATGATAGAAAGGTCTCTGTCTTGCTCTCTTTCTCCCTTTCCTCTCCCCCTTTCCTCTCCCCCTTTCCTCTCCCCCTCACCTCTCCCCTTCCCCTCCCCCCCTCCCCTCTCCCCCTCACCTCCCTCCCTTCTTCCCCTCCCCTCTTCCCTCCCATCTCCCCCTCCCCTCCCCCCCTCCCCTCCCCCCCTCCTCCCTCCTTCTCCCTCTTCCCCGACCCTACTCATCAGAAGGCCACCTGTCTCTGGGTGCTCGTCGCTCTCGCGCTCTCCATCACACTGACTCAGGTGAGTGGGTGTGTGGACCGGTGGGTGTGTGGACTGGTGGGTGGGTGGGCCCTGGCCCTCTCCTCCTCTCCCCCTCCCCTCTATCTCATCAGAAGGCCACCTGTCTCTGGGTGCTCGTTGCTCTTGCGCTCTCCATCACACTCACTCAGGTGGGTGGGTGGGTTTGTCGAATGCCATGACACCTGGCTTTCAGGTGTTTCAGGTGGGTGAGTTGGCTTTCAGGTGTTTCAGGTGGGTACGTCTTCTCCCACATTTATTTGTTTATTTATTTAAGACCATCATTTTCGTCTTAAATTCGCCTCTGCCTTCCTTGCTCTCCACCTGCTTGTCTTTTCCCCCGAACCCTCTCCTCCTTCGTCTCCCCACCCACAGCTTCTCATGGGCATGTGACTCAATATGCCGCTTTGTTTTCCTTCTCCCCCTCAAATCCCTCCCCCGTTCCTCCCCAACCCACCCACAGCTCCTCATGGGCATGTGCAGCTACAACCTTCGCTTCAAGGGCGCATGGGTCATGGGCCGGTTAAATAAGTCTAAGCTGCCTCTCTGCTCCCCTCTTACTCCTTCCTGTGACCCATGCCCCCTCCCCCTTTCCTCCCCACCCACAGCTTCTCATGGGCATGTGCGGCTACAACCTTCGCTTCAAGGGCGCGTGGGTCACTGTCGTGTACGATGTGAGTGGCTTTTGGGAAATATCTGAAGCGCACAGGTCACCCTTGCTTGCCTTCTTTTGAGGCGCCTCAAAAGTCGCTTCAATCACGGGCGCGTGAGTCACTGTAGCGTACGATGTGAGTGGGCTTTTGAGCATACTAGAAGGGACTCTCGTTTACAACATGGGTGGCACTAGCTTGTCTGCTACGCTACACTCACGCTGTTCCTGCTGCTTTGCGGTGGTTCAAACCCCACCGCAAACCCAGAGAGCGCAGCGTGTGCAAGACCTACCTACCAGCCACCCTTTCCCCTCCCGGCATCCTCTCCCTTCCTCTTTGGAAGTCTTTTGAGACGTCTCAAGAATCCAGAGAGCGCAGCGTGTGCAGCACCTACCTACCAGCCATCTTTCCTCTCCCAATGTCCTCTCCCTTCCTCGTTGCAAGAAGCTGTTCGCCACATTTTCTGCTCCTTCTTTTTCCCAACCCTATTCTTCCCTTTCCCCCTCATCGCTCTTCGTGTCCCCAACCCTGTTGTTCCCTCCCCTCTGCCCTCCCCCATCGCAGCCCAGCACGCGGGCACAGATAACGGAGTCGGTGGTGGGTTTGGAGCACACTAGGCCCTCTGTCAGCCCCACCTCCCCTCTCTCTCCCTGCTCCTTCCCCCCCACAACCCTGTTCTTTCCCCCTTATTGCAGCCCAGCACGCGGGCACAGACAACGGAGTCGGTGACGAGTTTGGAGCACAGCATGTATGACAACTCAGGTGCGCATGGTGATGACGTGTCACGTGTGTGTGGATGATGACGTGTCACGTGTGTGTGGATGATGACGTGTCAGGATGGATGATGACGTGTCAGGCTGTGTGATGGGCTGGGCTGCCTATCCGTGGCTGAAGGTGGGTATTTCATCCATGCACGGCGATTTGCACCACTCACAACGATTTGCGTCGCAGCACTCACACGTCGGGGGAGATAGATGTTGTATCCTCGATATAACTTCTTGCCCCTGCCCGGCCCCCCTTTCCCTTTTTGCTGCTCATCACCCCCACGGCACGAGCAGGCGTGTTCCAGGTGAGGTTTGACTCGCTGGAAGAGGAGGAAATTCGCCAAATCAGGTGCCCCCTCTCCCCATCCCACCCCACCCCACCCTCACCCCACCCTCACCCCACCCCACGAACAGGCGTGTTCCAGGTGACGTTTGACACGCTGGAGGAGGAGGAGGAGATCCCCCCTCCCTTTGCCTTGCCTGCATGCATGCTAAACACCTTTTCCCGCTTCTCCTGCATGCGTTCCTTCCCCCCCACGCCATGCCACCCCATGTATAGGTTTGTGTGTTCCAGGTGACGTTTGACACGCTGGAGGAGGAGATCCGCGAGATCAGGTGCCCGCTCTCCCCGCGACTCCAACCCACCCCACACCACCACACACCCCACTTCACCCCACCCCACCCCACCCCACCCCACCCCACCCCACCCCACCTACCTCCCCCACCCCACCCCACTCGCAGGCGTGTTCCAGGTGACGTCTGACACGCTGGAGGAGGAGGAGACACACAGCCTCCTTTGTGCAACTGCAACCTTCTCTCACCTTTTCCCCCCTTCCACCCCACCCCACCCCACCCCACCCCACGCACAGGCGTGTTCCAGGTGACGTTTGACACGCTGGAGGAGGAGATCCGCGAGATCAGGGACCAGCTCAACGGCAAGCAGGTATTTGCACGGTGCACATGGGTGCTGATGGGTGCTGATGGGTGCTGATGGGTGCTGATGGGTGCTGATGGGTGCTGATGGGTGCTGATGGGTGCTGCTGGTTGCAGGTGGGTTGTATCTGTGCTTGTTTCCCAACACTCTTGTGGGACCAGGGACCAGCTCAGCAGCACCAGAAGGCGGGAGCCAGACCAGCAGCGCCAGTCCCCCCCACCATACAGCTAGCAAAGCTGAGGGTGCAGGCGGCTTTTGAGGCGCCTCAAAAGCCGCCATACAGCTAGCGATGCTCAAGTTGCAGGCGGAAGAGCTGTCGTCCCAACACGCCCTGCTGCCCTTCTCCCGTGCCATTCCCCCCTTCTCATTCCCCACTTCGACTGCCCGTCCCGTGACTCCTCTCCCCACCTCACCAGAAGAAGGCAGGAGCCAAGCCAGCAGCGCCAGTCCCCCCAACTAGCGAAGCTCACGGTGCAGGTGGAGGAGCTGTCGTCGCAACACGCCCTGCTGCCCTTCTCCTGTCCCATTCCCCCCTTCCTTTTTCCCTCTTCCCCCTCCCTGTCCCTCCCCTGTCCCCCTTCACCACCAGAAGACGGGAGCCAAGCCAGCGGGCCCAGTCCCCCCCGTGGTGCAACTGGCGAAGCTCAAGGTGCAGGTGGAGGAGCTGTCGTCGCAACACGCGCTGCTGCGTGGCAAGCTGGACTCCCTTGTTGCCGCCGCTGGGGGTGCTGGTGGTCCCGGGGAGAACAGTACTGCTGCTGGGGGGACCGCTGCTGCTGCTGCCGCTGTGGCTGTGGCTGCTGCTGCTGAAGGGAGTGCTGCTGCTGTGGGTGTAAACGGCACGAGTGGGGTTGCTGCTATGCAGGCGGTGGGGAAGCTGCTGGAGCCGCTGAAAGCGCGGGTGCAGCGCGGTGAAGAGCGGTTGAAGGCGGTGCAGGAGAGGGTTGACGTGGTGGAGAAGGAACTGGCGGATAGCACGGAGGTGCTGCAGCAGCTTCAAGTGGAGGTGACCACTGGTGGGGGGAAAGGTGAGTGAGACCCTTTTCCATCTCCTTCTCCCACACTCTCTTTCTCCCACACTCTCCCTCTCCCTCTCCCTCTCCCTCGCTCTCTCCTGGATCAGCATTCTCCCAGAATGGTTTTCGGAGAAGGTGAGCTGCCACGCAGTGCCTTTTGAGTCGACTCAAAAGTCATGTGAGCTGCCACGCACTGCGGGCGGACAGCACGGAGGTGCTGCAGCAGCTGTAGGTGGAGTGGAGGTGGTCATTGGTGGGGGGGAAAGGTGAGAGGGACTCTTCTCTCCTTCTTATTCGCTTCTCGATAAACTTTCTCTTCAACAATGCTTTCCCAATGCTCTCCGGATAAGAACTCTTCTTTCTCTCTCCTCCATTCCCCATCTCGTTCCCCCTTCTCTCCCCACTCACTCTCCGTTTTTCATCCTCTCATTCTCCCCTCTCTCTCCTCTTCTTCTCCCTTTTCTCCTCTAGTTTTCCCCTTTTCTCCTATTGTTTTCCTTTTTCTCCTCTTTTCTTTTTGTCAGTGCATTCTCTCCCTCCTCCCCCCTCACATTCACTCACGCTAGACCCAGCAGCAGCAGGAATTGCAGCTGCAGAAGGTCCGGTCGGCAACCACAGCACTTGTGAGTCGACTCAAGAGGTGACTTTTGAGTCGACTCAAGAGGTGACTTTTGAGTCGACTCAAAAGGCAGCAGCAGGAATTGCAGCTGCTGAAGGTCCGGCCGGCAACCACAGCACTTGCAACACCCAGCGAGCGTGTAGCAACAGTGGTTCCTCTCGTTCCCCCTTTTCTCCTCTTATCTCCCTTCTGTTTACTCGCCTTCTTTCCCTCTACCCCAACCACTCACACCCACCCACAGTCACGCCAGACCCAGCAGCAGCATCCGGTGCAGCAGCAGCAGCAGAAGGCTCGGCTGCAACCACAGCAGCACTTGCCACACCCAACGAGCCTGAAACGGTGGTCACTCCCCCTTATGCTCCCGTTTCTCCTCTTATTCTCCCTTCCCATTTTCATACTGTTTCCCCCTACTCCCCTCGCACCCTCCCTCTCAGTCACGCCAGACTCAGCAGCAGCATCCAGTGCAGCAGCAGCAACAGAAGGCCCGGCTGCAACAACAGCAGCACTTGCCACACCCAACGAGCCTGCAGCAGCGACGGTCGTTGCAGCACCAGACGAGCCTGCTGCTGTTGTCATTCCCGAACCAACCGAACCTGCAGCAGTGGTTGTTCCAGAGCCAACCGAACCTGCAGCAGTGGTTGTTCCAGGTCCCTCTGAAACTCCTGGCCCTGCTGCTGGTACTGTTGTGCCAGCACAAGGTGGGGCGGAGAATGCTGCTTCTGCTTCTGCTGCTGCTGCTGCTGCTGCTGCGATGGGAGGGAAGGGTGGAGGGAAGGAGGGCGAGGAGGAGGCGGAGGGGGAGGGGGAGGAGGGGGAGGGGAAGGATGATGCTGACTTGGGTCCTCCAGAGGATTACCCTGGGGAAGGGGAAGTTGAGGAGGAGGGAGAAGAGGAGGGAAAGGAGGAGGAGGAGGGAGAGGAGGAGGGAAAGGAGGGGGAGAAGGGAGGGGAGGAGGGAGGACAGAAGGGAGGAGAGGTTGAAGCAGGGGAGGCAGAGGTTGGGAAGAAGAGTGCTGGGACTGCAGGGGAGACAGAGGCGGGAGGTGAGGAGGAGGAGGGCGAGGAGGGGGAGGGGGAGGAGGCGGAGGCAGGGGAGGAAGGGGAGGAGGGGGAGGAGGAGGGGGAGGATGAGCCACCTGCAACGCCGGGGGGGATAGATGTGGCAGAGGTGCAACAGTGCGGCGATGAGGTGAGTCGATGGGAGGCAGTGGTAGTGAATGGTGGTGAGCGGTGGTGATGGTGATTGGATTGGAGTGCTTGGGAAGGATGAGCCACCAGCAACACCGGGAGGCATAAATGTGGCGGAGGTGCAACAGTGCGGCGATGAGGTGAGACGATGGGAGGCAGTGGTAGTGAATGGTGGTGAGGGGTGGTGAGTGGTGGTGATGGTGATAGTGATGGTGATTGGAGTGCTTGGGGAGGAGGAGTTACCAGCAACACCGGGAGGCATAGATGTGGAGGAGGTGCAGCAGTGCGGCAATGAGGCGAGACGATGTTTGGATGCACGGTAGTAGTGGTGATGATGAGGGGAAAAACGTGGGACAGTGGGAGGGAGGGATGGAAGGGAATCGTCAAAACAGGCACTCCAATCTCCTTCAACATCACCATCTGTCTCTCCTAACATCCTGTGACCTGTCCCCCCCCCTGTTCCCCTCATTTCCCCCCATTTCCCCCCGTCTGTTGAACTGAGCCCACTCGTGTTGAGCGCTCCTTCTTTTCTTTTCCTCCCTTTGCCCGCCCTTCCTGCTCTTGACTCTCCCGTCTCAACCCCTTTCATGGATCCCATGCCTTCTCCACCCCACTCATCTTTTTAATTCCCCCCCCCCCATCCATTTTTCCCCCACTCACATCTTCTCTTCCCCTTCACCCCCACTCATCCCCCCTACACCCTCTCATCCCCCCTACACCCTCTCATCCCGGCCACACCCTCTCATTCCTCTCACACCCTATCATCCATCCATGCCATGCCAGGTTCTCGACCTGCCACCAGAGGCCAAGGCATGGAAGCAGCGTTCTCTTGTGCAGATCACACCAGACCTGCAGCTATTCAGGTGAGCGCCTGCTGCTGCTGTTGCTGCACTGCTGCGTTGCGGATTCCCTTGTTCTCGTTCGCTGCACAGCATGCCGGAACTCTCCTGTGCAGATCACATCGGACCTGCAGCAGTTGAGGTGAGCGCTGCTGCGTTCGTTGCGTTTGCCGCGTTTGCACGTGACAAAGAAAGAAATGCCTTGAGATGAGACCTCTCGAAGCATCTCACCGCAACAGCTTCTCCCCCATGAAAGGAGGGTGCTTTTGAGACGTCTCAAAAACCTTCCCCAGACTGAATGCTTTCGTGCCCCCCTCACCTCCCCCTTCCCTCCCCTTCCCTCCCCTTCCCTCCCCTCGTCCCTCCCTGCTCTCCCCCATCTCCTTCCTTCTACCCCCACAGTGCATATCGCTACAATCCGCACACCATAGCACTCGTGGGCCTGCTCTCTCCAGCCGTGCCCACTCTCCCACTCAACAACTGCTTCTTCCGCCAGTCTGACGGCTCCCATGCCCCTCCTCTCCTCCCTACTCCCTCTCATCCTCTCCTTCCTCCCTTCTCCCTCTCCCCCGTCCTGCTCTCCCCTCTCTTCCCCCACAGTGCATACCGCTACAATCCGCACACCATAGCACTCGTGGGCCTGCTCTCTCCCGCCATGCCCACTCTCCCTCTCGACAACTGCTACTTCCGCCAGTCAGACGGCTCCCAGCCCATCGCAGGCTCGCTGCTGCGCCTGCAGGTGGAGGTGAGGCGAGGCTGCTGGGGTGGTGGGTTGGGTTGGAGGGTGAGACGTAAAGAGGTTGGTTGCTGGATTGGGTGGGCTGGTGGGTGGGGGTATGAAGGGGGGTGCGCATCAGGCAGTGTGTTGGTCATGGGTATTGGTGAAACCGCCTTTCCCCCTACTCATCCACCCCTCTCTCCTTTCCCCTTTCCCTCCCCTCTCGCTCTCCCCACCCTCCCTCGCTCCCATTAAGAACACCTCGGCACTGGTGCTGAGATTTGAAGGCCACATTCCATTGACCCACCATCGGCACTACCGACCCACCTTCCCCCTCCTTTCCCCCCTCCTTTCCCCCCTCCTTTCCCCCCTCCTTTCCCCCCTCCTTTCCCCCCTCCTTTCCCCCCTCCTTTCCCCGCTCCCTCCGCCCCACTTTCCCTCGCTTCCCCCTCAGAACACCTCGGCAGTGGTGCTGAGATTTGAGGGCGACACTGCCATTCCCCCCTGTGGGGGTTACCTTGAGTGCACTGCTGCTGCTGCTGAGGGTGCCGCTGCTGCTGGTGGGGCGAAAGTGGTTGTGTACACTGAAGGCCGAGGGGATGTGAGTGAGAGGAAAGGAACGTATGATGAGGGGAGGCAAGGCGAGAAGAGAAATTTTCAAGGGGGGGACATGGGAAGTGGTTGTGGAAGGCCGAAAGGAGGTGAGTGCATGGGAAGGGGAAAGAATTTTCTTTATTTTTTTCCTCCCATCTTTCCTGCATTCCTGTGCTTCCCCACAACTCTCGACCACCCTCAACTCCCCCCGGTCACCCCTCCCCATGCTCCTCACCATTCTATCACTCCTCATAACAAACCGTAGTGTCGTTGGTAGACTGTAAGCTGATCTAGAACAAAAGGTCAGCACAGAAAACGACTCCACTGGGGATCGAACCCAGAATCTCTGGTTCCGTAGACCAGCGCCTTATCCATTGGGCCATGGAGTCACAGATATTTTGACTTATTAAACACCCCTCACCAGCGCCTTATTTTGACCAGCGCCTTATTGAACACCCCTCACCTCGCTCCTCGTAACAAGCAATGGCATCTCCTTTCCCTTCTCTGCACCCCTTTTGTCCCACCCTTCCTTTCCACAGCTCATCACCCTGTCTTCACCCCTTCCTTTCCCCTCGCAATCTGCTCGCTCCCCTTCTTCTTCCGTGCCTCTTTTCCTTGATTCTTTCTCTTCCCCCACAGCTCTCCACACCCCCGCACCCCCCCTCCCCCCCCCTCACCATCTGCTCGCTCCTCACTCACACACAAAGTTTCCCTTTTCCTCCCTTGTGCCCTCTGCATCCCACTCTTCCCTCCTTCCCTCTGTCCCTCCCTTCCACACCTCTCCACACCCCCATCATCCGTCCCCACGTCCTTCACCATCTGCTCGCTCCTTAAATAAAGCAGCATCTTCTTTACCTTGCCTGCACCCGTTGTACCCCACTATCCCTCCCTTCCCCACAGACCCCTCTCGCCCCTCCCTATGCCGCTCACCATCTGCTCGCTCCTCATAACTAACGGGTTTCCTTTTCCTTCCCTGCACTGCACCCTTTTCATTTCATCCCACTGTTCCCTTCCTTCCCTTCCCTGCAGCTTTCCACCCCCCCCACCCCTCCCCACGACGCTCACTATCTGCTCGCTGCTCATATGTACCCTTCTCTCGTCCCACTCTTCCCTCCCTTCCTCAGCTCATCAACCCCTTTTCTTCCCTCCCCGACCCCTCCTTCCCTTCTCCACAGCTCTCCACCCCGCCCTCACCCCTCCCCACGCCCCTCACCATCTGCTCGCTGCTCATAACAAACGGCGTGTCGCCGCCGCGCCTGCGCGAGTGGCTGGACTACCACCGGGTGGCGGCGGGGGCAGCGAGCTTTGTCCTGTACCGGCACAGCAAGAGCCACTGGCCGACAGAGCTGCGGCAGGCCGTGGGAGACTATGAGGAGATGGGGATGGCGGAGGTGACAGATATTGTTGGGGCAGAGAAGGAGCAGGAGAAGGTGAGTGAGATGAAGCAGCAGAGAGGGAGCTGTGTGTTTTGTTGTTGAGGGGAAGTGTGTCACTGCACGAGCACAGGGCAAGCAAGGCGGTGTTTGGGTGGGGAGTGAGTGGTATGAGGAGATGGGCATGGTGGAGGTGAGAGGCACAGCAAGAGGCACAGCAAGAGGCACAGCAAGAGGCACAGCAAGAGGCACAGCAAGAGGCACAGCAAGAGGCACAGCAAGAGGCACAGCAAGAGGCACAGCAAGAGGCACAGCAAGAGGCACAGCAAGAGGCACAGCAAGAGGCACAGCAAGAGGCACAGCAAGAGGCACAGCAAGAGGCACAGCAAGAGGCACAGCAAGAGGCACAGCAAGAGGCACAGCAAGAGGCACAGCAAGAGGCACAGCAAGAGGCACAGCAAGAGGCACAGCAAGAGGCACAGCAAGAGGCACAGCAAGAGGCACAGCAAGAGGCACAGCAAGAGGCACAGCAAGAGGCACAGCAAGAGGCACAGCAAGAGGCACAGCAAGAGGCACAGCAAGAGGCACAGCAAGAGGCACAGCAAGAGGCACAGCAAGAGGCACAGCAAGAGGCACAGCAAGAGGCACAGCAAGAGGCACAGCAAGAGGCACAGCAAGAGGCACAGCAAGAGGCACAGCAAGAGGCACAGCAAGAGGCACAGCAAGAGGCACAGCAAGAGGCACAGCAAGAGGCACAGCAAGAGGCACAGCAAGAGGCACAGCAAGAGGCACAGCAAGAGGCACAGCAAGAGGCACAGCAAGAGGCACAGCAAGAGGCACAGCAAGAGGCACAGCAAGAGGCACAGCAAGAGGCACAGCAAGAGGC
Source organism: Closterium sp. Yama58-4 (assembly GCA_947470075.1). Lineage (NCBI taxonomy): Eukaryota > Viridiplantae > Streptophyta > Zygnematophyceae > Desmidiales > Closteriaceae > Closterium > Closterium sp. Yama58-4. The sequence goes on from CANIUD010000249.1 coordinate 243,910, forward strand.
ACAGCAAGAGGCACAGCAAGAGGCACAGCAAGAGGCACAGCAAGAGGCACAGCAAGAGGCACAGCAAGAGGCACAGCAAGAGGCACAGCAAGAGGCACAGCAAGAGGCACAGCAAGAGGCACAGCAAGAGGCACAGCAAGAGGCACAGCAAGAGGCACAGCAAGAGGCACAGCAAGAGGCACAGCAAGAGGCACAGCAAGAGGCACAGCAAGAGGCACAGCAAGAGGCACAGCAAGAGGCACAGCAAGAGGCACAGCAAGAGGCACAGCAAGAGGCACAGCAAGAGGCACAGCAAGAGGCACAGCAAGAGGCACAGCAAGAGGCACAGCAAGAGGCACAGCAAGAGGCACAGCAAGAGGCACAGCAAGAGGCACAGCAAGAGGCACAGCAAGAGGCACAGCAAGAGGCACAGCAAGAGGCACAGCAAGAGGCACAGCAAGAGGCACAGCAAGAGGCACAGCAAGAGGCACAGCAAGAGGCACAGCAAGAGGCACAGCAAGAGGCACAGCAAGAGGCACAGCAAGAGGCACAGCAAGAGGCACAGCAAGAGGCACAGCAAGAGGCACAGCAAGAGGCACAGCAAGAGGCACAGCAAGAGGCACAGCAAGAGGCACAGCAAGAGGCACAGCAAGAGGCACAGCAAGAGGCACAGCAAGAGGCACAGCAAGAGGCACAGCAAGAGGCACAGCAAGAGGCACAGCAAGAGGCACAGCAAGAGGCACAGCAAGAGGCACAGCAAGAGGCACAGCAAGAGGCACAGCAAGAGGCACAGCAAGAGGCACAGCAAGAGGCACAGCAAGAGGCACAGCAAGAGGCACAGCAAGAGGCACAGCAAGAGGCACAGCAAGAGGCACAGCAAGAGGCACAGCAAGAGGCACAGCAAGAGGCACAGCAAGAGGCACAGCAAGAGGCACAGCAAGAGGCACAGCAAGAGGCACAGCAAGAGGCACAGCAAGAGGCACAGCAAGAGGCACAGCAAGAGGCACAGCAAGAGGCACAGCAAGAGGCACAGCAAGAGGCACAGCAAGAGGCACAGCAAGAGGCACAGCAAGAGGCACAGCAAGAGGCACAGCAAGAGGCACAGCAAGAGGCACAGCAAGAGGCACAGCAAGAGGCACAGCAAGAGGCACAGCAAGAGGCACAGCAAGAGGCACAGCAAGAGGCACAGCAAGAGGCACAGCAAGAGGCACAGCAAGAGGCACAGCAAGAGGCACAGCAAGAGGCACAGCAAGAGGCACAGCAAGAGGCACAGCAAGAGGCACAGCAAGAGGCACAGCAAGAGGCACAGCAAGAGGCACAGCAAGAGGCACAGCAAGAGGCACAGCAAGAGGCACAGCAAGAGGCACAGCAAGAGGCACAGCAAGAGGCACAGCAAGAGGCACAGCAAGAGGCACAGCAAGAGGCACAGCAAGAGGCACAGCAAGAGGCACAGCAAGAGGCACAGCAAGAGGCACAGCAAGAGGCACAGCAAGAGGCACAGCAAGAGGCACAGCAAGAGGCACAGCAAGAGGCACAGCAAGAGGCACAGCAAGAGGCACAGCAAGAGGCACAGCAAGAGGCACAGCAAGAGGCACAGCAAGAGGCACAGCAAGAGGCACAGCAAGAGGCACAGCAAGAGGCACAGCAAGAGGCACAGCAAGAGGCACAGCAAGAGGCACAGCAAGAGGCACAGCAAGAGGCACAGCAAGAGGCACAGCAAGAGGCACAGCAAGAGGCACAGCAAGAGGCACAGCAAGAGGCACAGCAAGAGGCACAGCAAGAGGCACAGCAAGAGGCACAGCAAGAGGCACAGCAAGAGGCACAGCAAGAGGCACAGCAAGAGGCACAGCAAGAGGCACAGCAAGAGGCACAGCAAGAGGCACAGCAAGAGGCACAGCAAGAGGCACAGCAAGAGGCACAGCAAGAGGCACAGCAAGAGGCACAGCAAGAGGCACAGCAAGAGGCACAGCAAGAGGCACAGCAAGAGGCACAGCAAGAGGCACAGCAAGAGGCACAGCAAGAGGCACAGCAAGAGGCACAGCAAGAGGCACAGCAAGAGGCACAGCAAGAGGCACAGCAAGAGGCACAGCAAGAGGCACAGCAAGAGGCACAGCAAGAGGCACAGCAAGAGGCACTACGGAGCTGCGGCAGGCTGTGGGGGTGTATGAGGAGATGGGGATGGCGGAGGTGACAGATATTGTTGGGGCGGAGAAGGAACAGGAGAAGGTGAGGATGGCCAGGGGGGTGGTGGGGATGAGGGGGGTGGTGGGGATGAGGGGGTTGGTGGGGATGAGGGGGGTGGTGGGGATGAGGGGGGTGCATGTTGGTGCATGAGCTCTGGGCAAGCAAGGAAGTGGGGGACTATGAGGAGATGGGGATGGCGGAGGTGACAGATGTTGTTGGGGCACGTGCAAGGGCTTTTGTACCAGAGTGTGGGGTGCAGGGAACATGCAAAGATGCACGCAAAGATGCATGCAAAGATGCATGCACTTGCAAGGGTGTGGAGGGTGTGCGTGCGTGCGTGCGTGCGTGCGTGCGTGCATGCACGGATGCGCGTGGTGGTGGTGCCTCTTCTCTTTTGAGAATTCTCAAAAGTGGTGCCTCTTCTCCTGTACAGCACTTTCTCGCACTACAGGACTGCCTCTACCGCACCTCCCTCTCACGTCTCCTCCGCCCTTTCTCCCCCTCCCATCCACCCTTTTGTTTTCCAAGCCGTTCCCCCTCCCTTCCTCCCTTTTGTTTTCCAAGTCGTTCGTTTCCCTTCCGCCCTTTCGCCCCCCTCCCCCTTCTCCCCCCCCCAACCACAGATCCTCGCCCTGCAGGACTGTCTCTACCGCACCGCCCTCTCCTCCGCCTGGACTCTCCCCCTAGACCTCGACGAGTACCTCTCCGCCTCGCCCCCCGTTTCCTTCCCCGCACTAATTCAGTTCCCCACATTTCCTCCCAACCCCACTCCAGATCCTCGCCCTGCAGGACTGTCTCTACTGCACCTCCCTCTCCTCCGCCTGGACTCTCCCCCTAGACCTCGACGAATACCTCTCCGCCTCGCCCCCCGCCACGCTCCCCTTTGTAACTTGTACTCATTTTCCTTCCCCGCTTTCACCCCCCTGCCTCCCATTTCCCCCACATTTCTTTGCCACCCCACATTTCCCTATCACCACCCAAGCCAGATCCTCGCCCTGCAAGACTGTCTCTACCGCACCTCCCTCTCCTCCGCCTGGACCCTCCCCCTAGACCTCGACGAATACCTCTCCGCCTCGCCCCCCGCCCCGCTCCCCTCGCTCCTCTCCGCCTCCTCCGCCTCCTCCGCCTCTTCCCTCGCCGCCTCGCCCTACCTTTCCCTGGGTGCAGTGCGGTGGAGCACGGAGGTCTGCCTGGGGGAGGCTGATGTGGTGAAGGTGGAGAGGGAAGGAATTGGGGGGGTTGCAGGAGAGGCAGATGCAGCTGGTGGTGATGGGGATGGCAGGGGCAACAGCAGCAGCGCTGCTGCTGTGTTTGCGGTTGAGAGGGCCGTGTTTAGAGAGGCGGCTCCTGTGTGTAATGCTGATGCGGCAGGGGGGGCGGCAGAGAGTACGAGGAGGGGTGGATGCAGCATTGTGCGAGGGCGATGCGGGGACCCGCCGAGTCATTGTCAACCCGCGAAAGGTGAGCGAGGGTGTGAGTGGTGGGGACAGGGGTAGGTTATGGGTTCATGGGAGGGGCAATACTGGAAGGGCGGTCCCCCGATGTCGCATGGCTCGTTACTTTTGAGCCGACTCAAAAGTCACAGGGGCGGGTTATGGGTTCACGGGAGGGTCAGTACTGGAAGGGCGGTCCCAAAAGTCCCTTTGCTTGCTGCACCCTGCCATACCCCACAAGCCCCAGTTTCTGTTCTTCTCTTCCTTCCTGCTTCGACTCCCTATCCCATCCTTCATCCCGTCCCTCCTCTCTCGCTGCACCACGCCACGCCCCGAAAGGATGGCACCACCTCCCCCAATGCCAACATGCAGAACGCAGAACAGCAATCCCTCAGTCCCTCAATCCATTGCATCGCGCACGCAGAACGTGATGCAATGGATTGCCGCTCCCTCAATGCCAACATGCACCACGCTGCTCAACATCCCCTTCCCCACTCCTCGCCCTACCCCATCCTTCTCCCCCAGGTGTCTCTCCTCGCCCTCCACCACCCCATACCTACCAAGGGCAGCACCACTCTCACCACCAACACACAGGCGCGAGTCAACCAATTCAATTTGTTTAGGGCCTCTTCTGCCCCTCTCTGGACTGTAATCCCTGCCCCCCTTCACCCCACCGCATGCCCTCCCTTCTCCTCCAGGTGTCTCTCCTCGCCCTCGACCACCCCATACCCCCCCAAGGGCGGTGCTACTTTGAACGCCAACACACAGGCGCGGATCAACCGCTTTCCCAGCCTCTCAAGCGTCAAGCAGGCGGGACGGCTGTGCAGCAGCGAGGTGCCACACACAGGCGATGCTGCTGCCACACAGGCGACGCTGCTGCCACACAGGCGACGCTGCTGCCACTGCTGTTGATGCTGCTGCTGTTGTTGGTTTCTCACTTGGTCTAGAACTTGCCTCTTTCTGTTCCCGTGTCCCCTGTTATCGCCAGGTGTCCCTGCTTTCACTGCACCACCCCATACCCCCCAAGGGCGGTGCTACTTTGGACGCCAACGCACAGGCGCGAGTGAACCGCTTCTCGGGTCTCTCAAGCGCCAAGCAGGCGGGGCGGCTGTGCAGCAGCGAGGTGCCGCAGACAGGCGACGCTGCTGCCGCTGCTGCTGGCGCTGCTGCTGGTGGTGATACAATATTCAGTGGGGCCAACACTCGCCTCTTTCCTCTCCCCATCTCCGCCCTTCTCCTCCAGGTGTCCCTGCTCTCACTGCACCACGCCATACCCATCAAGGGCAGCACCCCCCTCAACGCCAACTCCCAGGCGCGGATCAACCGCTTCCCGGGTCTCTCAAGTCTCAAGCAGGCGGGGCGGCTGTGCAGCAGCGAGGTGCCGCAGACAGGCGACGCTGCTGTCGCCGCTGTGGATGCTGCTGCTGCCGGTGCCCCCAGGGGGTCCGTGGAGAGCCTAGAGGTGGCCGAAGGGGCGAGGCTGGCCAGAGAATGCCCCATTGAGAAGAATAGGGAGGTGAGTTGTATTTGCCAAGCAAGGGGTTAGTGTAGGTGGGGTGCGGCAAGGGAGTGTGTACTGGGGAGGGGCGAGGGGAACGGGCTCTAGGCAGGCAGGGAGGCAGTGCAGCAGACAGGCGACGCTGCTGCCGCTGCTGCTGGTGCCCCGAGGGGGTCCGTGGAGAGACTAGAGGTGGCCGAAGGGGCAAAGCTCGCCAGAGAGTGTCCTGTCGAGAAGACTAGGGAGGTGAGAAAAGGGGGAAAGGGGGAAGGCGGGGGTGGTGGGGGAAGGACTGTGTGCAGGGGAAGGGGCAGGGGAATGGGTGTGTGAGGCTAGGGGAGGGTGTGGGGGGCGGCAGTGCAGCAGCGAGGTGCCGCAGACAGGCGACGCTGCTGCCGCCGCTGTGGACCCTGCTGCTGGTGGTGCCCTGCGCGGGTCTGTGGAGAGCCTGGAGGTGGCTGAAGGGGCGAAACTTGCGAGAGAGTGTCCTATTGAGAAGACCAGAGAGGTGAGTCTGATTGGCCTCGCAAGGCGTTAGTGTAGGTGGGGCAAGGGGGTGTATACTGGGAAGGGGGGAGGGAACGGGCTCTAGGCAGGCAGGGAAGCAGTGCCGCAGACAGGCGACGCTGCTGCCGCTGCTGTGGATGCTGCTGCTGCCGGTGCCCCGAGGGGGTCTGTGGAGAGCCTAGAGGTGACTGAAGGCGCCAGGCTGGCCAGACAGTGTCCCGTTGAGAAGAACAGAGAGGTGAGTCTGCCGCTGCTGTGGACGCTGCTGCTGCCGGTGCCCCCAGGGGGTCCGTGGAGAGCCTGGAGGTGGCCGAAGGGGCAAAGCTCGCGAGAGAATGCCCCATTGAGAAGACTAGGAAGGTGAGTTTGACTGGAGAAGGGCACGGGAATGTGTGCTGGGGAGGGGGCAAGGGAATGGGCGTGTGGGGCAGGGAAGGGGGGGTAGGGGCGGCTGTGCCGCAGCGAGGTGCAGCAGAGGGGCGACGCTGCTGCTGCTGGTGCCCCGAGGGGGTCTGTGGAGAGCCTAGAGGTGACTGAAGGGCCGAGGGGAGCGGAGTAGCATCACGTTGGTTGATTGAGGGGAGGGGAGGGGCGCTCTGTTGAGGGTCACACAATGCAAATCGTTTCAAACGTACCATTTGGAAGTATTTCCTGATGTTTCACGCCCTTATTCAGTTTTTTCTTTCCCTGTACGGTCTCTCCCTCCACTCTCTCCTGCTGTGGTCCCTCCTTGCACCCTTCTTATCACGGTTCCTTTATTACCTGATCTTGATCTCCTTCTCTCCTGTGCTGCCTTTGTCAACCGCATGTCACCGCATGTGACTGAATGTGATCGAATGTGACTGCATGTGCCCGCATGTGTGTGTGCAGTGTGCCGTTTCCTTCTCGCCGTGACATTCTGCACCTGGGAGCGGCAGCACTGGAACACACCCAAGAGCAATCCCATCGCATCCCGCCACATCTCACCACGTTGCATCCCATTCCATCGCATCCCATCCCATCCCATCCCATCCCATCCCATTGATGTTACTCGAGTAGATTAACAAGTGTGGAACCATGCATGAGAATCTGATGCTTAGCTTGAAACGAGCACACATCTAAGGTGCCAAGGGCCGATTCGCTTCAGAGGCACCAAACGCTGCAGGGAGGGAGACAAGCACGCGTAATGCTGACGTGGCGCGCATAATGCTGACGTGGCGCGCATCGTGTGGCATGGTGGTACGGCATGGCTCACACCGGCTTTCTGTGTGCACCGATGTGCATCTCAGCAGCTCCTTTTGAGAGCCTTGGGAGCCTTGTTGTTAGCCCACTAGCCCACCCACCTTCATTCAGTCGCTCATTGCTTCATCACCTGAGGCTACAATATTCAAGTTTTAGATCACCCACAACCTTCATGTTATAGATCACCCACAACCTTCATGTTATAGATCACCCACAACCTTCATGTTATAGATCACCCACAACCTTCAAGTTATTATTGATCACCGCTCCTCTTCTCTACCAAACCTGCGTGAACCTTTTGTCAAGATAGGGACGTATGAGTTTAGGAGGGCCTAGGCTTAGGAGCCTAGGCCAAGGGGTGTCGAGGGAGTTGTGCCAAGAGAGTTACGAGAAAGAAGAAGGGGTTTCACTATAGCACACAAGGTACATATAGCAAAGCAACAAAGAAGGTGCACCACCAACTCTTAATAATAATAACTACAGTAACTACAGCACGCAGGGTATATATTGAACATATTGTTTGACACACCCCCTTAGCCTGCGTGCAGTAGAAACTGGTGCAGCCAGCACCCCCTGAACGAGCAAACCAAGCGCTGTGGAAGAAGGCAGAGAAGTGAGGAAGGTGAGAGGAGAGGAGAGAAGAGGAGAGGAGAGGAGAGGAGAGGAGGTGGGGGGCCAGGACCGGCGGACCCGCTTACGAACCTCCTTTTACAAAGGGGAGGTGAGAGAGGGAAGGGAGAGGAGGTGGGCTAGGCGGGCTTGAGCGCGAAAGCTCATAGCGATCCCCCCCCGTTAAGAACCCCCAAGTCCCGATGAGGAGAGGAGGTGGGCTAGGCGGGCATGAGCGCGCACGCTCAATGCGATCCCCCCCCGTTAAGAACCCCCTAGTCCTCACCCCCCTCGTCACTCAACCCCGTCAACCTCACACCTTCCGCACCTGTCTTCTCCCGCCACCCCCTCACCCTTTTCCACTTCTTCCCCCCTCTTAACCTCTCTCCTCCCCCCCCCCCCCTACAGCAACAAATGCTGCAGTGGAGAGAGGAAGAGGGAAGGGAGGGACAGCCTGCTGGAGGTTCACACCCGCCACCCCCACGTCTCCCCTCCCCCCCCCCCCCCACGACTGAAGCCGCGGAAGGGAGGGCGGGAGGGGGGGCAGCGTGAGCAGCTGCCGGCGCTGGCGCTGGCGGCAATCGCAGCTGCTGGCGGTGGCGCTGGCGGTCCGCGCAGGCACTGGCGCTCACGGCTGGCTGCGGCGCTGGCGCTCGCGCTGGCACTGGCGCTCGCGGCTGGCCGTGGCGCTGGCGTCCGCACTGGTGAAGGCGGATCGCGGGGCGACGGGGGCCGCGGGGCGACGAAACGGGGTTCGCGGACGACGGGAAGGGGTGCGCCCCGACGACGGAACGCAGGGCGCCGCGGCGACGGAACACGGGCGCCGCGGCGACGGGAACCGGGCGCCGCGACGACGGAAAGCGGGCGCCGCGGCTACGGGAACGCGGGGCGCCGCGGCGACGGGAATTAGGCGCCACGGCGAACGGGCAGAGCAGAACGCGAGCGACGGGCGAACGGGAAAAAAAAAATTGGTGCATTTCGCGCTGTAGCATAGGCGGGCCCATATCTTACAGAAAATTAGGTCCTAAGACCGTAGTGGCTCTGATAGCATGTCAAGATAGGGACATATGAGTTTAGGAGGGCCTAGGCTTAGGAGCCTAGGCCAAGGGGTGTCGAGGGAGTTGTGCCAAGAGAGTTACGAGAAAGAAGAAGGGGTTTCACTATAGCACACAAGGTACATATAGCAAAGCAACAAAGAAGGTGCACCACCAACTCTTAATAATAATAACTACAGTACCTACAGCACGCAGGGTATATATTGAACATATTGTTTGACACCTTTGTCATTGCGGTGCTCTTAAAGCCCGCGGCCCAAATTGCGGACCGCGCGGGTCAAGTTTTTAAAACTTGACGAAGTTGGTTCTGCAAGCTTTTGAAAAGAAGCGCGGCTGCAATTTGGGACTTTCGGGTCTCACACACTCACACCAGTGTAAACACTAGGGGCTGGCTGGGTTTGGCGAAAAAAACGACTTGAACGAAATCAGTAACGCTCGCCAAAACCCAACCCAGTAAAACTCCCCTCCCGTCAACTTTTTAAAACATGTGCAATTTGGGCTGCCGGCTTTAACTCATACCGTCTGCTCTCCAGGCTTCGAAGGTTCAGATCTGGGACATGCCTCTTATCTTCCAGCAGCAGCCATGGTAGCTTCTGTACTTGCCATCGTTTAAGGATTTATTGTATAAGGATTCAGGACTTATTCTCGCACCGCTTTCACATTCTTTTTCCTCGGCTCAAAAGTCTTTAGGGTGGGAATCTGGGTGAACAAAAAGAGATGATTTCAAATGCCTCAAAGCTCTCAGACATCACAAGGCTGAACATGGCCAGCTGTCTACAGCAGATGAACCCAAGAAACACGTCCCCTTAGAGATCTCTCAGAACGTGCACGTGGAGATGTTATTTTCTCCTGAAGAAGGTGTGCTGATTGTGACGATGGCTCACTTCGCAGGTGAGAGTAGTAGCCTACCTACGGCCTTGTTCGATTGCACTGCTTTCTTTTATACAGCCCTACCATAGTTTTGCCGAGTCGGCCTAGGGTTTCCGAACCTGGGGTCACTACCTTCCAGATGCAACTTGACTTGGTTTAAAGTTTAGGGCTGGCCTCTCGATATCAGGGTGATTCACCCTTATGACCCTTACTATAAGGGCGGGTTTTACGATGCACCCTTTTTTACAAGACTGGTTTTGTTTTCGACCCTTACCAAAAAAAGTGATCGATTGTATGACACTGATATTTCAGAGCTATGTGGTGTAGTAGCACTGATGAAATCGAGTTCGATCTAAGAGAGGATACCAGGATAGGTAGCGTAAAACACATTTCCTACGGCGGATGACCCCGACAGGTATCGAACTTGGGTCCTCCACATAACAACAATGACTCAACACAGAGCAACACTAACACCCTACATAGTATGCTCAGCAAAATTATTCGACAGTTGCTTTAATTTGTTTGCACCCTGATTTTTAAGAGCAGTTCCTGTGAAGCACCCTTACTGAAAGAGTAACATTTGGGTGTTGGCCTTACGATGAAGAGTACCCCAAATCCTATCCAGAGGCCTGGTTTAGGGGTCTGCCCGAACAGCCCAAGTCGCAACAGTCAGAACCGCGTAGTCAACGGATAAAACAAGCGTACACAGTGCGCAATTCAATTGATCTTAGCAAAATCAGATACGAAATAACGTGACACAAAATTCCAAAATAACACGTGTTGAACTTACTGTTCGGTAATTAATAGATGAGAATTTCAAATCCCAGTGTACCCTCGACCATAAATGCGACCAAAAATTTCATTAATGAACCTCTTAGTCAGCCGACCTTACCTGCTCCTCACTCCAATCGCTCCCGCGCTGTGGCTCCTTGTCTCACCAGTCGCGACTGCTGTGGTATTATCGGGTTTCGTTATCCAGTTGTTTTTTTTTTTTTTTTTTCTACTTTTACTTTTGGCTTATTCCAGGGCGCTGCCTTGGGCGCTGTCTTGTTTCCAGTTGGTGTAGTATTAGATATTGTTTTTTTCTAGGCTTTCTACAGTGCTAACAGTTCTTGAGACCATGCTCGAAGTGTTGTAGTTTGTACGTGCCCGTGTTGTGTTCTTGCAGGCATTTATCTAATACTACCATTTTGTACGGTAAGTCTATGTGTTCGTTGCTTCCGGTGCAGCTCCCGTTTTTCTCGTTGATTCACTGGCAGCGTGTACGGTTAGGCAGTCTGTTGATTCTCCGTATCGATCCAATTTTTTGTATGTCTAACAACTTGCGATCCATCGGTGGTTCAGTGTGCTAGCTGAACTTGCAATAGATATGCTATGCGTCATGGTTGGGAGAAGCAACAGGAGCAGCTGTGACAATGGTGTGAACCTTGCAGCATCAATGTTGCCAACATCATGGTTTAGAAGCTAATGATAGTCGTCGACTCAGTATTGTGGTTGTGACAGATTGTGTATAACAGAGTTATATTTATAAATGCAATTTCTGTATTCTTAAACTGCTCACAAACTGAAAGGTGAATCAAAAGAATTGTGCAGGATTTAATGCAAAAAACGTGAACAAAATTTGTCCGATTTTGGACCAAACGAGGATCATTTATGGACCTAGACTGGTCTTCATTTCTTTAGGCATAATTGGTCCAAATTTTGGACAAAAAATGTGTGTCCAACTACACAAAAATTGGTCCAAAATCCGAGGCCAAAATTTGGACTGAATTTGGTCAGTCACACCAGGATTGGAACAATTTTAGACCAATCTCACACCAAACCAGGGGACAATACATTGTGATGAAGTAAGGACCATGATACACGTACAGTTGTACACCACTAACGGTACAGCAGAATTTCCTGCTGCGATTGGTGCGGGGTGGAGATCCCTGCTAGATCGATCACCGACAGATTTATGTCGGTGGGCGCATAGCCTGGGGTGTTCTGTGGAGGTGTTTTCTAGGTTTTGGCGGGTCGACGGTTAGGGCGTGTGTGAATCTAAATGGAGTTCGAAAATAGGTTCATCTTAGAGTGGTAACTAGTTTCGCAGTTGTTCGCAAATTTTTTCGCTGACTCTGGGGTCAAGCTGATCCTGATGGCACTCGAACCCCCCAAAGTGAACAAGATTCGAGTTTATGAGCAAACATGGTTTTGCACGTTGAAGCGAACGTGTGTGGTTTCAGGCACGTACGAGGAGTTCGCGACAATCGCAAAGCTTTCGTGCACCAATAGATGCACAACCGAAACCCACGGCATACCCATTCAGGCAACTGCCGCCACGTGTATCATGTCGTGGCACGATGACGTGCCGCTTCTGCGCTTGACTAGAAGTTGGCGCACTGGCAGCGAAATTTGCGCCAACAATGTACACCCCACATCAGCCACCATTCGGGGCACGATGATGAGGTGGAGGTCTAGAGGGTCCATTTGGGGGGCGCGCTCCGTTGACGTGTCGCGCTGTCAAGATGTCGAAACTGGGTAACCTACACACCCCAGTGGCGGTTCGGTTTTCCCCCTACAAGCTCGAACTTGCAAATTCGCACTTGCGTGTGTGGTTTTGAGTGTGCAACTTTTGACTCTGGCGGTTCGAACTTTGCAAGTACTCAAAATCGAGTCAGGCTCGCTTTGTGTTCACTTGCTACAATCGAATCCAAAATGTTAACTTATGGTAATATTTAGATTCACACACGCCCTTAGGGAGGGAGTGAGTAAGAACCGCCTGACGAATCGCTCCGTAACGGCGGCAACTTTGCACATTGGCCGTTAAGAACGCCGTTTTTACACTCTCCAATCATCGAAAGGACGTATTGCTGCTTAGCACGTGCTGGAGAACCCGAAGCGCTGCCATGCAGTGCTGTGCCGCTGATCGAGGCGGGGGACAATACACCCTCATTCACAGTCTACGCACAATCGGGAGCAGCGACAACAGTGTTGTCAGGTAGCGTCTCTGTGCTTGTGGCCGAACCCCCTAATGTTGCCAGGCACACCATGCACCAAGCGCCAAAACAGTAACATTCGAAACGACTTGTTCACTTTGTCCTACACTGTGGCCAAAGATTCCACATCAAAACACACAAGAAACAGACAATTCCTAACACAGGTTCAAAACACATACAGAATATCTACGTTCGGTAGAAAGGGGTAACGTATGGTAGAGCGAAAAGCAACGGCAGCCAACCACACATGTGAGCGCACTGTACACTTCCTGCCAGTCAAAGTCAACAGCTGCATTACCAACGTGGCAGTCGTGATTGTGCTTGTAGAGTATGTGCATGCACCATTCTAGGCACGTTGCAGTCACTACAAGCGTTCTGTGATTGTGGCGATTGTGCACACACTGAGAATGAGGGTGTAGATCACGGCAAGGTGGCCTAGTGGGCTGGGATCGGGGGACTTGGGTCTGGGGAGCGGTAGTGTTGGGGCCTGGACACTCCAGTCGCAATCTGGCTGTCCCAATTTGCGGCAACGCCAAGCTGCATTTCAACATCGAATCGCGTGGAGGTGTCTGCTGATGGTGTCCAAATGCGGGTCACGGCGCAAGTCCAAATCCTGCTGGCAACTTTGTCTCCAGGCGAGACGCGGCAGCTTCGTCGTTGCTTAACGACTAGCTTTTTGCGACTTCACAATAGTTCGTCCGTGGCTTCAACAGCTTGATCCGGTTTTACATGTTACAGAGCAAATCTGGCATCCCTACGTAAATGCGGTCCGTCTGGCAACATTTCTCTTGGGGACCTTTCCCTTCCACCTTTCATAATCCGCCACCGCATCATAGCTGATCACCGATAACCCGCATCTGGACACTGGAGCTTCCGTATAAGTGCGTGATGCTTCCCGCAAGTGCGGTTATCTGCATATGGACTCCACATTTCGAAGTTTGATCACGAACATTGTATTTAGCACATGATAAAATCTTTTCTACACCCCTCCTCTACGGACTGGTGTACATTACGCGTACTCCCTTCCCTTGCTGAGGAACCGCGCGACTCGGCGTCCGAACCGCATTTCTGATGTGCAATTTTCGGTTCGAGCCAGCACAGCACTATCAGCAACCAACATAAAACCCAACCCGAAACTCAACTTTCTCATCTAATTTTGAGTATCCATCATTCCATCCGTTGATCACTCGCTGGTAAACTGTTGAACACTCCGTTCTTCCGCTTCTGCAGCTGAGACTCCACGTTTCAACAGCAATGGCTCCGGTCGCTCGTGGCGCTGTGCTTCTGCTCGTGGCCCTGTCTCTGGCCACGTCCGCCTCTGCCGTCATCAATCCCTTCTGGGGTGGAGCCCAGCCCCTTGAGCCGGTATGATCTCAAGTCAACAGCTTGCCGATGTGTCTTTACCACTTTACGACGCCCTAACCTCCGAAATCTGCCACTGTATCACCATGGTTCTTTCTCCAGCGTTGCCCCAGTTACTTCTGTCGGCGTTCACGATATCTCTCTATCTCTGTCTATCACAACCACATTCGCTTCCCGTTTCATTCACCCCGTATAGTAAATCCTGAAGGCGGCACATAAATCGAACAGGTGACTCCAAGCGTCGCGTATTGTGGAACAAGGCGGTACGGTTATTTCGTATCTCTTCCCCTCACCACATGATTGTTCTCCCTTTTCCCAAATGGGAAACGCAAATCCTGCAGGTGGCCAAGGCGCTGATCGCGCAGTGGAACGCGGCGGCCAAGACAAAGCCCGCGCTGCTGGTGGGACCCTACGACCCCGCAGGCTCTAGCAACGGCATCAAGGGTTTCTACAACGGCACCTACCTCATTGGCGCTGCCTCCGAGCCCATCACCGCCACCGTGGAAGGCCAGAATCCCGGTGTTTCGAAGATCACCCTTCCCGTCGCCGTGGCCGCGTATAACTTCTTCGTGCACGGACCCAGCATTGTTCTCACCGCGGCCGACAGTTACAACATTTACAGCGGCAGTGTAACCGACTGGGGCAGCATTCCAGCCGCCAAGGGCAAGATTACCGGCGCCATTTCCCGCTACGCGCGCTCCGACAAGGTCGGCACGACGGCCATTATTCAGCAGCTGTGGGTCAAGGCGGGCACGGGCTACAGCGGCAAGACTGACGGCTCGCCGCTGACTTTCAGCGGTCTCCTGACGGTGGCGTCGAACGCGGCGATGTGCAACGCGGTGGTGGCGAAGGCGGGCTCGATCGGGTACGCGCACGTGAGCGCGTGCGCGGTGCAGGTGAAGAAATTTAAGAACAAGATCTCGGAAGCCCTGCTTAAGAACGCGCTCGGGCAGGCGCTCAGCTCCAAGACCTGGGTCGCGACGAACGCGCTCACCGGCGCTCCTCCCGCGCCCGACGCCTCGTGGGATCAGGTGGATCTGATCTGGAAGTCGATCGCCAAGGCGCCTGCTGCTGTGTCCATGCAGTATGTGTTTGTCAAAAAGACTCTGCCCAAGAATGGCGGCGCCGTCGCGAAGCAGTTCCTCGTGAGCTCGCTCGCCAAGTTCAAGGGCCAGGCTGTCGCGAATGGGTTCAACTTCGTGCCGCCCGGTTGGTTCAACCCGTCCGCTAACGCCGTCAAGACCGTCGCCGTGTCCACCTCTTAGAGCGGCGTGTGGAAGGGGAGAGACGAGGGTGGTATTCTGCTGTGTTCCCTCGGTGATATGCGGATGATAGGTCAAGCAGTTGAAGTCCAGTCAGACTTTACAAATTCACGTGTGGAGCGATAGAGGATGTGTGGCGAGTACTTCATAGTGGAGTTGCTTTTTTTTGTATGTCTTCCTATTTATATCAATTGGGAAATACAAACACCATATCTTACATTGTGGAACTATCACAGAGCTCAAAAATAACGCTCTAGCAGAAGGATAGCGATGGCACACTTGTCATGGCATCACTAGATACCCGTTAGTGCTAAATGTGCCTGGGCTATTGATAAAGTAACACTCCTACGATATTTTGAGCAAAGAAATATATATATATAGATATATCACAATTTACAAGTACGTCAAAAATCAACTCTGGTTGGGAGAGTCAACACCAAAGTTCGTCGTCAAAAGTCGATTCCAGGCTAGTAATTACTAGTAATAGAAGCCATGTGAACATAGAAGCCAATGATTTTAGCTGCCTGCGCCCGCGCAGTGCATACGAAGAGTTGCACGGGAACATTTGCGTCCACGGTCGAACACACGAAGATCTGCACAAGATTGCTCTCGATCGCCAGAAGCAGTTGCTCGGTCTCTGCGACACTTGGCTGTCTCCTAACCTGGGAAACCTGAGAGCAGCACTCATAACAACTAGCGAGCTATTAAAGGCCACTTCCTGGTATATCAAGAGAGGCGCTACACCTTATTGGGTTATCGAGAGGCTGCAGGAAGGTTCACAACGTAAAAAGTATCTTTCACCAGTGAAGAGCTTTATGCGAGCGACCTAGAGTGCAGGAAACGTCCAAATGTATATAAATTTAGGAGAGTCAGACAAAGAATCAGCTCGCTCTTCTATCCGTCCCACTCATTTCTGCAAACCCCTCCACACCCCATGGATAAGAATAAGCAAATGTGGAAGCTTTGTCTAGGGAAAGCATGTTGGGGAATGTCTAGCAAAAGACAGCGCAGAAGCCCTTTAATATTTGTACAGAAAGACAGCAAAGAAACGGCTTTACAAGCAGCTAGCCTTTCTATCCGCCCTCCTTCCTGCAACACCCCCACACCCCATAGGTTGCACTCGGCACCCAACCAGACATCCTATATCGGCCTACTATCTCCACCTGTTTGACCCATCATCCGCATATCACCGAGGGAACACAGCAGAATACCACCCTCGGCTCTCCCCTTCCACACCCCGCCGTCACGCCGCTCTAAGAGGTGGACACGGCGACGGTCTTGACGGCGTTAGCGGACGGGTTGAACCAAGCGGGCGGCACGAAGTTGAACCCATTCGCGACAGCCTGGCCCTTGAACTTGGCGAGCGAGCTCACGAGGAACTGCTTCGCGACGGCGCCGCCATTCTTGGGCAGAGTCTTCTTGACAAACACATACTGCATGGACACAGCAGCAGGCGCCTTGGCGATCGACTTCCAGATCAAATCCACCTGATCCCACGAGGCGTCGGGCGCGGGAGGAGCGCCGGTGAGCGCGTTCGTCGCGACCCAGGTCTTGGAGCTGAGCGCCTGCCCGAGCGCGTTCTTAAGCAGGGCTTCCGAGATCTTGTTCTTAAATTTCTTCACCTGCACCGCGCACGCGCTCACGTGCGCGTACCCGATCGAGCCCGCCTTCGCCACCACCGCGTTGCACATCGCCGCGTTCGACGCCACCGTCAGGAGACCGCTGAAAGTCAGCGGCGAGCCGTCAGTCTTGCCGCTGTAGCCCGTGCCCGCCTTGACCCACAGCTGCTGGATGATAGCCGTCGTGCCGACCTTGTCGGAGCGCGCATAGCGGGAAATGGCGCCGGTAATCTTGCCCTTGGCGGCTGGAATGCTGCCCCAATCGGTGACGCTGCCGCTGTAGATGTTGTAACTGTCGGCAGCGGTGAGAACAATGCTGGGTCCGTGCACGAAGAAGTTATACGCGGCCACGGCGACGGGAAGCGTGATCTTCGAAACACCGGGATTCTGACCTTCCACGGTGGCGGTGATGGGCTCGGAGGCGGCGCCAATGAGGTAGGTGCCGTTGTAGAAACCCTTGATGCCGTTGCTAGAGCCCGAGGGGTCGTAGGGACCCACCAGCAGCGCGGGCTTTGTCTTGGCCGCCGCGTTCCACTGCGCGATCAGCGCCTTCGCCACCTGCAGGAAATTGCGTTTCGCGTTTGGGGAATACTAGGAGGGGACAAGTGAGCGGGACAGGCGAAACAACAGCACCGCCTTGTTCCTCACGGTGATCAGCGCCTTTCGTCTGTTCGATTTACTTTGTGATTATGATGAGAGATTACTAATTGGATCCGACGCGACAAAAATGCGAACACCGATAGAAGGGACTGATTGTGAGAACGCTGCAGGAAGAAGAATTATGATACAGCCAGAGATTCCCTCGCTCTCAGTGTTGCAAATTACTTAACGACACCTTGTTGATTGTGTTTTCACATACCGGCTCAAGGGGCTGGGCTCCACCCCAGAAGGGATTGATGACGGCAGAGGCGGACGTGGCCAGAGACAGGGCCACGAGCAGAAGCACAGCGCCACGAGCGACCGGAGCCATTGCTGTTGATTGTGGAGTCTCAGACTGGCAGAAGCGGAAGGAGTGTTCAATAGTTGATCGACGACTGATGGATAGAGAGATACTCGAAAGTGTGATGGTTTAGTTTCCTCAAAGGTGTTGGCTTTTATGTTAGATGCTGCTGGCGTGAACTGGGAAAATCGAGTGTCTCTGACCTGACTCGGAACCGAAAATTGCACATCAGAAATGCGGTTCGGACACCGAGTCGCACGGGAAGGGAGTATGCGTAGTGTACACCACTCTGTAACAGACGAGCGGTGTAGTGTAGATTTTATCATGTGCTAAATGCAATGTTTGTGATCAAGCTGCGAAACATGGAGTCCATGTGCAGATAACCACTCTTCTGGGAATGCATCGAGCGCTTATACCGAACCTCCACTGTCCGGGTGCGGGTGATTGGAGGTCAGCTGTGGTGCTGCAGGAATATGTTGGTCGGCAGGAATGCTGCCGCATGCGAACTCTGTGCTGCCAGTAACCGGATCAACCTTCTCCAACAAGGGCCGCTGGCGAGGGCCCAGAAATTGTCGCGAGTTGCACTTTGTCGCCCAGCTGGCTAAAGTTGCTTGCCACTTTGGCTCTCATCTCGCATGGGCATGAAACATGCCAGCTGGGAAGGGACATGCTGACAGGCACCAATCCGTGACTCGCATTGGACACAGCACCCCCACGCGGTTCGGTGTCGAAATGCGGCTTGTCATTTTCCCAAAATTTAACCGACCGCAGTGGCGACTCGAGAATCCACCACTGAAACGAAACGCTCATCCCACTACAGTAGTAACTGCTACACTGTCCAGCTGTCCCACTGGGCCTACACACACGCAGCCCCTCAATCAGCTGCGCAGCACTGCCGCACTTCGCCCTTCAGGTGCCCTAGCGAGTGGTAAGCTACAGTTCTGTACGCCCGTTTCCATTGGACCAACAGGAAACGGCGATTGTTGCCGTTACGTCGACTGTGATGCAGTTTTCATCGACCCACCAAAACCAGAAGTAACCTCCACATAAAAGCTCCGACCTACTCCGCCCACCGACATAGACTTACCAGTGGTGAGTCGGCACTCCACTCGGCAGGAAACTTGCCGCCCTACAGAAACGGACGCTATTACACTCTAATTCGCGCTATCATGGATTCTGATATTCTCAAAGCTTAGCTAGAAGAAACTCAACCCCAAAGAGCGAGCTATATTCAACTTTCGCACCAGTGCGTGAAACTTCTGGAATGGCGAGGTGTGGTAGTCAGGATACATGAAACAATTGGATCACCCACCTCCTACAGACAGTTGTAAACAAAAATATTTCCTTCTCGTCACACAGCATACTGCGTACACGACTGTTCCCGCCACTGTACATCCTGTTACAATCAGACATTTGACCATGCGAGGATCTCCTCAGGTTGTTTGCACACAGTTCAATGTAGTGGAATAACAAAAGCATGCACGCAGTCATGAAAAAACTGTTGCGATCAAAGAGTAGATCGTAACCAGCATCACCTCAGGAAGGTTCGCACAGAATGTGTGGTAGTAGAGTCGATATTAAATGACTAAGAAAATGAAAGCATGCAAATAGAATCGTATTAAGATGTTGTGCAGCAGTAGGTGCCGTGTCCTTCTGCACGGCTGGTGTGGTGACGGCGTGCTTTGTGTGGGGTACACGCCGAGGACGAGTTTTCTCCGTGGAGTACTGCCGTGTGGGCTGGAGGCCCAAGCGTGAGCGCGGCAGGGGAGTGTTAACGGGAGTGGAGTGTTGGCCCCGCCCTCGCTTGGGCAACACCGACAACTCAGTTTGACAGGGAGGTCAACAGACCAGTTCGTCGACCTGACATGTGAGCGGTGGTCAACGAGGGGAGCTCGGTGACACCAGGTAACAGTGCTGGTCGTCGGAGGTGTCCGTCGACCAGACTGTTGCTCGACGGGGGCTGTGGTCGACCTGAGGCACTAAGTGGTCGACCGGAGCCCCTTGTGGTCGACCAGAGCCCTTGGTGGTCGACCGGAGGCACTTGGTGGTCGACAAGAGCTCCTGTGATCGACTGGAGCCTTGGTGGTCGACCGGAGGCACCTGGTGGTCGACCAGAGCTGCTGTGGTCGATCAGAGCCCTGATGGTCGACGAGAGGCACCTGATGGTCGATCAGAGCTCTGGGTGGTCGACCAGAGTGGCTGGTGGTGTCCAGGTTGACGAGGTAACCTGCTCGGCGAGTTCTGCGGAGGCACGCGAACGTCGTCGAGGTCGCGATGACGAAGGCGACTTCGGAATGGTATCCCGAAGTCGATGTGGCTCGTCAGGCGCAGACAACAGCCGACGGATGCACAGCAATGCAAGTCGGGCCAATCGTCTGCGCGCACCTGCGAGCGTGCGCACTGCTGTCTTCTACGGGGCAACGCTGGACAGCCGCCCTGCTGCAGTGTTGTCACGCCGTCGACCTACTCTGCTGGCAACCCCCGTAGTCTAGCTCACTACTGTTGTAGAGTGACTCTCCGCATTTAGAACAGTTGCGCGCAATTCAAACATCTCTCATAGCAAATTGGCGAAATTCACAATGAATTAGCGGATTGCACACCGACTCGAACTGAATCTCGCCATGTGCTGACTGGAATGAGTAAAAATTCCCGCATCGAGATTGAGTCAATGTGGAATTTCAAACTTAGCATACACAAAATGTGCCTAATTCACCCTTTTTAAGCAGCCAGGTAGGATTTGACCAGAAAATATACATGCAAAGTGTTGTATTTTGATGCCTATCTACACGACACTAAAAGGGTAAGACTTGATTACTTGGGAACACTAAGCAATCAAAATTCCTCAATTTTAGCCAATGTGCCATCAAAGTACATATACTCAGATTGGCTATATTGGAATAGTCAGCTCTAGCCGACAATCCAGATGTCTCCAACTGTACGCGACGTTTGGCGGCAGGAATGTATTGCACTCATATTTTACACATCGTAACACCCCACTTCATTCCTGGTCGTAGCAAGTCTTGAGTCGCTTGACCACGCCATTCAGTTTAGTGCAGTGCTGATACTGCTGACGGGGCAGTCGATTCGTGAGAAAGTCGGCTGTCATGTCACCGGTCGGGCTATACGGCAGATCAACCTTGCCTTTCTCAACTTCGTCCTTAACGAAGAAATATCGCAGCGCGATGTGTTTGGTGCAATTGACGAATTCCGGCTTGTTCGTGATTCTAATCGCGCTCTGGTTGTCGCTGTGCAGGCGAAAGGTTGGCGAAAATGGGATTTTCGCCTTCTGCAAGAGCTCCTGTAAATAGAGCCCTTCGCAAGCTGCTGCTCTTGCGGCGATGAACTTGCGGAGAGTCATTTTACACCGGTGGGAGCTAGACTATGAGGGAGGCACGGGTGGTACGAGTGATCGCATCATTTGTCGAGTTCTCCAGCACTTGTGTGTTCTTAGGGCGAAACAGCAAGAGTTTCAGTAGCAAAAGTTGAGAACAAAAGGATTGGAATTACAATGGCTACAATCCCTACATCAGATGCAAGGAAGCCTAGCAAATTGGCGGGTCGACAGCCATTTCAGCAAAGATTGCGACCTACTAGCACTGCAGATCGACATCGCGACAATACTACAGAAAGGTGGCTTGCCTAGGTAGCAAGCCGTTGGCCTGCCAATGCTGCACCTAGGCGGCTTGCCAATGCTGCAGCAGGGTGGTCTGCCAGCGTTGGTGACAACACATTCGTACACCTACTTCGCAGGTGCTTGTAGACGGTTGAGCACGATGTGCACCGTCAAGCAGGTCACCTAGATGCCAAGTTAGCCACATGCCAACGGTTGTCCCTGATGAGCCACGTCGACCACGTGCTGCCGCATTGGCCGACTTCGCCACAGCAACCTTGACAAACCTCCACAACACCTTGTCGGCCAGATAACTTGGTCGACCGGGCAAACATGCAAACTGGTGTACGTACTTGTTGGCCGCCAACTTCCCATCGTCGGCAGCTTCACAGTGGTCGCACAGGCCGACCAACTTTGTCAACCTGCACGCCCAAGTTAATGACGTCGCGCGCACACGTCCTGTCGGAGTGCAAGGCCCCGCCCTCGCTTGGGCGCAGGCATTCTCTGCAACAACGTGGTGAATTCGACGAAGTGATCGTCGCATTGGATCAGCCCGTCCTCTGAAACCGCGGGTGGTTTTCGAGGAGGTTGTCCTCTGATTCACCTGCCCCCATCAACAATCTCTGGTCGACGGTGTGCTGTTCGTCGAGCTCGTCTTCTGATCTGCTTCTGGGTCGCGCGATCTCTGACAAAAGGGGTCCGTTTCGAGGAGCCCCGTTCTCTGATCAAAGGGCGCTGTTCGACGAGTCTCATCTCGGCGAACTGGCTGGCCGCTTTCGAGGACGACGCCGTATGAGCTGATGTTCGCACAGAAGCCGGACCTTACGCTGGCACGAGTGTGGGGCTGCATGGTGCAGTTCATGGTCCCGGAGCAGCAGCGCGGCGGAAAGTTGGCGCCGAAGGCACGGTGGGGCATTCACCTTGGTGTTTCGCCGGAGAGCAAGGGCTGGGAGGTGCTCGATCTCACTGACAACCGCATTGTCACAACCGTGGAGGCAATCTTCTACGAGACGATGTCTCTGGCGGAGTGGAAGGCGGAGCACGGGCCGGCGTCAGAGCGGACGAAGATTTCTCATCAGACGGGTCCATCTCCAACGGCGATTGAGTTGCTCGCCACCGAGGACGTCAGCCCGTCAGATGATCCCGCTCCCTCCATTCCGCCCTCCTCGAACGCTCCTCCGCCTCTTCCCACCTCCCTCCCATCGCTCGCCGCCGGCTTGCCTAAGTCGGCATCAACGTCGGCCGCCAGCGATGAGGGGAGCATTGGGGCGCCACCTTCGGATCCGCCCATTGGCATCGCTGGCGGTCGACGTGATCTGGTCAGCGAGCAAGTCGGCGTCGGAGTGAAGTCTCCGCCGACAGGGGAGACGTCGAACGGGAAGCGCGTTTCAGAGAAGCCGCCGACGTCGAACGGGAAGCGCGTTTCAGAGGAGCCGCCGACAGGGGAGCCGGCGAACGGGGAGCGCGTTTCAGAGGAGCCGCCGACAGGGGAGCCGTCGAACGAGGAGCTCGCTTCAGAGGAGCGGACGACAGGGGAGCAGTTCGATGAAGGCACCTCGAGCGACGTTGTTGAAGTCATCGGCGGCGATGAAGGGGAGCTGTCAGCCGGGGAGCAGCCCAGTGACAGTGACGTGGTGGAAGTCTCCGCCGACAAGCCCGCAGTTCGACGTTCAACCCGCTCTAACTTTGGCAAGCCTCGCGAGAAGCTGAGCTACCATGCTTGCCTGCCGCCAAACTCCTACAGCATTTTGCTCGATGATGCGCAGTTCGACGTCAACGTTCCAGAGCTCGACCCTGATATGCACGCCGACCCGGAGCATCGCTGGGACATCGCTAACATGACAGTGAAGGAGGCGTTAGCGAGTTGGAAGGGCAAGGCGGTGAAAGCGGCGATGGACGAGGAGATTCGAAGTCTCATCACCAACGGCACTTGGGAGCTGGTGGAGCGCCCGCGCGGCGTCAATGTCATGAAGAACCGCTGGGTTCTGACGACGAAGTATCACGTCGACGACACGGTCGCACGCGAAAAAGCCCGCCTGGTGGTGAAGGGCTTCACGCAGGTCTACGGAGCTGATTACGAAGAAACGCATGCGCCAGTCGGGAGCTACGTCACGCTGCGAATTTTTCTCAGCATTGTGGCCGTCCTCGACCTGCACCTCATGCAGTTAGACATGAAGAATGCGTTTCTGCAGAGCAAGCTCGATCGCGTGCTCTACATGGACCAGCCGGCTTACTACAACGATGGTATCGGCCGTGTATCCAAGTTGCTGAAGAGTTTGTATGGGCTCAAGCAGAGTCCTCTGCTGTGGTACTCGGCGCTCGACGCTGTGCTGACGGGCGCTGGCTGGAGCAAGAGCCAGGTGGACGAAGCTCTCTATTTCAGAGTTGGTGACGGCGGAGTGGCATGCTGGGTGCTCGTCCACGTCCACGACCTGCTCACTGCCAGTAGCAGCACCGCAATGCTGAAGGAGCTGAAGGAGCTGCTAGAGGCCGCCTTCGAGCTGCGCGAGATCACCCCGGTCGAGAAGTATTTGGGGCTCGAAATCGTGCGCGATCGTCCGGCGCGGAAGCTGTGGCTGCACCAATAGTCCTACGTTCACAAGCTGCGTAGGCGCTTCAACGACGAGGAGCAGACTGGTCGGCGTCCGAAGACGCCTGTTTCGGTCGACGCGTACGCGGAGCTGACTTTCGACGACGAGGACTTCCAGTCGCGCGAAGAGGAGGAGTACCGTCAGAAGGTCGGTTCGCTTCAGTTCGCTGCCACAACAACTCGACCCGACATTGCTTTTGCGTGTAGCAAGTTGGGGTCTGGTCTGACGGTGAGGAGCGATCAGCACTGGCGCGAGGTCGATCGCTGCCTCACTTACCTCTCTGACACGCGCGATTTTGCTCTGGAGTTCGGAGGAGGACCCGAAACTCTGAAACTGGTCAGCTATGCAGACGCGGACGACGCCGGCGACAAGCAGAATCGCACTAGCACAAGTGGCTACGTTTTCACCTTCGGCGGCGCAGCTGTCTCCTGGACGAGCCAACGCATCAAGTGTCCTCTATAGAGCCGGAGTACATTGCGGCCACCGAAGCTGGCAAGGAGGCTCGTCAACTCCGATTCCTCCTCGCAGAGTTCCAGCTCCTCGATGCTAGAATGCGGACTACTCTGAACGTGGACAATCAGTCCGCCATCGCGGTCGCTGAGGGCTTGGGGCTGAAGGGCAACCTCAAGCACATGGAGCGACGCTACGCCTGGCTGCAGCAGATGGTGAAGCGCAAGAAGATTGCGCTGGAATACATCCCGACATCCGAGCAGCCGGCGGACTTCCTCACGAAAGGGCTGCACTTTCCGGCCTTCAACCGGTGCTCTATCGCGATCGGCCAGGTTCGCCTTGCCGCAGTCGGCGACAACGACGACGTGCAGCAGTAGGTGCCATGTCCTCTAACATGGCTGGTGCGGTGATCGGCGTGCGGAGGTGTGCACGCCAGAGAAATGTCCCCTTGTATTCTATTACTTAGGTTCTGGGTGGACCTTGTGTGTGGGTGCCCAAGCGTGAGCTGGGCAGGGGAGTGTCGGAGCGCAAGGCCCCGCCCTCGCTTGGGCGCAGGCATTCTCTGCGACGACGTGGTGAATTCGACGAAGTGATCGTCGCATTGGATCAGCCCGTCCTCTGAAACCGCGGGTGGTTTTCGAGGAGGTTGTCCTCTGATTCACCAGCCCCCATCAACGAGCTCTGGTCAACGGGGTGCTGTTCGTCGAGCTCGTCTTCTAATCTGCTTCTGGGTCGCGCGATCTCTGACGGACGGGGTCCGTTTCGAGGAGCCCCGTTCTCTGATCGAAGGGCACTGTTCGACGAGTCTCATCTCGGCGAACTGGCTGGCCGAATTCGCGCGACTGCGAAACTCTGCCGGGGCATGCGAAATTCGCTCAGGTGGCTCTTAGCGAAATTCGACCTGCGAAATGGCATCACGTGCTCGACGGTGGACACCTGACGAAACCGTCAAAGCGCTTTCTACCTGGCACCTGCGCAATGTCTCTGGTGGTGCAACCGTCTACCTGCACCTACTTGGCGGGTGCACACCTGCGCAGATATTCACCTGCGAATGCAGCGCTGGCAGGCCGCCCTGCTGCAGCGCTGGCATGTCGCCCTTCTGCTACGCTGGCAGACCGCTCTGTTTCAGCGTTTGCAAATCGCTCTGATGCAGTGCTGGCAATTCGCCTTGCAGAATGCTTGCTAGGGATCGCAATGTCTTTCCAGAGATATCATTTTGCATGCCCATTCTTGTACTCTAATTCTCAATTTCTCAATGTACTTTCAATTTCCTTAGTGGAAACTCTTGCCAAATCTCTTTGTGAACAGAGCAAGTAGTGAGAACTCTGTTAGAACGCTACTAGAGCGCTGCGATCACCCGCACAACCTCGTGCTCTCCTTCGTAGTCCACTCCCGTTGTAGGGTGACTCTCCGCACGTCCCGCGTGGTCCGCGGGCAGCCGAATACATCACCATTGCACCCGACTGCAAGGTCAGCTTTGCCAAAGCGAGGGCTGGTTCATTTTACCGTCGGCACTCCCATGCCGTGCTCTTGTTTGGGCACCCCACACACGGTCCACGTGCAAGCCCAACGAATACATCACACAAAGAAACCCCATCGTTGGTATGCACCTAAGACACTGCACGTCGTTCACTGCACCAGCCATGAAGAAGGGCATGGCGCCTACTGCTACACGTCATCGTCATTGTCACTGACGTTGGCCAAACGCACTTGGCCAATCGCGTAAGTGCTCTAGTTGAAGGCCAGAAATTGCAACGCCTTCGTTCAAGAAGTCGACCAAGCCTTCGTTCAGGAAGTCGGCCGACTGCTCGGTGGTCGAGGTGTACTTCAAGGCTACATTCTCGCGCTTCATCATTTGCTACAATCAGGCGTTGCATCGCTCCATATGCTTGAGGTTGACTTTCAGCCCAAGCCCTCAGCGACCGTGTTTGCTGACTGGTTGTCCACGAATAACACGGTCAGCTTCCCAAGGTCGAGATGCTAGAATTCGGCGAGGAGAAAGCGAATTCGGCATGTCTTCTTGCCATCTTCAATGGCCACGACGTACTCCGCCATGCACTTGATGCACTCACTGGTCCAGGAGACGGCGACCCCACCGAAGACGAACACGTAGCCGTTCGTACTGCTGTGATTCTGCTCGTTGCCAGCGTCATCGGTGTCCGCGTAGCCGACCAAACATAGCGACTCAGGGCGGCCTCACGGGTGTTGGCGAGATAGGTGAGGCATCAGTCAACCTCATGCCTTTGCTGGTTGCTCCTCACCGTCAGGCTGCTCCCCTGCTTGCTGCATGCCAAGGCGATGTGCCGCAAACTGAAGAAGACGACCTTTTGCTGACAGTCCTCCTCTTTGCGTGACTGAGCCTCTTCGTCATCGAAAGTCAGCTCGGTGTAGGCGTCGACAGAGACCAATGTTTTTGGCACTAGGCTAGTTAGCTCCTCGTCGATCAAACGTCTGCGCAGCTTGTCGACATATGTATGCTGGTAGAGCAACAACTTCCTTGCAAATCGGTCGCGCATGATCTCCGAGTCGAGGTGCTTCTCAACCGGGCTGATCTCACGCAGTTCAAAGGTGGCTCCAGCAGCCATTTCAGCTTCTTCAGCATAGCGGGGCAGCACGATCAGGTCGTCAACGTAGACCAACACCCAGCAAGCCACCGCGTCATCGCCGATCTTGAAGAACAGGCCTCTTCGGCTTGTCTCGTTTTCCAGTTGGCGATGGTCAGCCCTACATCGAGCGCAGAGTACCAGCAACAGCGAATGCTTCAGCCTGTTTAAGCAGTTTGCATAGGCGCCCTGCTGCGTCGTTGTAACAGTTGGGCTGGTAAGTGTAGAGCAGACGGTAGAGCTTGCTCTAAGAGAAGGCGTTCTTCATGTCGAGCTACATTGGGTGGAAGTCGAGGACGGCGACGGTGCTGAGAAAGATCCCCATCCTAACGTAGCTCCCCACTGGCAAGTACATCTCGTCGTTGTCGACATTGTACGCATGCATGAAGCCCTTCATGTTCAGGCGTGCCTTCCTGCGGCGACCGTGTTATCAACATCGTACTTCATCATCAGCACCTAGTGGTTCTTGGTCACACTGACACCGCGCGGATGCTCAACCAGCTCCCACGTGCCGTTGGCGAGGGGGCTGCAAGTCTCTTCGTCCATGGCGACCTTCACCACCAGGCGCAAGTGCCTCCTTCACTGTCATGTTGGCAATCTCCCAATGGTGCTCTAGATCGGCGTGCATGTCAGAATTGAGCTCGGGCAAGTCGATGTCAGCATGTGCATCGGCAGGGTAAGGTAGGAGGTCCTCGGCTGGCAAGCGTGGTAGCCTAGCTTCTCGTGAGGCTTGTCAAAGGTGGAGCGAGTGGAATATCGCAGTTTCGGCTGGTCGGCGTCGTCTCCTACTACATCGCTGTCAGTGGATTGCTCCTCTGCGGATGGCTCAATTTCATCGCCGCCGAGTTTGCCAACGACTTCTACAAGTCGCTCAATGAGTCGTCATCGAGCTGCTCCCCTGTAGCCGGCCTGGGTGCCGATGGCTCCTCTGAGGTCGACCTCTCAGCCGCTGGCTCCCCTGAAGTCCGCTCCGCCACGCCGACTTCGCCCGAAGTAGGCTTCCAGAAGGTCGGCATCGCCGACCTTCACAGCGTGACGTCGGCGCCACAGACAACGCACCAATGCTCATCATCGCCGGTGGCTGATTCGGATGTGATCCAAGGAGGGTCAACGACGGCAGTACAGGGGAGGGCGATGTAGTCGCCGTCGGGGATACAACACGAATAGGAGGAGGAGAGGGTGGGACGTCCATGGTGTCCTCGTCATCATGCTCGCCGTCCGCAACGAGCAGTGGAAGCGTCACCGACGAGGGATCCGTCGGCGGAGTAGCTTGCATCCTCGCCGACGTTGGCCCGTGGTTATGTTCCACATTTCTACCAATAGAGTTTCGTAGAAGATCGCCTCCACCGGGGTGACCGCCTTGTTTTCAGTGATGTCAAGGACCTCCTGCCCTTAATCTCAGGCAACATGCGGAGATGAAGGCCCTACCGGGCCTTCGGCGCCAGCTTCCCATCGCGCTGTTGCTCGGGGACCATAAACTACACCGTGAAGCCCCATACATGTGCCAGCGTGATGTCGGGCCTCTTGCCGGTCAGGAGCTGGTGCGGCGACATTCCAGGCGGCAAAGTTGACTGCTCAAGGCGGTTGTGCACTCAGACGACCTGCCGGAGGGCGAGGTGCCACCAGAGATGTTGCACGCCATGTGAAGCAGCATCTTCCGCACGACCTCAAGAACCATACGATCTCTCGCTTTGCCATACCGTTCTGCTGCGTGGTGTACGGGCACGTCAGGTCATGGACTAAGCCGATAACCTCCTACCCCAGGGTCAGAGCGGAGCGTAAGCACCGTCTTCTTGGTCTACCACTCCACGGCCGTCGGCCACTTCTCAAACACCAGCAACACAACGCTCTTCTTAGCAAACGGCCGCTCCCACATGTAGTGTCAAACTATATGTACTGCATATTGTCTAGGCTATAGTGGGGTAGCCCATATGGGGTACAACCCAATTAGGGTTTACTACTTGTACTCCTGCATCCTGTTAGTTCATTCATTCCTGCTGCTAGATTCTAACATGGTTTCAGAGCACTAAGGTCCGTAGGACCGTTTTTTTCGGGCCCACCTACCGCTGCGGTTACCGCGCTACCCCACGTACCTGCCTGCCTTGCCTTGCCTTGTGACGTGCTGCACTACGCGCGCCGTCCAGCAGCCCTAGCGCTGCCTCCTGCTGCCCTAGGCCAGCGCGCTGCTTCTAGAGGCCCGTAAGGCCCGCGCGCCGCCCCTACACGCCCTTCAGGCCCGCGAACAGCCCCTGCAGACCGTTAGGCCCCTTGCTGCCGCGCGCTGCCCGCACCGAGCCCGCGCAGCCCGCTGCAGCCGCGCGCAGCCCGCACCGAGCCCACGCAGCCCGCTGCAGCCGCGCGCAGCCCGCACCGAGCCGCGCGCAGCCCGCACCGAGCCGCGCGCAGCCCGCTGCAGCCGCGCGCAGCCTGCACCGAGCCGCGCGCAGCCCGCTGCTGCCGCGCGCAGCCCGCGCCGAGCCCACGCAGCCCGCGTCGAGCCGCGCGCGGCCTGCTACGGCCTCGCGAGGCCCGCGCGCGGCCCGCAGCAGCCCGCGCCGAGCCGCGCGCGGCCTGCTACTGCCTCGCGCGGCCCGCGCGCGGCCCGCAGCAGCCCGCGCCGAGCCGCGCGCGGCCCGCTACTGCCTAGCGCGGCCGCGCGCGGCCTGCAGCAGCCCAGCGCGCTGTCAGCGCAGCCCGCGCCGAGCCGCGCGCGGCCCTCTGCCTCGGCCCCGACCTGCCGCTGATGCGGCCCCGCCCTGCAGCTGCCACGGCCCCGACCTGCCGCTGATGCGGCCCCGCCCTACAGCTGCCTCGACCCCGACCTGCCGCTGACGCGGCCCCACCCTGCGACTGCCGCTGAAGCGGCCCCGCCCTGCAGCTGCCGCGGCCCTACTCTGCAGCCGTTGTTGCGGCCCCGACGTCGCCACTGTCGTGCGCCTACTCGGCCGCCGCCCGTCGAGCGCCGACCCTGCTCGCCCGGCGAGCGCCTGCTCTTCCAGCCTTTGGTGAGCACCTGCCTGCCTGCCTGCAGGCCTGCCTGTCTGCCTGCCTGCCTGCCTGCCTGCCTGCCGGCCTGCCTGTCTGCCTGCCTGCCTGCTTGCCTGCCTGCCTGCCTGCCTGCCTGCCGGCCTGCCTGCCTGCCTGCTTGCCTGCCTGCCTGTCTGCCTGCCGGCCTGTCTGCCTGCCTGCCTGCCGGCCTGTCTGCCTGCCTGCCTGCCTGCCGGCTTGTCTGCCTGCCTGCCTGCCTGCCTGCCTGTCGGCCTGCCTGCCTGCCTGCTTGCCTGCCTGCCTGTCGCGCCTGCCCTGCCCGCGCTACTGCTACTACTCCTGCTAGCAGCAGGTGGCCAGATGCAGCTCCAGCGTCGTTCCTGCGTGTCTCTCACGCCCCAGCAGCTTGATGAGTGGTATAGGGTTTGGGGCTGTCGAGGTGGCCGTCGTAGCAGTCGCCCTGGAGCTGGTCAGTTGGGGGCGTCTGGCAGTGGCCAGCTGCAGCTGCAGGGGCGTCCTCGCGAGACACACACGCCCCGGCAGCTCCAGGAGTGGTACACTCAGTGTAGCAGGTCTACGCGTACCGTTCGCTGCCCGTACGTCATTCGCACAGGTGTTAGGACTGGTCAGCCTTGCGGGACGCTTGGTCACACACAGTCCCGCTGCTTCGCCCGTCTGAGCGACGCCTGGCGTACCGTGTTTGGAGACGAGGCTGAGCTCCCTGCCTGGCCGGAGCTGCTTGGACAGAGGGTAGATATCTTTGCACTTGACTATGATGCTATTCTCACTACCATGTATGCATTGCCTACTAGTGTCGACCGTGCCTGTTACCTGTGCGTCCCGCCTGACCCTGGTATAGCGCCTGCTGCTCTCGGTACTGGTGAGGCTGCTGCTCTAGGTGCTCGTGCGTCTCCTGCTCTAGGTGCTGGTGAGACTGCTTTAGGTGCTGGTGAGTTTGCTCTTTCTGGTACTGCGCCTGCTGCGGTCTTGCACACCTTCACCCTTGACTCAGGAGCTTCTCGCTCTTTCTTTCGCGACTGCACCACACTCACGCCGCTCAGTCGGCCAGTTCCGGTCTCCCTGGCGGACCCCTCTGGGGGTCCAGTCCTTGCCCACTACTCCACGGTTCTGCCGTGTCCGGCCGTCCCGTCTGGCTTCCTGTCAGGTCTTTACCTCCCCTCGTTCTCTACGAACTTGGTGAGTGGAGCTGCCCTCCAGGATCACGGGGTTGACCAGTTCACTCCTGCGAGTCAGCGAGTGACTCACTGCACGTGTGCTAGGACGGGCCGGCACTTGGCCACGTTCATCTGTGCACCTGGCTCGAGTCTGTACACACTGACCACTGAGTCCCCTCAGGTAGCTGCGTCTGCGTCTACGTCTGGTCAGCTGGCGGCCCCCTGCGAGTGTCGCGCTTTGTCGCACGACACTCTCCTGTGGCACCACCGCCTTGGTCACCCCTCTCTGCCGCGCCTGCGTAGCATGCACTCTCGCTCCCTGGTCTCTGGTCTTCCCAGGTCTCTGCCTGCCCTCCCTCCCTCGCCTGCGCCGCCCTGCATTCCTTGCGTCGAGGGGCGGCAGCGCGCCGCTCCTCACTCCTCCTCGTTTCCTCCCACAGAGGCTCCCCTGCAGACGCTCCACCTGGACGTGTGGGGCCCAGCCCGCGTCCAGGGACAGGGCCGCGAGCGGTACTTCCTGCTGGTCATCGACGACTACACGCGTTACACCACGGTCTTCCCCTTGCAGAGCAAGGGGGACGTCCCTGATGTTTTGATCCCTTGGATCCGCACTGTTCGTCTCCAGCTCCGCGAGCGATTCCGGCGGGACTTTCCTGTCCTGCGTCTGCACTCTGACAGAGGTGGTGAGTTCTCCTCTGACCTCTTGGCAGCCTACTGTGCGGAGCACGGCATCACCCAGTCGTTCACGCTTCCGGCCTCTCCACAGCAGAATGGGGTTGCTGAGCGCCGCATTGGCTTAGTCATGGAGGTCGCTCGTACCTCCATGATCCATGCGGCTGCCCCCCATTTCCTGTGGCCGTTTGCGGTCCGGTACGCCGCGCATCAGCTCAACCTCTGGCCCCGTGTCTCCTTGCCGGAGACCTCGCCCACACTGCTGTGGACGGGGAAGGTTGGCGATGCGTCGCGTTTCCGGGTCTGGGGTGCTCGTGCATTTGTCCGCGATACCACCGCGGACAAGCTCTCCGCCCGCGCTGTTCCCTATGTCTTCCTTGGCTTTGTCCCTGACGCGCCTGGTTGGCAGTTTTACCACCCCACCTCGCGCCGTGTCTTTGCGTCTCAGGACGTCACGTTCGACGAGTCGGTTCCCTTTTACCGTCTCTTCCCCTACCGCACTGCCCCGCTCCCCCCCCCGCCGCTCTTCCTCGCTCCAGGTGCTCCCCAGGTAGACCCCCTCCCCGCTCCAGGTCCTGCTCCTTCAGGTGTGTCTCAGGTAGACCCTCCTCCCTTGACTGCGCCGGTTGAGGTCACTGGTGACTCAGGTCCTACTGAGGGTGGTCCTGCTCGGGGTGCTACTTCTGGGGGTGCTGAGCCTTGGGGTGCGGAGCCTGGGGGTGCTGAGCCTGCGGGTGCGGAGCTTGAGGGTGTGGAGCTTGGTGGTGCTGAGCCTGAGTGTGAGGGGTCTGGGGGTGCTGAGCTTGGCGGTACTGACGCTGGAGGTTCTGGAGCTACTGAGGGTGCTGGCGCTGGAGGTTCGGGAGCTGCTGGAGGGCCTAGTACTGGTGGCGCTGGAGCTGGAGGTTCTGGAGCTGCTGAGGGTGCTCGCGCTGGAGGTTCTGGAGCCGCTGGAGGTACTGGTGCTGAGGGTACTGACACCGGAGGTTCTGGAGCCGTTGGGGGTGCGGGCGCTGAGGGTTCTGAGTCTGCTGTTGCGCGGTCTCCTTGGAGTAGCCGCCTTCGTCCACGTGTGCCTCTCACCCCACAGCAGCTGCAGGACTGGTACGGTCGCCGTCAGCGTCGCGCTGCTGGAGCTAGGAGTGGTGCTGGTCCTTTGTCTACTGGAGGTGCTGGAGTCACTGGTTTTGGAGGTGCTCGTACTGGAGATACTGAGGCTGGAGACCCTGGGACTGGGGGTGCTGGCTCTGGGAGTGCTGCTGCTGGAGGCACTGAGGCTGGAGACCCTGGGGCTGGAGACCCTGGGACTGGAGGTGCTGGTTCTGGGGGTGCTGCTGCTGGAGACACAGAGGTTGGAGACCCTGGGACTGGAGGTGTCGGCTCTGGGACTGGAGCTTCTGGAGCTGCTGGAGGTACTGGAGCTGCTGGAGGTACTGGAGCTGCTGGAGGCACTGGAGCTGCTGGAGCTGCCGGTCCTGGTGCAGCTGCGCCGACACGACGGTTCTTCGCTCCGCCGTCTCCGTCGTCTCTGCCGCCGTCTGACTCTGTTCTTCGTCAGGTTCTTACTCTCCCGTCGTCTACTGGTCTTCCGTTACAGCCTGGCTCACCGCTGCCTGCTCCTTCTCCTTACACTGTGCAGACTGGTAGTCCTGCTGAGCGTCGTGAGCCTGCGTCGCGTCCTGTTTCGCCTGTTCGTCCTAGTCGTACCGGTCGTCGTGTTCCTCGTTCGCGTCAGCCGGCTGTCCCCAGCGCACACCTCGTAGTCCGTCGTCCTTCCTCTGCTCCGCAGCCTGTTCCTCTGCCGTCTCCTCCTGCGTCCTCTTTGCTTGACGTTCCGGACCCTGCGTCTGACCGGTTTCGTGCTGAGCACCCTACTGTCACGCGTCTACTAGCCACAGTTGTCACTGACCCGTCGTTTGAGTCTACTGCTGCGTCTGCCTTGGTCGCTGAGCTTGTTGACTTTGCTGCTGCCTGTCGTCTAGACTACGCCGCTAGTCTTGTTGCTGAGTCTGAGTCTGTCTGTCCTCCGTCCGTCGGGGGTGAGTGTGCTCTTAGCACGGACGTCCTTGAGGACAGGCAGGAGGAGTTCCAGTGTCTTGCTGCTGCTTTACCTCATCTTGTGTCCTCACTACTTGCCCCTGAGGGAGACCCAGATGCACCAGACATCCCGACTCCGCGCTCTTACGCAGAGGCGATAGAGGGTCCCTACTCCTCTCAGTGGCAGGCAGCTATGGACGCAGAGATGGCTTCCTGGAAGTCCACAGGCACCTACGTTGACGAGGTTCCCCCACCTGGGGCGAACATCGTCAGTGGCATGTGGATTTTCAGGGTGAAGCGGCCGCCGGGTTCTCCGCCTGTCTTCAAGGCGCGTTACGTGGCTCGAGGCTTCAGTCAGCGAGAGGGAGTTGACTTCTTCCAGACCTTCTCCCCCACCCCGAAGATGACCACTCTTCGGGTGCTGCTGCACGTTGCTGCTCACCGTGACTACGAGCTTCACTCTCTTGACTTCAGCACAGCTTTCTTGCAGGGTAGCCTGCACGAGGAGATCTGGCTGCACCGCCCCCCGGGCTTCACTGGGTCGTTCCCTCCTGGTACCCAGTGGAGCCTCCGGCGGCCGGTCTACAGTCTCCGCCAGGCGCCACGTGAGTGGCACGACACACTGAGGACTACGCTTGCGGCTCTTGGGTTTGCGCCTTCTACTGCTGACCCGTCGCTGTTTCTGCGCACCGACACTTCACTGCCGCCGTTCTACATCCTCGTGTACGTCGACGACTTGGTTTTTGCCACTGCTGACACTGAGAATCTCGCCCACGTGAAGTCGGAGCTGCAGAAGAGACACACGTGCACAGACTTGGGTGAGCTGCGCAGCTACCTTGGCTTGCAGATCACCCGGGACAGAGCACGCCGCACCATCACCTTGACTCAGTCACACATGGTGCAGCAGGTCCTTCAGCGCTTCGGCTTCACCTGGTCTTCAGCACAGGCCACTCCTCTGGCTACAGGTCACACGCTCTCAGCTCCACCTTCGGACGAGTCCGTAGAGCCGAGTGGTCCTTACCCAGAGCTAGTCGGCTGCCTCATGTACCTGATGACTTGCACTCGACCTGACCTCGCGTACCCTCTTGGTCTTCTGGCTCGCTACGTGGCTCCTGGTCGGCACCGACCTGAGCACATGGCTGCTGCTAAGAGGGTACTGCGCTACTTGTGCAGCACATCAGGCATGGGGCTAGTGCTTGGAGGGACGAGCCCAGTTGTCCTCACTGGGCACTCAGACGCTTCTTGGGTTGACGACCTGGCTACTCAGCGGTCGTCACAGGGTTACACCTTCAGCCTTGGCTCTGGTTCAGTTTCGTGGCGTTCTACACGCTCGTCTTCAGTTCTCAGCTCCAGTTGTGAGGCTGAGATCTACGCCACAGCCATGGCTGCACAGGAGTTACGCTGGCTCACCTACCTGCTGACTGACTTGGGAGAGCAGCCTCGTTCTCCTCCAGTGCTATACGTCGACAACAAGGCCGCCATTGCCTTGTGTGAGGAGCACAGACTGGAGCACAGAACGAAGCACATTGCTCTGCGTTACTTCCTGGCTCGAGAGTTGCAGCAGCGAGGCCAGCTTCGTCTTCGCCACGTGGCCACTCGGGCCAACACTGCTGATATATTCACCAAGGCACTTCCGTCTGGTGATCATCAGCGCTTTTGTACTCTGTTGGGCCTTGTGCCTACGTTTCCACACTTGCTGTAGTCTCTGCTTGTACTGTGATATATATATATATATATATATGCATGCTGGCTCTTGCTAGGTAGCCATCACTGTACTGTTATTGCTGCATATATATCTCTGCATGTGAACTGGCCCTGTGGCCCTTTGCTTGTGCTCGGAATGCGTGGTGACGTTGTGATCCACCCTGAGCTTGTTTTGCTTCTCTTGACTGGTCGTGTGACCCCTTGTTCTCCCCCACTTTGCCTATGGGGGTGTGTCAAACTATATGTACTGCATATTGTCTAGGCTGTAGTGGGGTAGCCCATATGGGGTACAACCCAATTAGGGTTTACTACTTGTACTCCTGCATCCTGTTAGTTCATTCATTCCTGCTGCTAGATTCTAACATGTAGTAGGTCATGCGGTCCTTCAGCAGCAGGAAGTACAGGCTGCCATCCTTGGCGGCCACCCGGAACGTCCCGCACAGGTCGTTGTGCACGATGGTCAAGGCCCCTTCGTCATCCAAACCTTTGTCGGGGAACCTGTGCCGAGCCAACTTCCTACTGACGTAGGAGACGCACGCCGTAGCGTTTCTTATGTTCTCTAGCACTTGTGCGTTCATAGTGCAAAACGGCAAGAGTTTCACTAGCTAAAGTTGAGAACAAAGATGACAAGTGCAGTGGCAACACTGGCTACATTAGATGAAAGGCAGCGTGGCGAACGGACAGGTTGACTAGCAGCACAGCAAAGTTGGTGACCTGCCAGCACTACAAGTCGACACGACGCCATCGCTGCAGAAAAGTGGCTTGCCAACATAACAAGTCAGTGGCCAGTCAGCGCTACACCAGGGCAGCTTGCCAACGCTGCAGCCGGGCGGCCTGCCAGCGTTGCAACCGCAGGTGCCAGCACATGCATACACCTATATCGCAGGTGCTTGTAGATGCGTACACCTTTATCGCAGGTGCTTGTAGATGGTTGAGCACGGCGTGCACCGTCTTGAACATAGCGCGGGTGCCAAGTCGGCCACGTGCCGATGGTTGTGCTTGATGATCTATGTCGACCACGTGGTGCTGCGTGGCCGACATTGCCACAACCACCTCGACGACGTTCGCACACCTCCGCAAAACCTCGACGACCAGATAACTCGTTTGACCGAGTAAGCCCGAAGTCGTCGTCGACCTGTTGAGCGGAAGGAGCTCGTAAACGTATGTGCATGCTCGTCAACCGCCCATGTCAACACCCCCTGTATACTTTTACCAAATCGGCGTCCCCGTCGGTCGATGAACCCCCTCGTCGACCACACTAGTTGAAGTCGGCAGCCGCCTTTTCAACGTCGCGTAGGTCAACGGAGTTGGTCGACTCACACATCCAAGTCAACGACGTCCACTTCTGACACCCAGCTGCACCTCTCGCGCACCCTAGTGCAAGGTCGGCTTCGCCCAAGCGAGGGCGGGGCCATTTTCCGTCAACAAGTAGCCCCTTACCACCCCGCGACACTCGCCTCGGCACTGTTTCCGCCAACACGACTCGCCCGAACCACCCGGCTCGGCTAGTAACATGCGACCCAATCCTACGCATCGACTATTACCAACATTGGCATCAGGTCTGTAGGCACCTTTTTGCGAGCATGATACATTGATACCGTTGCCGAAATGTTTTTGCTATTTAATTCGCTAATTGTATTGTTTTTGCTTCAATAGTGTGTTTCTAGAAAGTCAGAACTTGTAGAAAGTTTTTCCACGGCAGAATACGGTTGAGTAGCGTGTCGCCACGTTTAAAAGCGGTTAGAGTTCGAACTTCGACCATGTTTATTGGGACATTCAAGTGCACTCGTAACGGGGAGCAAAAGTGTTGATGCTCTACACCTGATGCCTGTTTGAGCTCCTCCCGGTTGCCTTATGAAGGGGGCGTATAAGCTGTCCCAAGCATTTCGCATAAGTTTCGTCAATTCGCAGCTAGCTAAAAAGGATTCGCATGTGCTTATAAACAAGATCTGTAACCTAGTTTGACTTCAGTCTCTTCTGCTTGACTTCGGTCTGTACCTAGTTTGACTTCGGTCTGTTCGTTACTATTGGTTGATAACCACGCGACGCGCTTGTAATGTAGGTGCATGAGGCTGGGGAAACAACCTCGGGTGCAGCGTATCCATCCGGCGCAAGGCAAATTCGCGTGCATGGGGTGAGCATCAGCTGTACTCTGGTGCAGCCCAACTGCATCACCACCAACTGACGAAATGAGCTCTATTTTTGAGAGAAGAGAGCAGAGAGCCGCGAGTAGACGTCACGTCGATAGGACGGTCCTTATTGGCACCCAAGCACAGTGAGCACCCGAGCAGGCTACGAGCGAACAGCATCCTGTGATTCGCGAACACCGATCCATAGAACTGTAGTAGGCAGAATTTGACGGCGCACATGCTCCTTCCCACATCCGATCGTTCATGACCACGTCAGTTTCCAGAAAGAACGAGTATCATAACAAGACCAAACTCCATTTCATGCGACCGGCGTGTATCCTTACTTTCCGTGTATCCTTCAAGTAAGTCCATCATCTCGACAACGCGGAAATCTGCCCTGGAGATGTTCCGACAAACAGTCCGCACGGTAAGACGTTCACCGGCGTTTGCTGTTGGGCAAATCCAAGCTCTTCTCATGGTAGCTCCCCCGTCTCGAGGGAGCCAACTCAATCCCAATGCAGGTTACCTCGGGGTAACAGTCGGAACTCCCCTCGCCGATGTATGCTTGGAAGTTCTCTCAAGGTTCGAACTGAGTGAAAACATTGTTTTAAATTGCTGTACCCACTCCAAACAAGGTACTGCTGTGGATAGTAGCAGTACCCACTCCAAACGCTGCATACCCCTCAGAACGCCTTGCGATGAAACTCTTTCGAGGCGCTGCGATCTTCGTGCAGCACCTGCTGTCGCTGCTCGTAGGAAAGCCGTTTCCGCCTCCCGCGCCGCCGGCAAAACCGCGGCTCACCCTGTTGGCGAGAAACCCCTTCGGCGCGAAATGCCTCGACGGGAGGTGCGGAGCGGGAAGGGGAGGAAGAGGAGGAAGGGGAAACGCGGGAGGGTGCCCCAGTGGGGACTGAGAGGATTGAGAGGGGTGGAGGGGGAAGTAGGAAAATGCGGATCTGCTGAGAAGAGTAGCCTGAAGCAGGTTTCATTCCAGCAGTAATGGGGAAATAAGGCAGGGGAAGGAACATCATCACAAACAGATTTTGTGGTGGGTTTCAAACCAGAGTTCAGAAGGACCTGTTTCAGGAGAGACGTTCTTGTGATGATGCGGAGGTAAGAAGGAAAGAAGAGGGGAAAGGGGTTGTGGAAAAGGTCTGGAGAAGCCGTTCCTAACATGCTACCATAGATTCAATCAACCAACTTAAGGGGAACGCGTGGCTCTGAATTACCCTAAGTTAGGGTACATAAGCTTACACCCCCTCCCTGTATCCCCACCCCCTGCGAGGTCTGACTCTGAACTACACACACCCTCCCTCCCGCCACACCCGCACCTCCCACACCCCCCTTGCGTCCCAGCCCCCCAGGTTCTTTCTCCTGGGAGGCACAGGACTCGGCAAGAGCACGGCACATCTTCCCCCTCCCTCCACTCTCCCCTCCTTCCCCCACCCTCTCCCTCCTTCCCCTCTTCCTCCTCCACTCTCCCCTCCTTCTCCCACCCCATCCCCCCTGCACACTCCAGTTCCCCAGGGTACTATTTCCAGGGGGGCACAGGCATCGGCAAGAGCATGTGGCAAATCTATCTATCTGTTTGTTGCAACTTCTCCCTCCTCCACCCTCACCTTCACTCCCCTCCTCTCCTCTGCTCTTCCCCCCACCTTCCCACTACAATCCACCCCCCCAGGGTACTATTTCCAGGCGGGCAGAGGCACCGGCAAGAGCATGTGGCAAATCTATCTGTAGCATCTTCTCCCCCCCTCCACTCTCCCCTCGTCTCACCTCCTTTCTCCCTCTTCCCCACACTCCCCTTCGCTTCTCAGCCCCCCAGGGTACTACTTCCGGGCGGGCTCAGGCGTGGGCAAGAGCATGTGGCGCATCTATCTGCTGGGTGGCGCATGGTGCAGCTATGCCAAGCCAAGTGTGTCGCTAGTAGGAGCAAGGTGAATAGCGGAAGCAGCACGTTCCACACCCACCCTCGCACCACATCCCCACCCGCCTGCTCCCCCCCTTCTCCCAGCCCCCCAGGGTACTACTTCCGGGCGGGCTCAGGCGTGGGCAAGAGCATGTGGCGCATCTATCTGCTGGGTGGCGCATGGTGCAGCTATGCTGCCGAATGTGTGGCCAGAAACAAACATTTCCCACATCTTCACCCTACCTCTACTCCGCCCTCCTCTCCCCCCCCCTCCCCCATCACTCCACATCCCAGCCCCCCAGGGTACTACTTCCGGCAGGGCTCAGGCGTGGGCAGGAGCAAGTGGCACATCTACCTGCCGCAAGGCGCATGGTGCAGCACTCCAGCCGAGTGTGTTGCCAGGAGCAAGATGGCTTGCGGAAGCAGCACGTTCCGCACCCCATCCCACCCTCCTGCTCCTTCCCTTTCTCTCCCAGCCCCCCAGGGTACTACTTCCGTGCGGGCACAGGCGTCGGCAGGAGCAAGTGGCACATCTACCTGCCGCAAGGCGCATGGTGCAGCACTCCAGCCGAGTGTGTTGCCAGGAGCAAGATGGCTTGCGGAAGCAGCACGTTCCGCACCCCATCCCACCCTCCTGCTCCTTCCCTTTCTCTCCCAGCCCCCCAG
This sequence comes from Closterium sp. Yama58-4, assembly GCA_947470075.1. Classification (NCBI taxonomy): domain Eukaryota; kingdom Viridiplantae; phylum Streptophyta; class Zygnematophyceae; order Desmidiales; family Closteriaceae; genus Closterium; species Closterium sp. Yama58-4. Next base: position 283,961 of record CANIUD010000249.1, read on the forward strand.
GGTACTACTTCCGTGCGGGCACAGGCGTCGGCAGGAGCAAGTGGCACATCTACCTGCCGCAAGGCGCATGGTGCAGCACTCCAGCCGAGTGTGTTGCCAGGAGCAAGATAAATCGCGGAAGCAGCACGTTCTTCCCTCAAGTGCCCAGCAAGAAGGTACTTTTCGAGCCAACTAGAAACTGTTGCCGAGTGTGTCGCCGAGTGTGCCGCCGAGTGTGTCGTCAGGAGCTAGATGGAGCAAGATGAATCGCGGAAGCAGCTCGTTCTTCCCTGACGTGCCCAGTAAGAAGGTACCTTTCGAGCCAACTAGAAACTGTCACCGAGTGTGTCGCCAGGAGCAAGATGGAGCAAGATGGAGCAAGATGGAGCAAGATGGAGCAAGATGGAGCAAGATGGAGCAAGATGGAGCAAGATGGAGCAAGATGGAGCAAGATGGAGCTAGATGAATCGCGGAAGCAGCACCTTCTACCCTGACGTGCCAAGCAAGAAGGGGTGACTGCCGCACATGATGAGTCGAGCAAGGGTGCAAAGTCTGTAGCATGATAGATGCATAGAATGCTCGGGGACAAAACTGCCTTTGTCCTATCTACTGTGATGGTGGTGGCTATTTGGGAACGGCGGGGAGGCAGGAGGTTTGCAGAGGCACTAGCATCGACCCACCCTTCCACTCTTCTATTTCAAATCAGGCCATCCAATCCCCTCTACTTCCTCCCACCACCCTTCCATCCCCTCCCCTCCCCATCCGCCCCCTCCCTCCCATCACCCTTCGATCCCCTCCCCTCCCCACCCCCCCCACCTCCTCCCTTTCTCCAGCATCCCCTCTTTCCTGGGTTCACAGGCATGTTCAGTAGCAGCAGCCGCATCAACCCACCCTTCCATGATTGGAACACCGTTCGTTTTATCTACTGCGATGGGGGTGGCTACTTGGGAACGGTTGGGAGGTTGGAGGTTGGGAACGGCAGTGTGCTTTACCTGGATGGGTGGAATATCATCCAAGCAGTGATTGAGGGTGAGTGCTTGGGTGGAGAAGGGAACTACAGGGAGAGTCGAGGTTATCAGCAGCACAGTGCTTTACCTGGATGGGTGGAATATCATCCAAGCAGTGATTGAGGGTGAGTGCTTGGGTGGAGAAGGGAACTACAGGGAGAGTCGAGGTTATCAGCAGCACAGTGCTTTACCTGGATGGGTGGAATATCATCCAAGCAGTGATTGAGGGTGAGTGCTTGGGTGGAGAAGGGAACCACAGGGAGAGTCGAGTTTATCAGCAGCACAGTGCTTTACCTGGATGGGTGGAATATCATCCAAGCAGTGATTGAGGGTGAGTGCTTGGGTGGAGAAGGGAACTACAGGGAGAGTCGAGTTTATCAGCAGCACAGTGCTTTACCTGGATGGGTGGAATATCATCCAAGCAGTGATTGAGGGTGAGTGCTTGGGTGGAGAAGGGAACTACAGGGAGAGTCGAGGTTATCAGCAGCACAGTGCTTTACCTGGACGGGTGGAAGATTGTCCATGCAGTGATTGAGGGTGAGTGACTGGTTAGAAGGCTTGAGAGTGAGAGGGGTGACTGGGGCAGAATGGGAGTGAGAGGGGTGACTGGGGCAGAATGGGAGTGAGAGGGGTGACTGGGGCAGAATGGAAGTGAGAGGGGTGACTGGGGCAGAATGGGTGACTGGAACAACTTTGGCTTTACCCTCAAACCTCTCTCTCTCGTTCTCCCATTTACCCTTCTTTACTCCCTTCCTGTCCCTTCCTGATCTTATCTGTTCCTATCTGTTCCTCTCTGTTCATGTCTGTTCCTATCTGTTCCTCTCTATTTCTCCTCTGTTCCTTTCTATTCCTCTCTGTTCCTACTCTGTTCTTATCTGTTCCTCTCTGCTTCTCCTTTGTTCCTCCCTGATCCTCACTCTTTCTCTTCTGTTCCTCTCAGCTCCTCTCTGTTCCTCTCTGTTTCTCCTCTGTCCCTCCCTGGTTCCTCTCTGTTTCTCTTCTATTCCTCTCTGTTCTCCTCTCTTCGTCTCTGTTCCCCACTTCTCCCCTCTGTTCCTCTCTGCTTCCCCTCTGTTCCTCCCTGTTCCACATTCCGCCCAACCCCTTGGCCAAACGCAATCAGATCTCAAGTCAAGGCGCGGAATCCAATCTGCAACGCACATCATCCTCTCGGGCTCCTCAGCGGGCGGCCAAGCAGCTCTTGCTCTCTGCGATCGCATCGCTGCCGCCTTCCCCCACGCGACAACCAAGTGCGTGTGCGACTCGGGCTTCTTTATTGGTGAGCCTGCTGGCTTTGCTCTATGTGGTTTTTACTGACCTTTGTGTGTGGAATGGGAAGGGGGAAGGCGGGAAGGGGGGAGAGATGGGAGGGTGGGAGGGGAGGGGATGGGAGGGACGGATGGGAGAGATGGGGTGTGTCTCTATGTATGTGTTTTTGTTCCTTAAGTGAATCATTAAAGTGTTGTTGCTGTTGTTGGAAACGCGGTGGGGGGCGCGTCGCTTTCAGAATCGCCCTCACCCTTTTCATGCCCTCACTTCTTTTCAATATCGCCCTCACCATTTTCACGCCCTCACTTCTTCTCAGAATTGCCCTCACCGCTTTCAAGATCGCCCGTACCCTGGTCTGGTCTCCCCTGCTACTCCTCTCTCCCACCCTCCTTCCTTCCTCTGTTCCTACTCTAAGGACCGAATGGTAGGCCACGCCAACGAATACACGCTAGCGTACAATAAACAAGACGCGTATTTTCCAACTTAGCTCCTTCCTCCGTTCCTGCTATAAGGACCGAATGGGGGACAACACGTGATGCTGCAACTAACCCCCTTTGTCGCTCTCACCATTCCCGCCCGCACACCCTCCCCCCCCCCCCCCCTCCTCCCCCCCCCTCTCCGTCCAACTTGCCCTCCCAGACTCAAACGACCAAAAGGGGCAATACACGTGGCATGACACTGCTGTGAGGGACATTGTGACTTTCGAGTCTTTTGTGACTTGTGAGTCGGCTCACATCCTCCTTTGTATCTACTCCCCCAAACTTCCCCTGCCAGACTCCACGGGCCGAGAGGGGGGCAACACATGCCGTGGCACTATCACAGACATGGTTGCTGTTGAGGCGCCTCAATAGCTCTCTCACACCCTCCTCCTTCCCTCCTCCCCTCCCACCCAACCCCCCCTGCCAGACTCCAAGGACCGAGAGGGGGGCAACACGTGGCGTGGCACTATCAAGAACATGGTTGCTCTGCACAAACCCACCTGGCCTGCTTGCCAAGATGGTGAGGCGCGACGGGGGGAGAGAGAGGGGAAGGGGTGACAGGGGTTGAACTCTACAAACACACACGCCACCACTCCAAAAAAAAAAAAACAAAAAAAAAAAAAACAAAAAAAAAACTCACAAGTCGCATCGTTTTAGGTCGAATCGCAACACCTCACTTGCGTCAACTCACCAAGTCACTTCGTTTCACGATTAACTCTCAAGTGCGTTTTGCATCAACTTGCGAGTGACTGCGTTTTGCTTGGAATCACAAATTGCCACGTTTTGAGTTGACTCAAAGGTATCCCCCGTTTTTCACACTCCTCTGTCCACTACACCAATTCCCCTCCTTCCTCTCCATCAACCCTTACCCCTTTTGACCCCCCCAGCCTTACCTGAGACCGAGCATTGGAAGTGTTTTTTTCCGCAGTACACTTTGCAAAGCATTACAACCCCCACATTCATATTCCACAATTTATTCGACAAAAGAGCCAGCCAACACGGCGGACTGTTACCATGGAACGACAAGCACTCGTCGCTATGCTTACGCGAAATATTACAGATCAACGACGTGACGGGGATTGTAAGGAGAAAGGAGTGGAGCGGGATACAGTGGACGTCGAATTACTGTACGGATGGGGAGAGAGATGCACTGTTTGTTGCAGCGTCTGTGCTCTGTGAGACGCTGGAGAGTGCTATTGAAAGCGCAGATACTAGCATAGCTGCATTTGTGCCGGTTGCAGACACACATGGGATATTATGGGAAGACACTTGGATGAAACCGCGAATTGGAAAGATCTTTCTAGGTTCTTGCAGGCAGCGTCTCTGATCGATTTGTGCACATGTGAATGAAATGCGCAATTTTCTCAGAAGTGCACTTTTGCATGTGAACTTAGCTAGTCAGGTAGGGCAGCATAAGTAAGAACCACCTGGAACCTATGTCTCGCCGTTCCTTCTAGAGTCCGCACAAGCCAAAGTCAAAGGCCGTTCCTGGGTACATTCCTGACGCGCGTCACAAAGGCCTCGCGTCTCAAACGAAGAGATGCAGTGCGGTGGAAATGTTTGACACTTATGTGTAATGCGGCGCAGACTGGTACAGCGGTTTTATGACGCGATTGAGACATTTGTGTCCAGAGCGGAATGTACCCTAAGATGGGACATGCGATATACCCTTTTGCAGTTTATCTTTTGTCCAGGTCTCTAAATCTCAGCAGGTCAGGTATGGTATGGTAACAGTCTAGCATACTAGTGTAACGACAGCTGCTCAGAAGTGGGTCCGGTGATAACTTGATTCAACAATCTTGATGGTTAGAACAAGAGATAGGGTTTAGCCTTTCATGAGCGATTGGAAGCAATAGCGATGCCCATGTTAATGAATCGCCAATACAATCTCCCGCGCTTTTTCGTGGGTAGTCAGTCCATCGCCTGAGTGCCTCTCATGAAAGCATGGTATTACTCCGTGCTAAATCGCGCCGCCGCCATGTTCTCCTCTCAGATTTTGAGCTCTCGTTCGTTTACCGCGGCCACCTCATCCGTCTGTCACAATTGTCGCAAGGAATTGGCAAAATTGCATTGGAATCTCAATGGCGACCTTCGCGTCGCGCCGTCATCGCACTACAGACTGTCGCAGAGTTGCGATCGCCGGGATCTCAGCCAAATTCGAGCGCGGGAACAGGAACCTTCTCGAAGTTTGCACCGGTCTGAGTCGTCATGTCTGCATGCGTCGCATTCACTTTCGCGAACTTATCTGCTTTCGTTCGAGCGTCAGACATTCGCGAGGTTACTTACAACTGCTGCCAGATCCCCGAGACGCATATGTGTTCAGGCAAACGGAGCGTCTTGTAACGAGACCGCTGGTGCTGCTGCTGCGACCGAGGATGCTGGAAAGTTTTCGTTTCCCAAAGCACCGGTGTTTATGAAAGCGCCAGTGGTGACAGGATTCGGACGTGGAAGCAAACAGATGGGCATCCCAACAGGTACTATTGCTTACCCCACCCCCTTTTTCCTGAGAACCCAAAAATGTTTTGGAAAAAACACTCTGTTTGTGAGTTTTTTGCTCCACCCTCTCCTTTCCTCCTCACTCCCTATCCCATTATTCCGTCGCCCTCTCTATACCCTTCCTCCTCCCCCTCCCTCCCACACTGCCACACTCCCCCTTCCCGCTTCCCCATAACCCAATCCCAATCCTCCTCCTTTTTCTTTTCTACACTGGGGAGAATGTGTGAAGAGGGAAAGGGATGGTAGTAGGTGCTGAAAAGTATGGTGTGGCGTGGATGCGCGGGGTTCTGAGCTTCCGCATGCATTGAGTTGAATTCTGAGGCGCCTCAAAACTCAACTCAATGCTGGAAAGGATGGTGTGGCGTGGATGTGCGGGGATCTGAGCTTCCGTGGGGAGGGAAGAGGGGAGAGGGGAGAGGGGGGGAAGGGGATGGTCGTAGGTGCTGGTAAGGTGGTGTGCCGTAGATTTTCAGGGAGCTGGACTTTTGTGAATAGAACCGCTGAGAAGGGGGGAGGACGAAGAGATGGGACAGGCAGATGGCGGGGATGAGGGAGAGGAGGGATGGGGGATGGGGAATCGGGACAAGGGGAGGGGGAAGGGAAGAGGTGAGAGAGCGGGCGAAGGTAGGAGGTGGGGCGAATGGGTTTGGCTAGTCCGTTTCCAATCGTGCTCTCCTTCCCCCTGCTTCCCTGCCTGCTTCCCTGCAATTCCCCCCCACCAGCCAACATGTTACCAGACGTGTTGAGGGAGCAGCTAGCGGGCACGCAGCGAGGCGTGTACTTCGGGTGGTGGTGGGTCGAATAGGTTTTCCAATCCTAGTCCGATCGTGCTCTCTCCCCGCTCCCTCCCCTGCCGTTCATGACCAGCCAACATGCTGCCAGACGTGCTGAGGGAGCAGCTAGAGGGCATGCAGCGAGGCGTGTACTGATGTTGGCAAATGCATTACCCAACCCTTGCCCAATTGTGCTCTACTCCCCACCCTCTCCCTGGCCTGCTTCCCTTGCAATTCCCCACCAGCCAACATGCTGCCAGACGTGCTGAGGGAGCAGCTAGAGGGCATGCAGCGAGGCGTGTACTTCGGGTGGTGGTGGGGCGAATGGGTTTTTTAATCCTAGTGTGATCGTGCTCTCCCCCCGCTTCCCTTCCTTGCCCGGCTCCCCTTGCAATTCCCCACCAGCCAACATGCTGCCAGACGTGCTGAGAGAGCAGCTAGAGGGCATGCAGCGAGGCGTGTACTTTGGGTGGGCTACACTGCCCCACCTGGAACGTGAAGGTGAAGGGGCAACAAACAGGGGAGCGGGGGGAGAGGGAGAGGCGAGCGAGGGAGTTCCTCGGGTGTTCAAGATGGTGCTGAACGTTGGCAGGCGACCCACGTTTGTTGACGGGGATGACGTCACCGTGGTACGTGATGACGTCACTGTGAAGAATGATGACGTCATGATAGAGTGTGAGTGCGTTGACGTCATGATGTGCGATGTCATTATGACCTGCCTGCTGCTGTGTGTGTGTGGCGTTTATTGCCATGACCCTGTTGTTGGGAATGACTTGTTGGCCTGTGATGCATGGTGCCGCCATGCTACTTTACTCCCTCTGGGTATGCCTTTCCTCAAGTGTTGCGCGCTGCAGGAGGTGCAGATCCTATCCTCGTTTGAGGATGACTCTCAATTTAAGAGCTACTTTTGTAAACTCGGATTTTGCATCTCTGACGTCTTTCCATCTTGCCCTGCAGGAGGTGCAAATTCGGTCCTCGTTTGAGGATAATATGTACAATTGTGTCATTTTCCAAAAATCAAATACTGCTGTTGTACCTTCTCCCCGTTTTTATTTCAGGAGGTGCACATTCTATCCTCGTTTGAGGATGATTTTTATGGTGAGGAGCTGCAGGTCGTTGTGCTGGGCTACATCCGTCCAGAAAGAAAGTTCTCCTCGCTAGGTGAGAACCCATAATTGCTCCCGTCGCGCTTGATCGATATCATTGCTTGTCAAACTTGCAATGCTGGGCTACATCCGTCCAAGAAGAAAGTTTTTTTGCACTGGGTGGAATACATTTTTTCCACGTGTTGACGTGAGTCTTCCCTTCCGTCCTTAAGATTTCTCAAAAGAAGCTCATGTTTTCTCATTCTCATTTTAAAAAGTATCGATCCGATGCTGCAGCGAAATTTCCTTCGATCCCCCCCACCTTCCCCACCCGCTTCCTTTCCCTCCCTCCCTATACACTCTCCCACTTACCCTTTCGACTCCACTTTTTTTTTTTTTTTTTTTTTTGGGTTGCGGAGCAACCTATTACAATCGTTATGTACAATTTTTTTTTCAGTCCTCTATAAAAACGACGGAAAATATCTAGCGAATGGTAGCTAAGTAACTAAATGCTACGTATTTGCCACCATAATTTACCACGTGCCGTAGTGTGTTCCTTCTAGTTTGCCTTGATTGAATCTATATTGTCAAAATGATGTCACCGTGAACGTTTGATTGTGTATCTCGTAATGCATATGCCGGATTATACTATGCATAGATGAAGTATATGGATGGATATAATGAACCATATATTTAATGAAAAATGCATAAATGTAATGTATGTGCTACCATGGTGAAATATTACGATATATTCGGTACTTTAGTGAAATAGATGCATAGCATGATAAAAATGCGTAACAGTTAATTGACCCAGACCCTATGCTACCGCATCCCCTGCCTAGCATGGGGGGGAGGTCGATAGCATAGTTGCTGAATCATCCAACTGCTACATAAAACAACACAATCTGTGTAAACTAAAAAAATGATCAAAATCCATCAAATCCAGTTCAAGTGAACACACTCACTGAGTGGGCAAAGAACCTTCTCGGAATTGATAGTTTGATCATTTTTTTAAAAGACACAGACATGCATTGTTAATGCAATGCAATATACATATGGATGAATGCACACACACATACATACGCACACGTAAAGACACATACACACAGACGCACACATATGCACGCGCAAAAACTGAGACAAGTCATTAAAAAAGGCAAAAGAAACCTACCAAAGCAATACAGTACCATCAATCATACAAGTCAACACTGATATACTTCTAGTTTCTATATTGGTCTTGACTTCCCAATGGTACAGCAAAGCCTCTGGAGGGTAGGATATAATAAAAAGGGGGAGCGAGAGGGAGGCGGGGAAAGGAAGGGGCAGAAGAAGGGAGAAAGCAGAGAAATTGAATGACATCATAACCAAACAGAAACAACATACACGGATTGACCAAGTGAAAGAAATGGCAAACCAAACAGGAAAAAAACGGAGAATAAAAAGTATTCTATGATAACGAGAAAAAAAACGAGCACGAAGAAGAATAGAAGAAACAAGGGAGAGAAGAAAGCATGCGATAAACATGAGGTGAAGAATGACAAGGACTGAAACAAGGAGAGAATATAATAGAAAGGAAGAAGGAATGCAAGAGAAAACGGCGGAGGGAGGAGCGAGAGAGAGAACGAAAAAGGTGATGTTGAAGAATAAAAAAGAAATGAAAGTGCATGTACAGAAAAGGGCTTACAAAAGGGGAAAGAATGAAGAACATAAAATCAAGTCTATAAAAAATGGAAGGAATTGAGGATTGAGTTAAGAGATCTATATTCGAAAGGATACGAAGAAAAATACCTTAATTACTAAGTTCTAATTTGACCTAGATTTAAACAAAACAGCAACTTCGTTTTTCGTTCTCTTGCACGCTCTCTCCCTATACCCGTGCCATATCCTCTGCCGCTGCTCTTACGTACTCTCCCTCTCTTTCGCTCTCTTTCTTCCAACATGTTCTCACCGTTAAAAAGACAAGGAATTGAGACAACAACGTGCTTGAGCATTTCCTGCAGTTAGGTGGAGGATCACAGAAACAAAAAAACAGGATATTAACGGATGCAGTAGATCAAATTCAATCATCTTCGGCTTCAAAATGACCTAGGTAGTAGATCAATGGATTGTATCATTTATAGTTGCTAGCATCTACATCGCATTGGGCTGCAACCCTTCAAAACGACATAGCAGAAAGGGTTGCAGCCTTGAAATCCGACTCACTATTTGAATGAAAACGACACACTGCAAGGTCGAAATAAGCTTGAAAACGGCAAAGTGAATAAACAAGAATGGAATCAGGCTTATCAACGACCTAGAGACTATTACGACGTTAACTGAAAGCCTAGAACCTATCTTTAACAACATGCATAGCTTAAAAACGGCGAACACGTTAGTAAAAAAGTAGAATACGACATTACGACCATAGAAACAAGCAAAAGGGTACAAATGACTAGTATATAATATTGACCTCAAATTCACACATGGAGTAGATCAGTTTCAAGATCGATGGATTGTATATTTGGTCGTTACTAGGATCTACGTCAAATAGGGCTGCAACCCTTCAAAACGACGTAGCAAAAAGGGCTGCAGCCATTGAAAACTGACTTAATATTCGAATGAAAACGAGAAAATGCAAGGTCGAGAGCTTAAAAGCGGCGTGAATGAAACAACGGGAATGAATGCAGGCCTATCGACTACCTAGAGACTATTACGACATAAACTGAAAATTGAGAACCTATCTTAAACAACTTGCACAACTTTAAAACGGCGAACACAATACGCAAAGAGTAGGATACGACACTAAGGGAAATATAGTTGGACCATTAACTACCGGTAATAGTTGAGATATTAGTTCTGACCTTGAAGAGTTAGGTGGAGCGGGAGTGGGAGTAGCTTGCGGGAACAGATCTGGATGAGTTAGACGAGGGAGAGAAAGGAAAAACAAACCCTAGAGAGGTGAGTGATTTCATCGCGTCAAAACACAACAGTAATTTAAAACAACTTCGCAAGACAGTAGCACGTTGCGTAGTGGTTTGAGAACGAGCGTGAGATCGGAAGGTGTCCGTTTCGATTCTTGCACGGGACGTTTTACAAATATGCATTTGAATGAGCAGCAATAAGTGTTACATGATTCTAAGTTTTATATAACGATACCACCCAAATGTACTTAAGTAAAGATGCTCCGCAACCCTAAGACGATTTCGTCGCCTCTTGTTTTTTTTTTTTGTGGTCTCCACCTTGCTCATAACACCTCATCATTGCTGCTAACGAGTTCCTTGTCTGCCTTCTTGGCCCCAGTTCCTTGTTAACCCCTGCTATCATAATATTATAAGCTGCTCCCAACACCACCAGTGACTCTTGTCTTGCTTTGCGCATGCACTGAGGCGCAGCTTTCTTTGTTTTTTTTTTTTTAAGATGTGATGCCCCTTGTCTTGCTCGCCTCGCACATGCACTGAATACCTAGATGTTTCCACGTTGAGTTGTTTTCAAAACGGATGATTTTTGCTCGAAGTCTTCAAGTCTCACTTTCTTTGTGAGCCTTGGCTTCTTTGAATGCTAGCTAAATTTCCCCTCCCTAACCAGTCCCATTCTGTCTTTCCCCCCTTTTGAAATTGTTTTTTCCCAGATGACCTCGTGTCGCAGATCAAATCAGACATTGCAGTTGCCACAAAACAACTAGAGACCGAGGCATATGCACAGTATGCAAGAGACCCTTTTTTTGCATAGACAGCCGAAACTCCAATGTACAAATTACAACTTATGGTCATTGCGTTCTCTATATTCTGCGCTATTTTTTGTACTCTACAATGAGTTAGATTGTAAAAGCATGCAAAAATATAACACCACCCTGAACAGCAGCAGCCGCTGCTGCAGGGAAACATTACCATACACTTAAATCTGCAGATCTGGTCAGCACATGCATACCTCTCATTTCTCCTTCACCTTATCATCCTCCTCACCCCTCTCCTCCCCCTCACCTCCACCCCCTTTTCCTGCCGTCCCTTTCCCCTTCCCCTTGCCTCTCCTCACAAGCCCTTGCTCCGACACAGCACGTGCCCCTGCACCTGCACCCTCGTCATCCCCTGCTCTCCCCTCACTACCCTCACCAGCAGCAGCAGCAGCAGCTGCAACTTCTGCCTCAGCAGCCGTCAGCCTGTCTGTTCTGCTGCTTCCTGCACGCTCAGCAGCACCATCCGCAGCACCGTCAGCAGAGCCAGCAAGGGCAGCTGTCTCTGGTTCCCCTCCGAACCCAAACTCGTTGACGCGCTTCTTGTCGACCGGGTAGATCCAACGCTGGTACAGGAAGATGAGGAAGATGATGTCTGGAGATGTGGGGGAAGGGGAAAGGCGCACAAGAGGGAGGGGGAGTGAATAGGGGTTGGGGAAAGGGGTGGGGTGCTGTAGGGATTGTTGACGCGCTTCTTGTCGACCGGGTAGATCCAACGCTGGTACAGGAAGATGAGGAAGATGATGTCTGCGGATGGGAGTACGGAAAAAAAGGGGGAAAAACGGTGAGTGTGAAAGAGATCCTTGACATGCTTCTTAATCGACAGGGTAGATCCAATGCTGGTGCAGGAAGATGAGGAAGATGATGTCTGCGGATGGTAGTAGGGGAGGGGAAGGGGACGGGTGTAAGGGAAAGGGGGTGGGAAAAACAGGGTGGGTGCGAAAGTGAATCTTGACACGCTTCTTGTCAACGGGGTAGATCCAGTGCTGGTACAAGAAAATGTGGAACATTATGTCTGGGTTAACAGAGGGCCGGGGAGCGAGGAGAGGGGGGGGCAAGGCACACAGAAAGGAGAAAGTATTGCTCGGTAGATTGCTTTGGGTTGACAAAAGAGCAGTTGCCTTGATAATGAAGGCAAAGAGATTATCCATCCACAATGGTATTGAGGAACAAGCCATCACATACCATCACTTACAGTCAGATGCCATATCACATACAATCACATACCACCATGTACAATCACATACCATCACTGACATACACATACAATCACTCACCATCACACAAAAACATACCATCACATACAATCACATACCATCACATAACATCACATACAATCACATCATGTACTATCCAATTGCATTACTGGCAATCAAGTACCAACCTTGAAGACAGAAAGACGATGCAGCATGGGCATCTTGATGACAAAGCAAAGAGGTCGTCAACGATGGTAATGAGGCACACGCAAACATGCGGTCACATACCATCACAGGACGTTACTATTCCACACACCATCTCTGAAGACGGTGAGTCGGTGCAGTGTCGGCATCGTGATAACAAAGGCAAAGAGGTCATCGACGATGGTGTTGAGGCGCACACCATCACTCACCATCACTCACAATCGCATACAATCGCTAACAGCCACGCACCATCTCTGAAGACGGAGAGTCGGTGCAGCGTGGGCATCTTGATGACAAAGGCAAAGAGGTCGTCCACGATGGTGTTGAGGAATTTGTACGTCATCTGCCTCCACGGCAGGTGTGCCACCGACTTGAGCTTGTAATTGATGAACAGCTGCGGACACATCATGATGAAGCCTGGTGGTGGCGGTGGTTTGTTAAGGGGCACAGGAAACAGAAACCAGGCGGTTAAGTGGGAGTGGAAGTCTGCCACGCAGGGAGGGAGGGAGCACCACGGACTTGACCTTGTAGTTTGTGAACAGCTGCGGACCCATCATGATAAAGCCTGATGGTGCAGATGGACTGGTGTGGGAAGGAACGGTGAGGGACGGGTGGGGATAAGTGGATTAATGCCCGCGGGCCAAGCAGTTCAACGCTAGGAGGGTTGGTTGGGGCGAGCAATGCAATTGGCCAAGGTTTAGGGTGCCAGGTTGACACTCAACCGAATTTAGGAAGGTTTGAACCAATTTGGACGGTTTTAAACAAGACGGGTGATCAGCCAACCACGGCAGGTGCTCGACGGAATCGAGCCTGGTGGTCGTTGTAGAATCACAAAATCTGGACACAATTGGCAATGTAGGGAACGAGATAGGAGTGAGGTCAGAGAGAGTGAATGGCTAGAGAAACAGGAAGAGAGAAGAGCAAGGTAAGATACCCCCTTCCCCGAGAACAGGGAAGGGGGGTGTATGTATATATATATATATAAAACCCAGTATTTTGAAGCTCACCAAAGGTGTAGACGCAGCCAGTGAGCGAGTTGAGAACCCAGGAGTACCAGCTCTTGTGCGTCTCGTATATGAGCGAGTACACGGCGTAACCAGCAACGAGCGGGTAGAGTGCATAGGAGAAGTAGCGCATAGCGATGGCATCATATTCTTTCGTCTTGTTGCGCGCGTACGACTCGCGATCCCTGAACCTCACCCAGGGAATGCTACCCGAACGATCAATCTGAGGGGGGGGAGGAGGGGGTAAAGGGAGGGAAGGGAGGGATACAGGAAAGGGCGGGACAGAGTGGTGGAGTGTATGAGTTCTGGTGGTCTGTGAAGCACGGGCGAGTAGGTTGTGGAATGGGCGGCCACGAGTGGGTAGAGTGCATAGGAGAAGTAGCGCATGGCGATGGCGTCGTACTCCTTGGTCTTGTTGCGCGCGTACGACTCGCGGTCCCTGAACCTCACCCACGGGATGCTGCCCGAACGATCAATCTGAGGGAGGTTGGAGGGGGAGGAGGGAGGGGCAAGAGAAAGAGAGGGACGAGGGGAAGGCCGGGAGAGAATGATGGAGTGTTTGACTTCCAGACAGTGAAGCACGGGCGAGTAGGTGGTGGAATGGGCGGCAACGAGTGGGTGGAGCGCGTGGGAGAAGTAGCGCATGGCGATGGCGTCGTACTCCTTGGTCTTGTTGCGCGCGTACGACTCACGGTCCCTGAACCTCACCCATGGGATGCTGCCCGAACGATCAACCTGGTGGGACACAGAAGGGAGAGAGAAAGGTGAGGAGCGGGAATGAAGGACAAGGGGGGGAGAGTGTGATGGAGCATACAACTCGCGGTCCCAAACCTTCGATCTCTTCACCTCCCATTGGTCCACTTTCCTCCCCATTCAGTCTTAACCCTCTCCCCCTTTTCTCAACCCCCTCACCTCCATTCCCACCCCCGCCCCCCCTTTCGACCCATGCATCAACCTCACCTCGACGTGCATGGCCTTGCCGATCTTCCAGAACTCGATCCCACAGGAGATGGCGGAGGAGATGAGGATGAGCCACGACGTGTTGTTGTCCAGCAGGTACAGGAAGATGATCAGCTGGCACACGAAGTTGATCACCACTGACCGCGCTGATAGACCCTCCATTGACTTGTTCTGGTTCCAGAACGCAATGTCTGGGGCATGAAGGGGCGGGGGGGAGGGTCGCAGGGGAAGGAGGCACCAGGTAGAGGAATATGATGAGCTGGCACACGAAGTTGATCACCACGGAGCGTGCGGACAGACCCTCCATTGACTTTTTCTGGTTCCAAAACGCGATGTCTGGGGCGTGGGGACAGGCGAGGAGGAGAGGGGAGGAGGGAGGAAAGGAGGAGCGGTGAGGAGAAGAGGGGAGAAGAGGAAAGGGGAGGAGGAGAGGGGAGGAGAAGGAAGAGGAAGGGGAGGGGAGAGGAGGGGATGAGGGGAAGAAGGCAGCAGGTAGAGGAAGATGATGGGCTGTCACACGAAGTTGATCACCACCGAGCAAGCGGACAGGCCCTCCATTGACTTGTTCTGGTTCCAAAACTGGATGTCTGGAGCATGAAGGGGCGGGGGGGAGGGCCGCAGGGGAAGAAGGCAGCAGGTAGAGGAAGACAGGGACAAGCTGTCACACAGAGACAAGGCATGCTACACCAAGGAGCATGCCCGCCACATACCGTTTTTGAAGGCGAAGAAGTCAAAGACGGAGTGCAGGATGGACACCACCACTGTGATACCCAGCAGAATGGGATTGCCCTCCAGGAACACCCTCAAGGGACGGGAAACAGCATGCTACATCAATGCGCACGCACACACATGGCGATTTTGCCTGCACGCAGCATACCGTTTTTGAAGGCGAAGAAGTCAAAGACGGAGTGCAGGATGGACACCACCACTGTGATACCCAGCAGAATGGGATTGCCCTCCAGGAACACCCTCAAGGGACGGGAAACAGCATGCTACATCAATGCGCACGCACACACATGGCGATTTTGCCTGCACGCAGCATACCGTTTTTGAAGGCGAAGAAGTCAAAGACGGAGTGCAGGATGGACACCACCACTGTGATACCCAGCAGAATGGGATTGCCCTCCAGGAACACCCTCAAGGGACGGGAAACAGCATGCTACATCAATGCGCACGCACACACATGGCGATTTTGCCTGCACGCAGCATACCGTTTTTGAAGGCGAAGAAGTCAAAGACGGAGTGCAGGATGGACACCACCACCGTGATTCCCAGCAGAATGGGATTGCCCTCCAGGAACACCCTCTGGAGTGCATTGGCCGTCAGGGAAAAGAAGCAGTGGATGCACAGGGGAGCAGAAGGAAACGAGGCTTATTTTATTTTCCATAGGAGAAAAGCGTCATGAAAGTTCTCTCTCTCCACAGGTATCGACGTGAAAGCGCCTCTATGAAACGGAAAAGAACGAGAAAGCCAAGGAGGGAGTGAGGTGTGGCCGGGGGGCGGGAGGGAGGAGGGGAGGGGGGCGGGGGGGTTGGGGGAAGAGGGGGAGCGGGGAGAAAGAAGATACCATTCAGTAGTGCAAACTATCCAGCCAGGCAACAGAGCACCCAACTGCACCGCTCAGCTCCCCACCGACCCAACCGTTCCCCACCTTGAGCTCATCTGATTCTGACTCCATGGCGGTGCCGAACTGCTGCTGCAGCTTGAAGGACTGGTCCATGGAGAGGTAGATCTGCCAGCGCCACAGCGGCAGCGTCTCCACCACGAGGGAGAGTGGGACTTTGGAGACGGTGCTGTTGAGCTGAATGAGCTTGTCCCGCAGCAGCCAGAACTCGTTCATGTGCAGCGTGGGAAAGTAGTTGCCGGAATTTTCATCAAACGTCATGTCTGAGGGCATAAACGTTGGGGGGGGGGGGAAGAAGGGGAGAGAGGGGAGGGAGATGGGGAGAAAGGGGGGAGAAGAAAACGGGGAAAAGAGGGTAGAAAGAAAGCGGAGGTGAGAGATCGCAGGTGGTGGGAGAACAGGTGACTGGTATAAGAGACGGAGCTGTTGAGCTGGATGAGCTTGTCTCTGAGAAGCCAGAACTCGTTCATGTGCAACGTGGGGGAGTAGTTGCCTGTCCCTGCATCAAACGTCATGTCTGGGGGAAGTGTAGGCGAGAGTTGGGGGGAGATGGACAAGGGGGGTAGAGGAGGGGTTGAGGGGACGAACATGTGGAATACGCAATGACTGGTATAAGAAAAGTTGTCGCTAGTCAGGGCGTGCTTGCACTTGGAAAGTCAGGGCTCATTCGCGCGGAGTATGAGGAAATAGTTGCCTGCCTCTCAGGGTCGAATGGCATGTCTTCTTGGAGCGACACATGACAAATACCTGAGAAGCCTCGGGCAACTAAATTATTTACATTGTGAAAGAGGCTAAATAGTGGACTGAAACAAGGTGGAGGCGCAGGCATTGCAACGTCGACTCATGTGGTGTGCATTGATAACTGGTGCCACTGTCACAACCAGGAGTGAGTGCAGTGTGGCACTCACGCTTGTGGAAAATCTCCGGAATTGCCGTTCGAGGATACCTGCGGGAGAAGAGATCAGGGAGATAGAGGGAAAAACATGAAAATGAGGACACAGGAAACCTCTAGGTGGGAAACTCAGCCCAGAGTCCACTTCCCGAACCTTGCTAACAAGCAGATTAAAACTCAAATAAAAACTCAGACAAAGTTGCGTTCTTGCTCACGCGAAAAACTAGCGTGCAGTACACTCACGCAGTGAAGTCGTCAATAAGTGAAATGGTCAGATTCGGCTTCCAAAAGCCAATCCACTCCACTTCCTCTGGTACCGCTGCTGCTGCTGCTGCTGCTGCTGTCACCTTTCCCCTCACTCTCTGCTGCTGCCTTGGGAGATGGCGGAGGTGGCTGCAACGCAGAGAGTTTGCACACAGAAAACGGGAGTTCGCACGCAGAGAGTTTGCACACAGAAAACCGGAGTCACAATGACCAATTATCAATGTGCGTGTGTGGGAGACCGGGGGGGAGGGGGTTGGGCAGGTGAGTCAGTTTCTGGAAGAAGGACGAGCGTGCCCGTGATGGTGTCTGCATCTGTGTGCTTCTGGGCGTGTGCTGCAGCCAAACGCAGAATTATCACTTGCGTCCTATTATGCCTGCTTGCATATGATGTAGAACCACTGCATCTCGTGGTTACTGGTAAACACAGCAGTTGCTGGGTCCGGAAGGAAAGCAGCCAGAGGCATTGACTGACCTCGCCAGCAGTATCATTCGCATCTGATCCCCCTCCCAGGAGCCGCTTCCGTGTGTCCACCTTTGGCCGAGGATAATACGCAACTAGTGCTGCAGAGTCACAAGGGAGAAAAGGGGGATACATATGGGACATGAGAGTGGAAGTAGGAAGAATGAGGTTCACATGGGATCATGTGCTGTGCTGCACTGACAAGCACTGAATCAGGATGAGAGGGACACAGTGGGGCCCAGAAAGTGAAGAGGCGAGTAAGAAGACGGAAGTCCTGTGACAGCTTACGGTGGGTCTTAGAAAACGTTGAGAATCGCTCATAGAGCTGATCTGTTGGGTCTGGCGAGTATCCTGACTTCGCAAAGAACACATGTGCGAAGACAGTCCCATTGCCCTCCGTCACAGCCTGGTAAAACAAGAAAAAACACAATGCATAGTCCGTAAAGGGGTAAAACGAGGTGTTAGCAGCAGAAACCTGATGAGACAGAACTAAGAGTTCGGGAAGGAAAGGGATGCTTTACGGAGTTTCAGGGTACAGGGTTCAAATAGTTCGGCAGAAACGACTTACAGATCGGGGGATTGCGACTGGTTTACCTTGGAAGGATAATAGGTAAACTCAAGGGTCCTTCGAGCCGCAGGAGCATCATACATCGTGTACGGTATTCCGGACTCCGTCCATACAAGTGCCGACTCGTCTTGGAAATTGCTGAACTTTTCAGACTCTGTTATGTACACCCACATATCCTGATAGCGAGGAAGATATGTGTGAAACGGGATGGCGCAACACATCAAACTCACAACAGAATTTGAAAGCTGCACACAAGAGCAGCATATACAACTCCTGAGAGCGAAACAGCTACCCTCTAACAAGGTCGACACCCGTAAACAACCCGCCACCCACAGATTCAAGCTAGAGGCGTCTACAATGGGCCGTCGATCTAGAGAAAAAGTGTGGGCACAATCTACGGATCTGGATAAACATGGATACACCGACGATTACTCCGCCGATTACTCCATGAGAGACCTGAGAACGAGGCGAAATGGATCAATCTACCGCGCATGTCTGAGGAGCTGCGACACTCACCAAATCCTCTCCTTTCCGAAAAAGGTTCCGAGAAATCATGGCTGGATCCTTGGGTGGTTTCTTGAAAAAGAAATTGCTGATCATGTACCAGAACATAGCCATGCGAATCATGGACATGATCGGGTTCTGCTGTTGCTGCTGCTGCTGCTGCTGGCGCTGCTGCTGCAGCGCCTCCAGCGGCAACGGCTGCTGCACCTGCCGCGGCGACAGCCACATCTTGACGAGCAGGCATGTCGACGACTCACTCTACTAAGAATCTGGGCGCAGAAGTGGCTTCGCGGGAAAAAAAAAGGTCGAAACCGACGGAGAGAATCCAGATCTGAACACCTCCAGCACGGGAGTCTCCCACTCTCGACTTCACAAGTCGAACCACACGAAGAGGGAGTGAGCTGATGAAAGGTTGTGCTGATGGGAGTGAAGGGAGGATCCCGAGGGTCATATAAATTTTGTTCCGAGAAACTTTCTGTGGAGATAATAATCAAAAGCTTCATAATATGCAGAACAGCACAGATAATCAGCTATAGATTGTGCATTATGTCGTCTTTCATCTAAACTGTTTTGGAATGTTTGAGTCAATGTACAACTGAGGCCTTGCACCCACATATTGTTGTGGGATTTCTTGATATCGAGCCAATCCGTCTTCTGATGACCTCCCAAGTTGTCACGTTCTCCATTTCATCTTTCCGAGTTCAACTTCATAAAGCGTTCCCTTGAAGCCCCTTAAAGGAACAAATGCTCGTCCACTCCTCCCAACAAGCAAGGGAGGAGCGAGAGCATCATCAACGGATAGCTTTACGACATTCTTCTCGTTGTCGACCAGGCGATGTGGAGGTTTACTCGCAAGCGAGAATGTTTCAACGTCTCTGGGTCCGTTTCATTTCCGTAGCTCGCTGTAGTGGCGTCATGTTCAGAACGTTTGACGTATTTTCTTTCGCCTTTCCAGGAGCTTGAAGCGACAGTGCGTCGCATCTGCTGCTCCCAGTATTCCTCTCCAGTATTCAGAAAGAGAGCTGAATGATGTCAAGCATTATGACAAAGTCTTTGCTTCCGCGTGGGTCGACCATTCCACATTCGTCATTGGGACTAAAGACAACAAACTTATTCGTTGGGACACAGACACCGGAAAGCATGTAAAAATACCTCTTCCTGATTCACCAGAACCAAGACATCGCGACCGCCAGGATAACTGTGGCATTCATTCCATGTGGGTCCATGCTCTGGTTCTTGTTCATGCAGCATTTAACTTTGACAATGCTCTAATTTTGACTTTTATATCGCTACAGAGCTGTCAATCCGTCACGCACACTCTTGGCGACCGGAGCCTCAAATCCAGAAGATGTTGCCATCTTTAAGCTGCCTTCGTTTGACCCTGTTGCCATTCTTCAGGTTGGTTTGTCTTCAGGTTATCTTTTGTCAGCATTTTGGCATATCATAACTTGGCAGCTCCAAGTTCCTTGTGCAGAGTCACGAGAACTGGATGTTTGCTGCTGCTTGGGTTGGCGACAGTCACCTTATTACAGGTTTGCATCTATCAATCATTGGCATCAGCTTTGCTTCTCGTGCTGAGAATCTATAGTCTTTAAACACCTGTTTGACGAGCCGCTTTGTTCTCTTATTCAGGCTCTCGAGATTCTACTGTTAAATTATGGTCGATTTGTTCTGACGAATTTTTGAACCAGTCACCTATAGTTACCCGTACGGATCATGACGACAAAGTCAGAGATCTCAAGTACTGCACGGACACGGAAGTGGGTTGAAGGGTCTGGACGACACTGCAGCAATCTGTTTCTGGGGACATGAGCTAACCTGAATGTTCTGCTTGTTGCCAGACAGTAACAACATTGAGTCAGGATGGCACGTGCAAGCTGTGGGATCCACATGAGATGCTCGTGGTAAATTCTATCTTCTCTTGTGTTTATTCTCTTACATGTGCTTTCCTGCAGTTGTCACATTGCATTTTCTTTGTACTGTGCTCCCGTGCAGGTGTCATCAATAAGATGCCCGGATCCAAAGGAGCTGGTTTGCATGGCTGTTAAAGCTCCATTGGTGGCTGTGGGGTCACAACGGTTTATAACCTTTATTGACATGCGGTGTGGACACGTGGTGAAGTCAATAGCATCCGCTGATGAAGGATGGGGTACGTATTAGTTCTTCATTTCTGGATCTCGGCAATTTTCCATTTCTGACTCCTTATTTCAGGTGTGCGGTCTTTGAGTTTTCAAGATAACGTCGTGACATGTGGAGGAGGCAAGGGTCGGCTCTCGTTTCTTGATACAAGAACGCAGAAGTATATACGAATTCGTGAGTCAACATGGAAATAAATGGTCGATGATTTCTTGTGCCAGCATGGATAAGTCACCAGTTCCGTTCGCTCTGAACCTCAGGTGAAATAAATGACAGCAGCTGTACTGGGGAGAACCACATGGACACCATATCATACTCCACAGGCCCAGGACATGTGGTGAGAAACAATTTACCATAGAAGACTACTTTTCTCCAATTTACCTCTCTTTTTTTTTTTTTTTTTTTTTTTTTTTTTTTTTTTTTTTTTTTTTTTGTGGTAGTCCACGTTTCAGCTTGGAATACTGTATGTGCAGGTGAAAGACCAAGTCTACGCCGAGCACTTTGCGGGTCAAGATATTAAGCATGCCGTGTACACACACTCACAAGACTTCAGTGGGACCTCACTTCTGGTTGCTGGAGGCCCTCTTCCTTACGGATTGAAAGGGAGCTATGTTGGTATCTGGTGAATCTGCTGTAGAACTATTTATTGATGACGTTCTGATGTGGAGTATGTAATTTATACTTGTAAAAACCATTTCATATCTTTTCTGGCACCTCACACTACTCACTCACCAAACTCTGCTCAAATTGGGGCAGCAAAATGTCAGAGTTGTTTTCGCTCAGCAAAGAGCTCATTATCATGTTCATTAACCTCATGTCAACATACTCACTTTCTGACACATTCCGCTCACTCCATCCCTCCACTCCGGCCTTTTCTTACTTCGGTCGTACAGGCATGGCTGGTGCCAGTACATCTACCTCTAGACTCGATCGTATATACCTATCCAACTCATTTCTTCCCCGAGTCTCTGAGACCTCCTATATCTACACATCCACAAAGGTCTCTAACCACTCTTTCGCTCCGTTTTGCTCCCTTATCTTCAACAACCCGGCCATGGCACCGCGCCCATGGCGGTTCAGCTCGTCCCTCCTGCACCGTCCCCAAGTCGCTGCCATCATCGACTCTCACCTCTCTTCTCTGCCCTCACGCCTCTCCCCTGAGGCATGGGACTCCTGGAAACAATCCTTCACCCTCAGTCTCAAACGTTTCTCGAACCAAGAGCGTCGACGTGTTACCGGCACAATTGATCACCTTGTGCAGCTTATTAGCCGTCTCCAGCTCCAGACTGCCCTTTCCCCACTTGATTCTGATGCAGCCGCTCAACTCCTCAAAGCCCGCCAGCATCTCACAAAATACGAAACCGCTAAAATTGCTGAACTCGCTCTCAAGGCAAAGCTCAAAGTTGAGGGCCATAGGGAGATGGGGATTTCCTCCCTTCTGGCTGGCCTTAATACCCGCATTAAAGATTCTTTAATCACCTCACTTACGCTACCAGACGGCCAGATCACCTCTGACCTTCGAGCCATGACTGCAGAATGCACTAGATTTTTCCAGTCTCTCTATTGCGGAGTAACTCCGGGTATGTCAAACCCCTCCTTCTGGGCACATATCCCCCCCTCCTCACTCCCTCCCAACCTCTTTAGTCGCTTACAAGCCCCCTTTTCACTCTTGGAAATAAGCAAAGCCATTGGGCAACTCTCCCATGGCAAAACCTCCGGCCCCGATGGCCTTCCGGGGGAGCTATTTCGACATCACAAGACTCGTTTCGCTCCTGCTTTCCATTCACTCCTCTCTTCACCTCCCATCTCGGCAGCCCTCCCACCGTCAATGCTCTCAGGCCGCACCGTTCTAATCCCTAAGAGAGGCGACTCTTCTCTGGTTGAGAACCTTCGGCTCATCACCCTCATGAACTTGGATTATAAGGTGCTAGCTATCTGCCTTGCCAATCGAATGCAAATTGTTCTCCCAAGGCTTATTCATCCCTCACAGACCGCGTTTATCAAAAATAGGAAAATTGGCGATACGATCAACGACACTCTCGATATCTTTGACTTGAGTACAACCACCCGGTCCCCCCTCCTCGCTCTGACTGTCGACTTCCGCAAAGCCTATGATATGGTCGACCGTGCCTTCCTACTCCGAGCGCTCGCTGTTTTGGGACTTCCTGAGCAGTTTATTGCTTGGGTCCGCCTCATGCACACCAACACCTCCACCTGCGTCTCTGTCAACAACCTTGCTGGGCCTTCCTTCCCAGTTCGCACGGGGGTCCGACAGGGATGCCCTCTCGCCCCCCTCCTTTTTGTTTGTGTTATTGAAATCCTTCAGCGCTACCTCTCCCTCTTCCTCCCGGAATTCCCCCTCTCTGCGACGCAACGCCGACTCATGGCATGTTATGCTGACGATGTCATAATTTTTCTCTCATCCGTCAGGGAGCTTGGGACCACACTTATACACCTTCGGGTTTTTGCCGCCGTCTCTGGCGAGCATCCCAATTGGAATAAATGCTCAATTATTCCCTTCTTCATTGACCCGGCACAGATCCTCCTAGCTGGCCCCATTCCCATTCGCACACCCCAAGAAGCAGAGCGTATTCTTGGTATCTTCGTCGAACAAGCACAACCGGGTGCTACCACTTGGTCCATGACCCTTTCGCGCATCCAGCGTACAACAAAATTCCTTGCAGCCCTACGCGCTACTGCCACCTGCCGCAAGACGCTTGCATCGGTGTTCCTTAATTCCATCCTCTCCTTCCCTGGCCGCTTTCAACCCCCCTCCTCTGACATCATAAAGCGGCTTGACGTCACAGTCGGGAACTTCCTATCCTCTTCTAGATTCAAGGAACATGGCCTTGGGGTCCGCCTCATCCCCAACCGCCTCCTTTACAACTCCATTCGTCACGGCGGTCTTGGGGAAGTTGCCCCCTCCACTCAAATTCGTGCCCTTGCCACCCAGCGTGCGTTGCGCCGCTTTGGTGTTTCACCGTCAGAGGAGGTGGCGAGAACCGCCGTCTGTCTCCCTTTCGGCACCCATTGTTTTCTAGCACACCCTGCCATCCTCCAATCGGGTATTCTCCCTATAGACACTCCGAGCCGATCGCTTGCTGAACTTCAGGCACTAATCGACATTTCTCCTGGCATTTCCCCTCCTCGCCTTAACCCAATGTGCATAATGGCCGAACCCACCGCCTTCAACCGATTCATTCTTAAATCAAATGGGAAGCCATTTGGAATTCTTCCGCGTGAACGTTTCCTCCTGTCCTCGCAAGTTCGTGTCGGCAACTTGGTATCAATCATTTTCTACTCACTGGGTCTGGTCTCTTTCAAGGACTTTGTATCCTCGTGCTCCCCCGCAAACACCCCCTCTGGACGAAGAGTTTGGCGGGGCCTTATTCGCGCCATCCCCAAGACCTGGTGGGTGGCTCTTCGCTCCCCCCCTCCCCCTATTGCAGCCCCTGGGGAGTGGTTCCTCCCCACGAAAGACGCCGACTCTTCCCCTACACTCGCTCTCCAAGTTTCCTCGTTTTCCCCCCCATTCTCACTCTCTGCTACTCTCCACCGTGTCCTTCCTAACCGGCTCATTATCCGTTCATCCATCGGAGCTGGCACCTTTCACATAGGTGACCTCACCGCGGTCCACGTCGTCGGATCCTGGCTTGCAGGTCCGTACTATACAGGTGCAGGTCTCGGCGCGCGGCTCGACATCTTACAAGACTGGTGCCCCAGTGTAGCTGACCTTCGTCGTCGCCTCTACACCCAGCGGCCCCTTGACCATGACGTCCGTTGGATCCGCGCCCTCCCCTCTCCTCCTCCTCTCGTCCCGAACTACTCCCCTGATTTTTTTACGAGAACAACCCAGCCTACACCGCGACATCCTGTATCAGTTTTACACACGTGCTCTTCCCTCGGGCTCTCGGTTCCCTTTTGCTGCCGATCGAGGGACATGCTCACTTTGCCCTTCTGCTCCTATTGAGACTATTTCCCACATCTTCTACGAATGCGGGGTGGCTCCTGCGGTGATTTCCGCCCTCGCATCTGTCGCTCGCCGCCACCTCTACTGCTCTCCTCCTCCTGAGCTCTTGCTCTTTCCGCTCGCCTCGAGGGCTGGCCAGGTGGCTCACTGGAGCCTTCTGGTAGGTGCATCTGCAAAGGCCA
Source organism: Closterium sp. Yama58-4 (assembly GCA_947470075.1). Lineage (NCBI taxonomy): Eukaryota > Viridiplantae > Streptophyta > Zygnematophyceae > Desmidiales > Closteriaceae > Closterium > Closterium sp. Yama58-4. Next base: position 308,722 of record CANIUD010000249.1, read on the forward strand.
TTTGGAATGCGCGCTGTGATCATAAATTCCACGACTCCCCCTCCTCCCGTTTCGATACTCTCCAGTTCATCCTGGCACAATTCCTCCTAGCTTTCAAAATCTTCCTCTGGCGCAGGAAAAAACAATCAGTTAAGAAACAGCAACGTTCGACCTCTCGTCTTAAGCTGGCAACCCGACTACGCTTCTTCGTTTTTTATCATGACGGCAACCCTTCTATCCACCCAGATCTTCGCTCGTCATGGCTTCTCGGAGACCCCTTTCGTCCCCCCTAGACCCTCCCATTTTTTTAGCATAGAGCGCTCCCCAGCCTTGCTGGAGGTTATCGGTTGATAAGGAAATAACGTGTTTCTTACGCACGCCTTTGGGCTGTTGGTTGAGTAGACCATGGTATTTCTAGTTGCTCTATGCTTTGCTGTACATGGTTACGACCTTAATATAACCTTAACCTGTGGGCATCAACGCTAACCACCAGAGTATACCGGTAGATTTATCTTTGGTTAAATGGTGATCCGTACTCATACAAACTCAATGAAGTCCACATTAGATGCAAGAAATACTCAGGGCGCTCTGGCACTGTCTCCCATCACAGAAGCCGATGGTAGGATGGTTTCTAAGTACTCATCTACATGCACTAGACATGGCCAGTAATCAGTTCGGAACCTGATTACGGTTGCTGCGGCTCCAACCTCAAGGCGCATGACCACATGGAACCGCGGCGGAATGAAAATAAGGACTTGCACGCAACCCAAGGTCCGAGCTTCAGGGTCAACCTCAGCAGCTTGCTGAACCGAGGCTACTTCCACGATACCACCTGTCAGCAACAGCAGGCCTGACGCACCACCTACCCCCACCATCTTTGCTGCAGCACCGCCACCACTATCTCCCACTCCACCCGCCCCAGGTCTTGAGGGTCTTGTCCCAAGCACACGCTCCCACATCTTCACAGTGCGTTTCCTGCTGATAGACCCGTTGTCACAGGGAAGACATTCGCCGCCACCAACAACCATCTGCTTCACCCTTTCTTGTAACCATTGCCGTATCCCCGTCCCCTCAACACCAACCACAAATCGACCCAAGTGCTGCTCCGCTGCTCCAATCACCGCCTCTGGTGTTACAGCTACAGTGCGGACTGACTCAGGCCGGGCTGCAGGCAATCCCTTCTTATCAAACGCCCCTAATTCCTCGTTCCCTGAACCACTTCCACCCACTAAACCTCTACTCCGCATCGCTTCCTTCGCTCCATCCAACCCCCCTTCACCAGCAACCTCCTGCTTTGCACCACCCCTGCTGCCAGCAAGACCCCTCAATTCCCCTCCCAGAAGCTCCCACAAAGCATCAAACAACCCCAGGTCCCCACCCTCCCTCTCGCCCTCACCACCACCACCAACCTCACCCCTGCTTCGCCCCTCCATCTCACCCCGCCTCGACCCCTTCCACACCCCTCGCCCACCCCCGCGCCTGGCAAACGGCCAGGGAGCAGGCATGAAAAAATCCTCTATGCCGACCGGAATGCTCGCCAGCTCGCCTGCGAGCGTGCGACCATCTTGGCTCGTGAACGTTACGGTTACCGCCACGAGGATCGGCGCGGGCCAATGGGGCGAGAATTCAATGTCAAAGGGCGTTTGGTCCGTGACTGCTAGTAGGTGGTGGGAGGACGAGGAGGGGTTGGTCCTAGTGAAATCCGCGTTGAAAGATTCCTCCTCCTCCTCCTCCTCCTCCTGCTCCTCCTCCTGTTCCGCTGTCTCTGGCTCATCTGCTGGCGCCGTCTTCTCGTCTTGTTTGAAAACAACAAGGCACATGCTGCCCTTCGTATTGCCACCTCCCTCCACACTCTCCTCCTCCTCATCCTCTCCCAGCACTCCTTCCAGACAATACTCCTCTCCCTCCTCTTCATCCCACTCCTCCTCATCTTCCCACACCTCCTCTTCCCCCTCCTCCCCTGTCACCCCCTCATCCCGAGCCATCATCAGGCACGGAATCAGGCACGGCTCAATAGGTCCGGTAAACACCGAGGCTCGGAAACTCAGCTCAACAGCAAACACGCCCACCACAGCTCCCATGATCATATCAATGGCTGACGTGGCAGCAGCAGCAGGACCAGAACCATCACCCCTGCCACCACCCATGCCACCACCTATGCCACCTCCCCCACCACCACCACCAACTCTACCAGCAACCTTACTCTGGCCCAGTGTGCTTATATCGAAGGCAAGCTCCTCTCTAGCCGTCGGCAGCAGCTTCAGCACACAAGGCACACGCACCCAGAACCCCTCAGCCTCTTCGTACCCTATAATGTCACCCTCGTTAGAGTCACTGTCCTCTCCGAAACCACCCTTACTGCTGCTGTCACTGGTAACTGCACGAATGATGGTTGCTGAGCCGGAATCGCCAGGCTGTCGTCGTGCCAGCATGGCAAAATACTCGTCCAGAATGGCTGCTAGCTCAGCAGTGTGCGTGTCCAGCAAGGCAAGAGTCTGGTGACTCTGCGACCGATACCAGCTAGAACTCTCAGCCTGCTGCTGCTGCTGCTGCTGCTGCTGCTGCTGTGCTGGCATTGGTTGGAGCTTAGTTGACAAAGTGAGACACTTAGCACCATTGCTGCTTGAACCAGCAGCAACAACAGCAACAGAAGCTGAAGCATGGTTGCCCTCCTCACCAGCAGCAGCAGCAGCAGCAGCAGCAGCAGCAGCAGCAGCAGCAGCAGCAGCCCCCTTTTCAGCCTCCCTTCCCTTCGCCCACTCCCCCCCAGCCCCTTTTTGTCCGCATCTGAGGGGAACAGGACAAGCTCCCATGAGTCCGGAACAGCCGGCGGCCGGCACCGTTTGGCCTGTAGCACGCGTGACAGCTGCACCGGGCCTTTGGGCGGTGGACGGGGGTGAATGGGATCCAAGGGAAGGGCGGCAAGAGAGGAGGAGGTAGAGGAAGTGGTGGTAGCAGTGGTGGTGGCGCTGCTGCTGCTGCTGCTGCTGCTGGTGTTGGTTTTTGGTGTCGACTTAAGTGGAGCGGTGGTGGTGATGGGAGCAAGATGGGAAGAAGGGAGGGATGTGGATGCAGAAGCAGAGACAGAGGAGGAGAGGGAAGAGGAGGAGGAAGAAGAAGTGGGGACGACAGATGAGACTGCTGAAGCTGGTGATGAGGACAGCAATGAAGCTGAAGAGACAGCTGCACCAGCAGCCAGGCCAGAAGCAGCAACAGAAGCAGACGTAGCAACAGGAGCCGATGCAGCAGATGCAGCAGCAATGGTAGGAGAAGCAGCAGCATCTGCACCAGCAGCAGTAGCTGTGGACACGAACAGATCCCCAATCGCTGAGAATATACCCATTGGCCCCTGCCCCCCCCTGCCAGCAGCACTACCATCCACTCCCCTAGCACCTGCAGCAGCGGCCGCGGCAGCAGCAGCATCGGAAGCGGCAGCAGCGCGAGCAGCAGCGGCGGCGGCAGCAACAACGGCTTTAAGAGCGGAGGAGGAGAGGGAGTAGGAGGGGGAGCTGATGACAGCAGCGATCTCCGCGAATGCTGCTGCATCTGCCATATTCACGGATTGGGGCTGGGAGGGTGGTCCTTCTGCTGTGTCTGCTAAAAGTCGATTTGCTGCTGCTCTCGCTGCCGCTGCCGCCGCCGCTGCTGCTGCTGTTGCACCTGCTGCTCCTGCTCCTGTTGCTGCTCCTCCTCCCCCCATTCCTGCTCCTGCTGCTACTGCTGCCGATGAAGTGACATCAGTACTGGTGGTAGCCAAAGCAGCGGACGAGGCGAGAGCAAACAAGGCACCGCCAGAAGCAGCAGGCATATCCCCCGCGGGAGTGTGAAAGAGGGGGGGAGGGAACGGTGCGGCAGCAGCAGGAGCAGGTGCAGTGATAGGGGCCCGGCCAGGGGCAGGAGGGAGGGATGGCGAGGAGGAGGAGAGGAGGAGATGACGAATGATGTGGCCTGGTGCTGATGTGATGAGGCGGAGGAAAAACCTGTGGGCGTGGGGGGAAGGGGAAGGGGAAGGGGAATAGGAGAGAAAGGGAAGGTGATGTGACGTGATGTGATGCGATGCGATGCGATGCGATGCGATGCGATGCGATATGATGCGATACGATGCATGTGTGATGTGACGTAATTTTATGTGAAGTGAGCATGAGGCCAAAGCACCATAAACAAATTGGGAGAATAAAGAGATTGAATATATACACGCCTTGTTCTGTCCCTGAGCGTGATATCTGGGTGGTGCAGAGTGACAATCGAGAAGAGGCTGCTGTTTTCAAAACATGAAGAGTGAACACATTGACCAGGCACTGCACACACCCATCACATGACATCACATTGCACATTCCGCACGCACCTAGCTCTGTCCCTCAGCGTGATGTCTGGGTGGTGGAGAGTGACAAACGAGAAGAGGCGGGTCAACGGGTCAAACGCCACGGACAGGGCATGGCTTATGAGGACAGTGCTGCAGCAGGGGAGGGGGAAGGAGAAGAAACAGGGCAAGAGGAACGAGAAGAGGGTGGTCAACCGGTCAACGGGTCAAACGCCACGGACAAGGCATGGCTTGTCAGCACGGTGCTGCGATGAAGGGGGGCGAGGGGGGGGGGTGGGGGGGGGGGGGGGAGAAAAAGAAGCAAGGAAAGAGAAATGTGAGTCGCGTGAACGAAGAGAGGCAGCCGAATAAACCAAACGCCACTGGCAAGGCACGCTTGGGTCGCTCCCTTGAACCCTTAGCTCACCGGCATATGGAGAGCACTTGAGCCGTGTCTTCCCATGATGCCCCCTCCACACGTGCAATGGCAGCAGCACCACCACTCATACCCATACCCATACCAGACACTTTTGCCGTCTTACCAGCACCACCCTCCCTCCTCCTTTCCTCCTCCCTCTCTCTTGCCTCTCCTTTTCCCCCTTTCCCTCCCCTCATCCCTCCTCCATTCCTTCCCCCTGCGCCTCCCCTCATCTTCCTCTCCCGCTCGTTCTGCAGAAACGCCAACAGGAGATCCACGATTGGGCCAGGTGGCACGTCGGGATTGGCCGAGAGCGAGTACAGGAGGGGGAGGTAACAGGGTACAAAGCAGAGGGAGAGAGGCACCAGGAGCGGCTGAGCCGTCAGATAGCCTGCTGACCTGGCAGATCGTGCGGTGGAGGTGAAGGGAGCAGGGAGGGGGGGGATTGGAGGCGGAGGAGGAGGAAGAAGAGGAGAAGGAGAAAGAGTAGAAGAAAGAGGGGAAAGGCTATATGGATCCATATAGGGAAAGTCAGCATTGTCAGAGAGAGAAGGAGGTTGATCGCTTGTGTCTGTAGATGCAGCAGGAGGGAGGGTGGGGGAGAGTTGGCTGAGGAGGGGGATGAGCTGGGAGAATAGAGTGCGGTGGAGAGCGCGGGAGAGGGCGTGGTGGTGGGGGCAGTGCGCGAGGCACGAGAGGAAGAAGAGGAGGTTTGGAATGTGGTCTGGCATGGCTGTGAGGGTGCTGAGCAGGTAGGCTTGCACAGATGAGAGGATGGATGGGGGAAGGGCGGGAGTGGAGAGGCCTGGTGCTAGGAGTGAGTGCTGCCTGGTTAGTAGGCCTGGTTTGGCCTCGTGCTCTGGTGATGCAACGTTGATGGTCAACGAGTGGGGGTGCAGTGTGGAGGTGGAAGCAGAGTGAGAGGAATGCGAGTGGGACGGGTGGGTAAGAGGCACGGAGGAAGGGACGGAGAGAAGGGGGGAGGAGGTGAGGAGTGGTGAGGAGAGGAGTGGGGAGGAGAGGAGGGGAGAGGAGAGGAGGGGGAGGGGTGTGGCAGTGAGGAAGCAGCGGAGGGTGCGGAGGGCGAGGAGTGCGTCGAGGGAGGAGGGGGGGAGGTAGTAGAAGAGGGAGAGGGCTGCCATGGACTCGTGCAGCAGCTGATGCTGCAGGCGGCTGGCAGACAGGAACGCGTCAGCAGCAGCGGGATCTCCTGATTGGCTCGCCGCAGCCGCGTCTGACGTGGCGGACGCTGACGTGGCGGATGCTGACGTGGCGGATGCTGACGTGGCGGATGCTGACGTGGCTGATGCTGACGTGGCAGGCGCTGATGTGGCTGCGTCGAGCGCGGAGGAGCAGAGCGCGGCAGCGGCGATGCGGGCGAAGGCGAGGGCCTTGGCGGCCTTGAGGGCGAGCGGATCGAAGAGGCGGATTGAGAGAGCCGCTGCTAGCTGGGGTGCTGGCAGGATGGGCTTTCTCCTCCTGTGCTGCTGCTGTGCGAGTGAGAGGGGATGTGAGTGATACTGCTGCTGCTGCTGCTGGTTCTGCTGGTTCTGCTGCTGGTGGGGATGATGGCGCTGCTGCTGCTGCTGCATCTGGTGCTGCAGCAGATCTGCACTGAAGGCATCAGCTCCTCCCGCTGCTGCCACCCCGTCGACTTCCAGGGCCAGCAGCCACCTCAGCGCCAGCTGGCGCACCGCGATTGGCTGCCAGGGCTCGTGGGCCAATCGGGCCACTCGCAGCACGACAGCTCGCTTGGTGTGCGCTGGCAGGAGGTCTGGTGGTGGTGCTGGTGATGGTGGTGGGATGGCAGATGAAACAAACGGAGCAGGTGGAGTAGCGGGACGGGCAGAGGAGGGAATGGAGGTGGTAGAAGGAGGAATGGCAGCAGAGGAAGGAATGGCAGATGAGGGAATATTCGCAGAGGAAGGAATGGTGGCGACTGAAGCGCCAGAGGAGGAGGAGAGGGAGGAGGAGCGTGTGATGGTGCCTGGCACTTGTGCAAGCCCATGAGTCTGGTTGAAGCTGTGAGGGTGATTGAAGCTGTGAGGGTGATTGAAGCTGTGAGGGTGATTGAAGCTGTGAGAATGGGTGAAGCTGTGCGTGCGGCTGTGCGTGGGGGTGGAGGCGGGGGAGGAGCGAGAGGAGGAGGATGGCGAGGGGGACGGGGATGGGGAGGAGGGGCGGGATAGGGGTGACGGTGGGGGAGGTGGGAGGGGTGGAGGGGGAGGTGGCGACAGGATGTGTTGAAGCATGTAGAGAGCTGCAGCAAGGGGGTTGGGAAAAAAAAAAAAGGAAAGAAGTGGGGTGGAAGGATTTTTTTTTTTCTTCGAGCGGTCAAAACTAATCGATAAATTCAACTGAAAGAAAGAAAGAGTGAAAAACACAGCACTCGCATGGAGTAAGAAAGCAAGTACCTGTGTGGGCTTGTAGAGGGGACGAAGCACTCTCCAGAGATCCCATATCTTGAAGGGCTTGAGACTTGAGAAAAGGAAGATTCAGAGAAGCTGCCACCGCCGCCACGTCAGCGAGCACGCACGCGAGGACGGGCGGCGACGCCAGCTGGCACGCGTCGAGCAGCGCTGAGATGGCCTTGCGGATGGCACGCTGGCCTGATGTGATTGTAACGAGAGGGAGAGGGAGAGAGTTGTGACTGTAGCGAGAGGGACGCGAGGGACGCGAGAGGGACGAGAGTTATGATTGTAGCGAGAGCATCACTGTGGGTGAGGTGTTGGAGAGTGATTGTGAGAAGGAGGTGGTGGTGGTGGTGGTGGTGGTGGTGGTGGTGGTGGTGGTGGTGGTGGTGGTGGTGGTGGTGGTGGTGGTGGTGGTGGTGGTGGTGGTGGTGGTGGTGGTGGTGGTGGTGGTGGTGGTGGTGGTGGTGGTGGTGGTGGTGGTGGTGGTGGTGGTGGTGGTGGTGGTGGTGGTGGTGGTGGTGGTGGTGGTGGTGGTGGTGGCGGCGGCGGCGGCGGTGGTGGTGGTGGTGGTGGTGGTGGTGGTGGTGGCGGCGGTGGCAGGGCAGGAGGAGAGCAGCAAAGCAGAGCAGAGCGACATGCATATTTCTTATGTTCTCGGTGAATGACAGCAAAGCAACACGCATTCTCCTCACCGGCAATCGGCAGTTGGGATGGTACGATCTCAACACCCTCCACCTCTCCACTCCCTTTTTCAGTAAACTCAAATTGATAGAGTCGATTCATGTCTTTTCTCACCAGCAATGGGCAGTTGGGACGGCACAATCTCAACACCCTGCACCTCTGTACTCCCTTCTTTAGTCGACTCAAAAGCAGACTGATTTCATTCATAGAATTGCTTCATATTTTTCCTCACCAGCAATGGGCAGTTGGGACGGCACAATCTCAACACCCTGCACCTCTGTACTCCCTTCTTTAGTCGACTCAAAAGCAGACTGATTTCATTCATAGAATTGCTTCATATTTTTCCTCACCAGCAATGGGCAGTTGGGACGGCACAATCTCAACACCCTGCACCTCTGTACTCCCTTCTTTAGTCGACTCAAAAGCAGACTGATTTCATTCATAGAATTGCTTCATATTTTTCCTCACCAGCAATGGGCAGTTGGGACGGCACAATCTCAACACCCTGCACCTCTGTACTCCCTTCTTTAGTCGACTCAAAAGCAGACTGATTTCATTCATAGAATTGCTTCATATTTTTCCTCACCAGCAATGGGCAGTTGGGACGGCACAATCTCAACACCCTGCACCTCTGTACTCCCTTCTTTAGTCGACTCAAAAGCAGACTGATTTCATTCATAGAATTGCTTCATATTTTTCCTCACCAGCAATGGGCAGTTGGGACGGCACAATCTCAACACCCTGCACCTCTGTACTCCCTTCTTTAGTCGACTCAAAAGCAGACTGATTTCATTCATAGAATTGCTTCATATTTTTCCTCACCAGCAATGGGCAGTTGGGACGGCACAATCTCAACACCCTGCACCTCTGTACTCCCTTCTTTAGTCGACTCAAAAGCAGACTGATTTCATTCATAGAATTGCTTCATATTTTTCCTCACCAGCAATGGGCAGTTGGGACGGCACAATCTCAACACCCTGCACCTCTGTACTCCCTTCTTTAGTCGACTCAAAAGCAGACTGATTTCATTCATAGAATTGCTTCATATTTTTCCTCACCAGCAATGGGCAGTTGGGACGGCACAATCTCAACACCCTGCACCTCTGTACTCCCTTCTTTAGTCGACTCAAAAGCAGACTGATTTCATTCATAGAATTGCTTCATATTTTTCCTCACCAGCAATGGGCAGTTGGGACGGCACAATCTCAACACCCTGCACCTCTGTACTCCCTTCTTTAGTCGACTCAAAAGCAGACTGATTTCATTCATAGAATTGCTTCATATTTTTCCTCACCAGCAATGGGCAGTTGGGACGGCACAATCTCAACACCCTGCACCTCTGTACTCCCTTCTTTAGTCGACTCAAAAGCAGACTGATTTCATTCATAGAATTGCTTCATATTTTTCCTCACCAGCAATGGGCAGTTGGGACGGCACAATCTCAACACCCTGCACCTCTGTACTCCCTTCTTTAGTCGACTCAAAAGCAGACTGATTTCATTCATAGAATTGCTTCATATTTTTCCTCACCAGCAATGGGCAGTTGGGACGGCACAATCTCAACACCCTGCACCTCTGTACTCCCTTCTTTAGTCGACTCAAAAGCAGACTGATTTCATTCATAGAATTGCTTCATATTTTTCCTCACCAGCAATGGGCAGTTGGGACGGCACAATCTCAACACCCTGCACCTCTGTACTCCCTTCTTTAGTCGACTCAAAAGCAGACTGATTTCATTCATAGAATTGCTTCATATTTTTCCTCACCAGCAATGGGCAGTTGGGACGGCACAATCTCAACACCCTGCACCTCTGTACTCCCTTCTTTAGTCGACTCAAAAGCAGACTGATTTCATTCATAGAATTGCTTCATATTTTTCCTCACCAGCAATGGGCAGTTGGGACGGCACAATCTCAACACCCTGCACCTCTGTACTCCCTTCTTTAGTCGACTCAAAAGCAGACTGATTTCATTCATAGAATTGCTTCATATTTTTCCTCACCAGCAATGGGCAGTTGGGACGGCACAATCTCAACACCCTGCACCTCTGTACTCCCTTCTTTAGTCGACTCAAAAGCAGACTGATTTCATTCATAGAATTGCTTCATATTTTTCCTCACCAGCAATGGGCAGTTGGGACGGCACAATCTCAACACCCTGCACCTCTGTACTCCCTTCTTTAGTCGACTCAAAAGCAGACTGATTTCATTCATAGAATTGCTTCATATTTTTCCTCACCAGCAATGGGCAGTTGGGACGGCACAATCTCAACACCCTGCACCTCTGTACTCCCTTCTTTAGTCGACTCAAAAGCAGACTGATTTCATTCATAGAATTGCTTCATATTTTTCCTCACCAGCAATGGGCAGTTGGGACGGCACAATCTCAACACCCTGCACCTCTGTACTCCCTTCTTTAGTCGACTCAAAAGCAGACTGATTTCATTCATAGAATTGCTTCATATTTTTCCTCACCAGCAATGGGCAGTTGGGACGGCACAATCTCAACACCCTGCACCTCTGTACTCCCTTCTTTAGTCGACTCAAAAGCAGACTGATTTCATTCATAGAATTGCTTCATATTTTTCCTCACCAGCAATGGGCAGTTGGGACGGCACAATCTCAACACCCTGCACCTCTGTACTCCCTTCTTTAGTCGACTCAAAAGCAGACTGATTTCATTCATAGAATTGCTTCATATTTTTCCTCACCAGCAATGGGCAGTTGGGACGGCACAATCTCAACACCCTGCACCTCTGTACTCCCTTCTTTAGTCGACTCAAAAGCAGACTGATTTCATTCATAGAATTGCTTCATATTTTTCCTCACCAGCAATGGGCAGTTGGGACGGCACAATCTCAACACCCTGCACCTCTGTACTCCCTTCTTTAGTCGACTCAAAAGCAGACTGATTTCATTCATAGAATTGCTTCATATTTTTCCTCACCAGCAATGGGCAGTTGGGACGGCACAATCTCAACACCCTGCACCTCTGTACTCCCTTCTTTAGTCGACTCAAAAGCAGACTGATTTCATTCATAGAATTGCTTCATATTTTTCCTCACCAGCAATGGGCAGTTGGGACGGCACAATCTCAACACCCTGCACCTCTGTACTCCCTTCTTTAGTCGACTCAAAAGCAGACTGATTTCATTCATAGAATTGCTTCATATTTTTCCTCACCAGCAATGGGCAGTTGGGACGGCACAATCTCAACACCCTGCACCTCTGTACTCCCTTCTTTAGTCGACTCAAAAGCAGACTGATTTCATTCATAGAATTGCTTCATATTTTTCCTCACCAGCAATGGGCAGTTGGGACGGCACAATCTCAACACCCTGCACCTCTGTACTCCCTTCTTTAGTCGACTCAAAAGCAGACTGATTTCATTCATAGAATTGCTTCATATTTTTCCTCACCAGCAATGGGCAGTTGGGACGGCACAATCTCAACACCCTGCACCTCTGTACTCCCTTCTTTAGTCGACTCAAAAGCAGACTGATTTCATTCATAGAATTGCTTCATATTTTTCCTCACCAGCAATGGGCAGTTGGGACGGCACAATCTCAACACCCTGCACCTCTGTACTCCCTTCTTTAGTCGACTCAAAAGCAGACTGATTTCATTCATAGAATTGCTTCATATTTTTCCTCACCAGCAATGGGCAGTTGGGACGGCACAATCTCAACACCCTGCACCTCTGTACTCCCTTCTTTAGTCGACTCAAAAGCAGACTGATTTCATTCATAGAATTGCTTCATATTTTTCCTCACCAGCAATGGGCAGTTGGGACGGCACAATCTCAACACCCTGCACCTCTGTACTCCCTTCTTTAGTCGACTCAAAAGCAGACTGATTTCATTCATAGAATTGCTTCATATTTTTCCTCACCAGCAATGGGCAGTTGGGACGGCACAATCTCAACACCCTGCACCTCTGTACTCCCTTCTTTAGTCGACTCAAAAGCAGACTGATTTCATTCATAGAATTGCTTCATATTTTTCCTCACCAGCAATGGGCAGTTGGGACGGCACAATCTCAACACCCTGCACCTCTGTACTCCCTTCTTTAGTCGACTCAAAAGCAGACTGATTTCATTCATAGAATTGCTTCATATTTTTCCTCACCAGCAATGGGCAGTTGGGACGGCACAATCTCAACACCCTGCACCTCTGTACTCCCTTCTTTAGTCGACTCAAAAGCAGACTGATTTCATTCATAGAATTGCTTCATATTTTTCCTCACCAGCAATGGGCAGTTGGGACGGCACAATCTCAACACCCTGCACCTCTGTACTCCCTTCTTTAGTCGACTCAAAAGCAGACTGATTTCATTCATAGAATTGCTTCATATTTTTCCTCACCAGCAATGGGCAGTTGGGACGGCACAATCTCAACACCCTGCACCTCTGTACTCCCTTCTTTAGTCGACTCAAAAGCAGACTGATTTCATTCATAGAATTGCTTCATATTTTTCCTCACCAGCAATGGGCAGTTGGGACGGCACAATCTCAACACCCTGCACCTCTGTACTCCCTTCTTTAGTCGACTCAAAAGCAGACTGATTTCATTCATAGAATTGCTTCATATTTTTCCTCACCAGCAATGGGCAGTTGGGACGGCACAATCTCAACACCCTGCACCTCTGTACTCCCTTCTTTAGTCGACTCAAAAGCAGACTGATTTCATTCATAGAATTGCTTCATATTTTTCCTCACCAGCAATGGGCAGTTGGGACGGCACAATCTCAACACCCTGCACCTCTGTACTCCCTTCTTTAGTCGACTCAAAAGCAGACTGATTTCATTCATAGAATTGCTTCATATTTTTCCTCACCAGCAATGGGCAGTTGGGACGGCACAATCTCAACACCCTGCACCTCTGTACTCCCTTCTTTAGTCGACTCAAAAGCAGACTGATTTCATTCATAGAATTGCTTCATATTTTTCCTCACCAGCAATGGGCAGTTGGGACGGCACAATCTCAACACCCTGCACCTCTGTACTCCCTTCTTTAGTCGACTCAAAAGCAGACTGATTTCATTCATAGAATTGCTTCATATTTTTCCTCACCAGCAATGGGCAGTTGGGACGGCACAATCTCAACACCCTGCACCTCTGTACTCCCTTCTTTAGTCGACTCAAAAGCAGACTGATTTCATTCATAGAATTGCTTCATATTTTTCCTCACCAGCAATGGGCAGTTGGGACGGCACAATCTCAACACCCTGCACCTCTGTACTCCCTTCTTTAGTCGACTCAAAAGCAGACTGATTTCATTCATAGAATTGCTTCATATTTTTCCTCACCAGCAATGGGCAGTTGGGACGGCACAATCTCAACACCCTGCACCTCTGTACTCCCTTCTTTAGTCGACTCAAAAGCAGACTGATTTCATTCATAGAATTGCTTCATATTTTTCCTCACCAGCAATGGGCAGTTGGGACGGCACAATCTCAACACCCTGCACCTCCCCACCCCCTCCCCGTCCCTCGCTCTCCTCCCCTTGCTGCCTCGTCAGCAAAAGCCCCCAGGGGAGGGGAAGGGAGAAGGGAGGAGGGGCACTGGGGTCGAAGGGGAGAGCTAAGAGTGAATCAGCTTGAGGGGGGACAACGGTGAGAGGGCGGATTTTGAAAGAGGCAGCAGAGGCAGGGAGGGAGGAGGCTGAGGCGAGAGGAGAGGCATGTGCATACTGCTGCTGATGATGTTGCTGCTGGTGGTTCTGCTGGTGATGCTGGTGCTGCTGGTAGTGCTGGTAGTGTTGGTGTTGGTGGTGTGACTGCTGCGTGTGGTGTTGGTTTGAGTGTTGGTGGAGGGAGGAGAAAGAGGAGGTTGATGCGGAGGGATGCATGCGGAAAGGCGAGGGGGAGGGGGAGGGCAGGGGGGCATGAGCAGAGGCGGAGGCGAGAGAGGAGAGGGAGGAGATGGAGGAGAGGGAGGAGAAGGGAGAACCGCCTGAAGACGTTTTGGTGAGAGACTGTGATGACCCGGCAAAGAACGTTGCGCATAGGTTCTGAATGGGGGAGTGGAGAGGGGTGAGGGAGAGGAAGCAGGGGAGGGAGGGGAATACAAACAATGTTTTGACTGGAGCCAGTACCATGACTATCCGTGACAGCAGCAGAGAGTGATCTCTCCTTCCTGCCTCACGTGATGAGATGATTTTTTAGTCGATTCAAAAGTCTTCCTGCTACACAAAAGGAGTGTTCCTGCCACACACTCTTGTCAACAAGGCACATAATACAGCACGTGGGGTGATTTGCATAATACTGCAGCACACACCCACGTAACATAAGCAGCCGGCCGCCAGCTCACATGCTTGTACAAGCATATGTTAATCCGCGTACTCACTTAACCTTAGTGGCACATGGCATTACCGTAACAATCGCTGACAGCAACAGCACATATCCCTGCCACACGAATGATCTCTCCAGAGCCAGATACGCCAAAACGTGCCCACCATACTGCTGCAGCACGCACGGGTATGCGCCCTCTGGCTCGCATGCATGTACATATAGTGTATGTATCATGCACTCACAGGGACATTACCAGGGGCCAGGGCTTACCTTCACAATCGCTGACAGCAGTAGTACATATCCCTGCCATACGAATGACCGTTCCAAGGCCAGATACGCCAACACGTGCCCGCCATACTGCTGCAGCACGCACGGGTACGCGCCCTCCAGCTCGCGTAGGCCAAGGCACGCCGCGTGGCGGATGAAGCGGTCGGCGTGGTTTGTGCTCTTTGCGGCGAAGAGCAGCAGGTCAACGAGCGAGGCGAGGAGATCGGGAAAGAGATCCATGGCCTCGAGCTGAAAGGGGGGCGGGGGATGAGGGGGAAGGAAGATGAGGGGGAAGACCAGGGGATAGGGGGGGAATGGGAAAGGTCGACGAGCGAGGGGAGGAGGTCGCGTAGGCCGAGGCACGCCGCGTGGCGGATGAAGCGGTCGGCGTGGTTTGTCCTCTTTGCAGCGAAGAGCAGCAGGTCGACGAGCGAGGCGAGTAGGTCGGGAAAAAGGTCCATCGCCTCGAGCTGAGAAAGAGGGGGGGGGGGGAGGAGAGGGAGGGGGTGTGGAGGGAGGGGGGCGGAACAGTGAGGTACGAGGAAAAGAGGGAGGCGAGGAGGTCGGGAAAGAGATTCATGGCCTCGAGCTGAAAGGGACAGGGGGGGAGGATGAGGGGGAAGACGAGGGGGTGGGGGGGAATGGGAGTTTGAGGGGGTGAAGCCTGTAGGTAGATTGGGAGGTTGGGAAAGAGATTTGCATTGCCTCGAGCTGGGGTTGGGAAATGGAGAGGGTGGCATGGAACAACAGTATGGTGGATACCTGGATAAAGACAGATGCGATTGCAGAGACCAGCTGCGCCCGCAGCCCAACAGGCAGCGCTGCCATCGCAGCTGCCATGCCACTTTTGGCGGCTCAACTACATGGTACACACACACACCTGGATGAAGACCGATGTGATCGAAGAGACCAGCTGCGCCCGCAGCCCACCAGGCAGCGCTGCCAACGCAGCTGCTGACACCGCCTCCCCTCCACTTCCACCCCCTACACCCCCACCCTTAGCACCTTGACAACAAGGAACACACCTGGATGAAGACAGATGTAATTGCAGAAACAATTTGTACCCGCAGCCCAGCAGGCAGCACTGCCAATGCAGCTGCCGACACCACCTCCCCACCACTTACACCCCCTCCACCTCCACCCCTCCCACTTCCCCCACCCACTGTTGCTGCTGCCAGCTGTGCTGCTGACGCTGACTGTACCGATGCTAGCTTGCCTGCTGCTGTTGCTGATTGGGCTGTTGCTGATGAGTACTGAGAGGAAGCAGTGGGGTGGTTGGGATGGGTGGAGAGGGAGGAGGAGGAGGGGAAGGCAGGCGAGACAGTGGAGGAGGAAGAGGAGGAGGAGGAAGAGGAGGAGGAGGAGGGAGGGTCGTGGTAGTGAGTGAGCGAGGCGAGGAGGGAAAGGAGACGCTGAAGAGTCGGACGAGCAGTCATGGCGGCTTCAAGGAGGTGTGCGGAGGGGAAGGCGAGGGACTCACTGGAAGAACCACTATCGCCACCATCGCCGCCACCAGCAGTGCCAGCAGCAGTGCCAGCACTGGCAGCGGATGTGCTTGTATTGAAGGTGGTGATGCCGGAGGGGGAGGGCAGCAGGGTGGGCAGGGGAAGGGAAGGCTCCCTTTCTCCCAGCACCAGCAGCACCGCGTGCTCCTCCAGGAACGACAGCAGCTGCGCCTGTGGAGGGGTGAAGTGGGGCGAAGAGGGGTGAAGAGGGGTGAAGAGGGGTGAAGAGTGGTGGAGTGGGCAGGGGAAGGGAAGGCTCCCTTTCTCCCAGCACCAGCAGCACCGCGTGCTCCTCCAGGAACGACAGCAGCTGCGCCTGTGGAGGGGTGAAGTGGGGCGAAGAGGGGTGAAAGGGGTGAAGAGGGGTGAAGAGTGGTGGAGTGGGCAGGGGAAGGGAAGGCTCCCTTTCTCCCAGCACCAGCAGCACCGCGTGCTCCTCCAGGAACGACAGCAGCTGCGCCTGTGGAGGGGTGAATGGGGGCGAAGAGGGGTGAAGAGGGGTGAAGAGGGGTGAAGAGTGGTGGAGTGGGCAGGGGAAGGGAAGGCTCCCTTTCTCCCAGCACCAGCAGCACCGCGTGCTCCTCCAGGAACGACAGCAGCTGCGCCTGTGGAGGGGTGAAGTGGGGCGAAGAGGGGTGAAGAGGGGTGAAGAGGGGTGAAGAGTGGTGGAGTGGGCAGGGGAAGGGAAGGCTCCCTTTCTCCCAGCACCAGCAGCACCGCGTGCTCCTCCAGGAACGACAGCAGCTGCGCCTGTGGAGGGGTGAAGTGGGGCGAAGAGGGGTGAAGAGGGGTGAAGAGGGGTGAAGAGTGGTGGAGTGGGCAGGGGAAGGGAAGGCTCCCTTTCTCCCAGCACCAGCAGCACCGCGTGCTCCTCCAGGAACGACAGCAGCTGCGCCTGTGGAGGGGTGAAGTGGGGCGAAGAGGGGTGAAGAGGGGTGAAGAGGGGTGAAGAGTGGTGGAGTGGGCAGGGGAAGGGAAGGCTCCCTTTCTCCCAGCACCAGCAGCACCGCGTGCTCCTCCAGGAACGACAGCAGCTGCGCCTGTGGAGGGGTGAAGTGGGGCGAAGAGGGGTGAAGAGGGGTGAAGAGGGGTGAAGAGTGGTGGAGTGGGCAGGGGAAGGGAAGGCTCCCTTTCTCCCAGCACCAGCAGCACCGCGTGCTCCTCCAGGAACGACAGCAGCTGCGCCTGTGGAGGGGTGAAGTGGGGCGAAGAGGGGTGAAGAGGGGTGAAGAGGGGTGAAGAGTGGTGGAGTGGGCAGGGGAAGGGAAGGCTCCCTTTCTCCCAGCACCAGCAGCACCGCGTGCTCCTCCAGGAACGACAGCAGCTGCGCCTGTGGAGGGGTGAAGTGGGGCGAAGAGGGGTGAAGAGGGGTGAAGAGGGGTGAAGAGTGGTGGAGTGGGCAGGGGAAGGGAAGGCTCCCTTTCTCCCAGCACCAGCAGCACCGCGTGCTCCTCCAGAAACGACAGCAGCTGCGCCTGTGGAGGGGTGAAGTGGGGCGAAGAGGGGTGAAGAGGGGTGAAGAGGGGTGAAGAGTGGTGGAGTGGGCAGGGGAAGGGAAGGCTCCCTTTCTCCCAGCACCAGCAGCACCGCGTGCTCCTCCAGGAACGACAGCAGCTGCGCCTGTGGAGGGGTGAAGTGGGGCGAAGAGGGGTGAAGAGGGGTGAAGAGGGGTGAAGAGTGGTGGAGTGGGCAGGGGAAGGGAAGGCTCCCTTTCTCCCAGCACCAGCAGCACCGCGTGCTCCTCCAGGAACGACAGCAGCTGCGCCTGTGGAGGGGTGAAGTGGGGCGAAGAGGGGTGAAGAGGGGTGAAGAGGGGTGAAGAGTGGTGGAGTGGGCAGGGGAAGGGAAGGCTCCCTTTCTCCCAGCACCAGCAGCACCGCGTGCTCCTCCAGGAACGACAGCAGCTGCGCCTGTGGAGGGGTGAAGTGGGGCGAAGAGGGGTGAAGAGGGGTGAAGAGGGGTGAAGAGTGGTGGAGTGGGCAGGGGAAGGGAAGGCTCCCTTTCTCCCAGCACCAGCAGCACCGCGTGCTCCTCCAGGAACGACAGCAGCTGCGCCTGTGGAGGGGTGAAGTGGGGCGAAGAGGGGTGAAGAGGGGTGAAGAGGGGTGAAGAGTGGTGGAGTGGGCAGGGGAAGGGAAGGCTCCCTTTCTCCCAGCACCAGCAGCACCGCGTGCTCCTCCAGGAACGACAGCAGCTGCGCCTGTGGAGGGGTGAAGTGGGGCGAAGAGGGGTGAAGAGGGGTGAAGAGGGGTGAAGAGTGGTGGAGTGGGCAGGGGAAGGGAAGGCTCCCTTTCTCCCAGCACCAGCAGCACCGCGTGCTCCTCCAGGAACGACAGCAGCTGCGCCTGTGGAGGGGTGAAGTGGGGCGAAGAGGGGTGAAGAGGGGTGAAGAGGGGTGAAGAGTGGTGGAGTGGGCAGGGGAAGGGAAGGCTCCCTTTCTCCCAGCACCAGCAGCACCGCGTGCTCCTCCAGGAACGACAGCAGCTGCGCCTGTGGAGGGGTGAAGTGGGGCGAAGAGGGGTGAAGAGGGGTGAAGAGGGGTGAAGAGTGGTGGAGTGGGCAGGGGAAGGGAAGGCTCCCTTTCTCCCAGCACCAGCAGCACCGCGTGCTCCTCCAGGAACGACAGCAGCTGCGCCTGTGGAGGGTGAAGTGGGGCGAAGAGGGGTGAAGAGGGGTGAAGAGGGGTGAAGAGTGGTGGAGTGGGCAGGGGAAGGGAAGGCTCCCTTTCTCCCAGCACCAGCAGCACCGCGTGCTCCTCCAGGAACGACAGCAGCTGCGCCTGTGGAGGGGTGAAGTGGGGCGAAGAGGGGTGAAGAGGGGTGAAGAGGGGTGAAGAGTGGTGGAGTGGGCAGGGGAAGGGAAGGCTCCCTTTCTCCCAGCACCAGCAGCACCGCGTGCTCCTCCAGGAACGACAGCAGCTGCGCCTGTGGAGGGGTGAAGTGGGGCGAAGAGGGGTGAAGAGGGGTGAAGAGGGGTGAAGAGTGGTGGAGTGGGCAGGGGAAGGGAAGGCTCCCTTTCTCCCAGCACCAGCAGCACCGCGTGCTCCTCCAGGAACGACAGCAGCTGCGCCTGTGGAGGGGTGAAGTGGGGCGAAGAGGGGTGAAGAGGGGTGAAGAGGGGTGAAGAGTGGTGGAGTGGGCAGGGGAAGGGAAGGCTCCCTTTCTCCCAGCACCAGCAGCACCGCGTGCTCCTCCAGGAACGACAGCAGCTGCGCCTGTGGAGGGGTGAAGTGGGGCGAAGAGGGGTGAAGAGGGGTGAAGAGGGGTGAAGAGTGGTGGAGTGGGCAGGGGAAGGGAAGGCTCCCTTTCTCCCAGCACCAGCAGCACCGCGTGCTCCTCCAGGAACGACAGCAGCTGCGCCTGTGGTGTGGTGTGGTGCGGTGCGGTGGGGTGGGGTGGGGTGGAGCAGGTCGAGGTACAGTGTGAAGGCGGGAGGTGCAGATGATACACAGCGTGTCAGCACGTCACCGACTGGGAAATGTGACTCATGCCAAGGATTGAATTGTCTCACAGGGACTCACTCATTCCCCAACATGGAAGATTAGTCTTACCCCCTACCTTCGCCTCCCTCCCTTCCCCTCTCGATGTTCCCTTTCCTCTCACATCCCCTCACAACCCACCCCAATCCCCTCCCCTCACCTTGCTAGCAGCGAGCTCGCGGTCCTTCAGAATCACGGTAATCCCAAGGTCGAAGAGCACGGGGGGCGGGTACAGCTGCACCCACTGGTTCTGCACTGCACTGTCTCAACACTACCACACTCTCCCCAACATAGAAACCAGCCTTGTCTGTTTAACGTTTTCTCTCCCCACACCTCCGCGCACCTTGCTAGCGGCCGGCTCGCGGTCTTTGAGGATGACGGCAATCTCAAGGTCGAAGAGCACGGGGGGCGGGTACAGCTGCACCCATTGATTCTGCACTGCACTATCTCATTACCATGCTTTCCACAACGGACAGTCGATCCCCTCCCCTCACCTTGCTAGCAGCTGGTTCCCTGTCTTTGAGGATGACGGTAATCCCAAGGTCGAACACCCACTGGTTCTGCATCTCGTGCGATTTGTTGAATTCGGACATGAGCGTCTGCCAGTCTCACCCCTCTCCCCCCAAGAATGCCCTGAAAGAATTTGTCACTCCCCACTCCTTCCCTCCCCTCCCCTCCAATCCTCCCCACCCTGCAACTTCATACAAAGCTGTACCCCCTCCCGTTGCGCACCTTGCTAGCGGCTGGCTCGCGGTCCTTGAGGATGACGGTAATCCCAAGGTCGAACAGCACGGGCGGCGGGTACAGCTGCACCCACTGGTTCTGCATCTCGTGCGATTCGTTTAATTCCGACATGAGCGTCTGCCAGTCTCCCCTCCCCTAGAATCCCTGTAAAAAACGCTTCCTTTCCCCTCCGCTCACCTCCCTGAGTGCAATTCCTGTAGCAGACTGCTTCAACTCCCCTTCCCATACCTTGCTAGCGGCCGGCTCCCTGTCTTTGAGGATGACGTTGATGCCTAGATCGAACAGCACGGGCGGCGGGTACAGCTGCACCCACTGGTTCTGCATCTCGTGCGATTCGTTGAACTCCGACATGAGCGTCTGCCAGTCGTGCCACTGCATGCCACCCTTTCCGCCGAACCGCGACGCCGCCGCTGCCATCGCCGCCATCGCCGCCGCCGCCATGATCGGTCGCTGAACGGACGGACGGATTTACGGACGGAATGAATGCGACGGGCTACAGCTGGACGATTGGAGAACTAGTGGATGGATGGACGGACGGGAGGGAATGAAAATCTTTCATGAGAAACGGATAGCATGGCAACGACGGATGGTCGTGGCGGCGACCGTGATATCCGGACAGCTTAACGAACGGATCGTGGAACTTTTTGGTGCCTAAAAGCAGGATTCTGATCTTGAGCGGTGTCGACAACTACGGAGACTTGCCAGCAGGGAGTCTTCGAACGCGTGGCCAGCTTTTAATCAGCGGTGCGCGGGTCGCGTCGCGCCATAAACCATAAGGCCAGCTTTTATTCCTGCTTCCTGCTGAATGTGAAGTCTCTGCTGTGGGGGGAAGGCAACATAGTCAAACCCGTTACGGGCCACGATCCCTAGCTAGTAAATTCGTCATTACATGCTCCGTGTTTTTTTTTAAGATCATTTTGCACGTAAATAACAAGCAAAACGGTACAAACAAACCATTTTCTGACCATGCAGCGAAGAACGATGTAACAAAACTAGGCAAAGTTATTGGTGGGCACGGAAAGAGAGGAGAAAAGGAGAAAGAGTGGAAGAAGAGAGGAGAGAGAGTGGAAGAAAAGAGGAGGAAGAAAACTAGGGAGAAAAAAAGGAGAAAAGGGAAACACAGCCTCAAGAAAAACCCCAATAGCACAGCACAAAAAGAGTTCCAGAAGACACCCCAACGAGACATCCTAACAGTACACCCCATCGAACCCAACCCCCCCCAACTAAACCCACCCTCTAAACCTGCATGTCCACCAAATAGGGCGCATCCGCCCACGGAGCATCGTATCCCATCTCCTCCTCAGTGTCTTCCCTCTCCTCAGTGTTCTCTATGAACTACCAGCTAACTTCTATGTACATACCTAAATTTGGTCTAAATATATATAAAAAAAAAAGCATCAGTCAATTCGGGAGCTGATTCTTCAGACGGAAATAAGGTAAGCCTGAACTATATGGGAACTGACATCACCAGTTCCTGTAAGGCTAAGTTATCTACACTGTTCGTCCTACGCGACCCGTTACAAACCCATCCCCGTCTTTGTGTGCCTCTCCTGGAGCAACTCCCCCTCCTTTCGTTGCCCCTCCCTCACTTGGCGACAGGTCACACACATAATTGTTCCACGTCATCGCGACCCCGAGCTAGTTCAGGGGCGTAACTGAAGTGACTTCAAGTGCCTACGTCTGACTTGCGGTTCATCGCCGGGATTCTCAAACTCGGGGCACCAGACTTCGCTAACCGTGTGGTAACGTTTCTACCTGCATTTCGAGTCATTTCGCAAATCCCCTAACTGGTTTTTGATTCCCCTGCAGCGTTCGCAGAACACATCCCAGGCCCATTGCGCTTTTTCCATCCCATCGCACACCCTTCCCAAGCCACTCCACCGTGCCCCATGTGCCCCCATACAAACGCAGCAAAACTCTCGCATCTTGATTTCGTACATCTTCACATTGAATGTCTTTCGGAGCTCGTTTCTTTCATTATCACCCAGCGTCCACCAGCGACGGAAGAGACACCTACTTTCGCCGTGGGTTCGATTTTATTTTCCCCGCTTCTGCCGCGGGCGCTCCATGCGCCACGAGGATCCTGCTTACGATGAAACCAACAAACGTGCCATGTGGATTGGTAAGCCGAAACAGCCGAGTCGCAAACACGCTGCTTTCCCGTACGAGCAGTAACCAATGTCGGCATCAGCGCCGGCGCCCGTTTCTCAAGGCGCCTCAGAGCCCTGTATTCGGACGCGATTCGAGGAGAGCCTTTTCAACTCCCGTTTCCCAGAACCTTCCTTATCTCCATCCTCGATATCTCTTAAATCGCTTCTCGCGGTTTCCCGGCTGGCTCCCCCTTCTCTCCCTCTTTCTGCTCGTCTTCTCCGCCAAACCCGGTGTCGCCGACACGCGGCTAATGTCGGGCGGGTTTATCCGCGACGCCGTTCTCTCGCACTGCCCTCCGCACGTGCCGGAATTGTCGTCTTCTGACGGCGCTGCCGCCCCGCTCCCCGCCGTCCCTTTCCTCCTCTCCTCTAACTCCGTCATTCGCGGCAAATGGCGCTACCAAGACCCTCCCGCTTCCGCCTCCGCCGCCGCCGCCGCCGTTGTCGCTGCCGCCCCTGACGGAAACGACACTTCATCGTCGCTGGCCGCAGCAGACGGCTTGCCGGCAGGATCAGCCGGCCAGCCGGCAGTCCGGCACAAGGTCCTGACGACCGACTCGGGCGCGTTCGATTTCTGGACGGAGCACGTGGTGCCGACGGAAAACGGCACCCTCGATGTAGGCGCGCTCGTTTATATCACATCGCAGACGGAGTGGGCGGAGAGTTACATGGGGACGGTGGTGGTGCGCGCGGAGGGGTATTTTTCCATGCGCGCGGGGGTGCTCTGCATGGTGGGGTGCCAGAGCCGGCTGGGGGGAGGCGCGGGGGGAGGGGAGGGGGAGGAGTCCGCGGAGGCGGAGGATCCGTACGCGGATCCGCGGAGGTGTAATATGCTGCTTGTGCTGAAATTCAAGGCGAAAAACGAGGTGAGACGGTGGAACAACAAGGTGTATTGTGGTGGGGCGTAGTGCCTGCTGGTTTGGTGGGGTGGTGTGGGGTGCCTAGGAGGTGCAACATGCGAAGAACGAGGTGTAGGTCTGTTCCTTGCCTTGCGTCTTGACTGTGGGGAGCTGGTACGTGGTGGGTGTGCATAACACCATGGCTGAAGCCTGGTACGTGTTGGGTGTGCATAACACCATGGGTGAAGCCTGGTGCGTGGTGGGTGTAACATCAGGACCAAATCTCTCTTCTGCGCATCCTCACAAGCGAATCACTCCAGAGGGCTTAAGCAAAAAAAAATTAACGATGCGAGAGCAATGAACTGTGTTGTCCATGCAGGCAGCTCAGAGAAGCAAATGCGGAAACACAAGAGGGGTGATACGGCAGAGGAAAGTGCACGGAGAGCTTGGAGTGGAGCAAACAGAAGTGCGGCTCTCCCCGTCTGACTTTCACTTTCCCCGTCCGCCTCTCTCCTCTTCCTTCCTCCTTCGCCCCATTCGCCCCCTCTATTCCTCGTTCCACGCCCTGTGTCCCCTCTTCATCACCCCACCAGGCGGAGTGGTGGAACCACGGCCAGGAGCAGGCGGAGAGCAGTTGGAGTGGATAGCAGTGTGGCTCCCTGTGTACCTCACCATGCCTTCTCTCCCTTCCCCCCGGGTGTTTTTGAGACGTCTCAAAAGCACCGTGAAAGAAGAGTGTTTTTGAGACTAAAAAACACTATTCTTTCACGTGGTTGGAGTGGATAGCAGTGTGGCTCCCTGTGTACCTCACAATGCCTTCTCTCCCTCCCCCCCAACCCCTACCTCTCTGTCTCTCCCTTCGCCCCCCAGGCGGAGTGGCAGAAGCACGCTCAGGAGCAGGCAGAGGAGCGCCTGGAACGGATAGCCGTGGCCAAGTATGGCGTGAACGGGGAGGGGCAGAGCAACGCCGCCGCCGCTGCTGCTGGTAGTGGGCAGGGAGAAGCAGGAGAAGCAGGAGCATCAGGAGCAGCAGGAGCAGCGGCAGGGGTGGCTGTGATCGACCCGCACACTCTGAAAGAACGCACGGATATCACGAAAGCAGATCTGCTAGACGAGTTGGGATCCGAGGTGGATGATACGACCATTGTCGCCGACGTGCTTGTAATGGAGGGCACTGTAACGAGTACTATCCCCGCGGAGCAGGCAGGGGAGGGGAGCGAGTTCTTTGGGCCGCTGGCAGTGGCGGGGGAGACGGAGTCGCTGAGTCAGCAGGCGGAGCTGTTCGATTGGGACATGGTGGTCTCGGCTGTGCTCTCCGCCTTCCAAGCCCTCGCAGTGTTTTCTCAGGTGGGTAAGACAGCAATCATTGGGGTGGGATGGCAGTGGCAGGGGAAGGGAGAGAGTAAGTTGGGCTGCTGGCTAGCAGTGGTTGGGTTGGGGCGACGGAATCACTGACCCAACAGGCGGAGCTGTTCGATTGGGACATGGTGGTCTTTTCTGTGCTCTCTGCCTTCCAAGCTCTTGCAGAGTTTGCGCAGGTTAGTAAAACAGTGATCAAAGGGTTGGAATAACAATTAAGGGATTAGACAGAACAACTGAGCCAACAGGCGAGGCTGTTCGATTGGGACATGGTAGTCTCTGCTATGCTCTCCACCTTCCAAGCGCCCTCTCCTTCCTCTCCTACCCCGTCTCCTTCGAAGGTCGTCACATGGGCGAAATGGCTTTTCAACTAGCGCATGTTTTCTTAAGACCACACCTCCCATACGAGCACGTGTTCATTACACAGCCCCAGTTTGCTTGAGCAGCTGAAGAATTTCTGTACGAAGAACCACCTTTGTTCAAATTTTCTTTAGCTGTTCGAGCAAACTGGGGCTGTGTGATAAATACGTGCTCGTATGGGAGGCGTCATCTTAAGAAGACATGAGTCAGTTCACTCTCTCAAAATCATCGTCTTCACTTCCATTTGGCTGCAAGACCTCCGCTCTCCTTCCTCTCCCTCCACCCCACTCCCCAACCCCTTGCACCCGTTCTAGTCATTCCCTTTATCATCCTTCCACTACCTCACTCCCAAACCCTCTTTTCCCCTTTCTGTCTCACTCCCAACCCCCCCATCCCAGGTGCTCCACGTGCGTTCCCACCCCCACGCCCACTTCACCTCGCTCACAATGGTCGCCACGCAGATCATCGTCTTCTCCTCTTTCTGGCTACGAGACCTCCACTACCCGCTCTCCTTCCTCTCCTCAGACGTCCTCTCCTACCTCCTCACCCCCTCTCTTTCCCATGACTCTCATGTCTGCTGCCCGCCTCTCTGTCTTCCCCTTCCCCGCCCCCTACAACCCATCCACCATGCCAGGTGCTACATGTCCATTCCCACCCCCACGCCCACTTCACCTCGCTCACAATGATCGCCACTCAAATCATCGTCTTCGCATCCTTCTGGCTGCGGGACCTCTACTACCCGCTCTCCTTCCTCTCCTCAGACGTCCTCTCCTACCTCCTCACGCAGCTCGCCACGCTCCCCCACCTGCTCTCAGGCGTGCTCTCTGTCACCCCTCCACTACATCACTCCCAACCCCCTTCTGTCTGTCTCCCACCCTCTTCTGCTTCCACTCCCCTCACCCCTCCACCCCAGGTGCTCCACGTGCGCTCCCACCCCCACGCGCACTTCACTTCCCTCACAATGATCGCAACTCAAATCATCGTCTTCGCGTCCTTCTGGCTGCGGGACCTCTACTACCCGCTCTCCTTCCTCTCCTCAGACGTCCTCTCCTACCTCTTAACCCAACTCGCCACCCTCCCCCACGCCATCGAGTTCCTCACCCTCCTCCTCTACGTCCTCCTCTTTATCGCCGTAGAAAGGAAGAGGAAACGGGCCGCAGCAGCGTACGCAGCAGCAGCTAGTGGACTCCCTGTTAGCCCATCCTCCTCCGCTGCTATTTACGCCTCTCGGCCTGCCTTCTCGCCCTCCTCCCCCTCCTCCGCCTCCTCTCGCTCCCCTTCTTCCTCCTCCACCGCCTTTTCCATCTCCTCCGGTTCCACTCATACTGGCAGAAACGCTCCCAAAAGCACTCCACCTAGAATCACCGCTCCTCCGGGAGAATCCTTCGGAACCCACACCACCACCCAGCACCACTCACAACCCCACCAGCAGCAGCAGCAGGTGCAGTTGCTACCTCCCCCGAGTGACGCCTACGTGGCTCTGACGATCATGGGCATGGTGGGGGTGGGAGGCGGCATTCTCTACGTGTGGGACGCTACAGACGTGCTGCTACAGCTGGCCCACTTCCTCTTCCTGCTCCCCCAGTCCATCGCCTTTGCCATCTGGCAACCACCACTCGCTGCCTGCAAAGGCATCTCCCTCAAGTTCGCCATTGGCAACTGGGCCGCTCAGGTGTGATTCTGAACGCCTATTGCTGTCCTCATAAATGGGTCTCTCAGTTACGCCTGGTGCTCTGCTCAGGTGAGCTTTCAGTCTCTACCTGTGGGACTGCAGCTGCCCACTTCCTCTTGCATTCTCTACGTGTGGGGCGCTACAGACGTGCTGCTACAGCTCGCCCACTTCCTCTTCCTCCTGTCGCAGTCCATTGCATTCGCCATCTGGCAACCACCACTCGCTGCCTGCAAAGGCGTCTCTCTCAAGTTTGCCATTGGCAACTGGGCCGCACAGGTAAGCCTTGCTAGGCCTCAACTACTAAATCTAGTCCCTCCTGCTCGTTTCCCCTTCCCCCCCGCACATGCCACTCTTTCTCCTTTGTCCTCCAGTCCGTCTGCCTTGTCTTCGACTGCTGGCGGCCCCGGTTGCTGGGATACAATGCACACTTCCCCTTCCCTCACAACTATCAACTCTGGTTTCACCTTCTGCTCTACTCTCCTCTCCCACCCACCTCACCCTCCGTTCTTTTTCCCCTGCAGTCCATCTGGCTTGTCTTTGACTGCTGGCGCCCCCGACTGCTGGGATACGACGCGCTCTTCCCCTTCCCCCACGCCTACTTCTGGCCCTTCTTCATCGTCATGACGTGGCATCTAGCTGTCTTCCTCACACAGTGGAAGTTCGGTCCATTGTGTGTGACAAACTCTTCGTTACATGGTTACACGGCTGTCCCGTCATCTACCGCAGATGAGGATAGGGCAGGCAACGGAGCAGTGTAACTACCTTCCATGTTATCTTAGCTAGGTGTGGTACGGTAGTTCCCCAGTCCAGCCAAAGGATTAATACAAAGGCTTATTTGAATACAAGGGGTAAGGCAATATCAGGCCTTTTTGTTTATGTTTAGGGTTGACACAAAAACGAATATTTTATGAGTTGATCATGATTGTTAGCTCGTTCATCAACACTTGATTAGTGAGAATGTTGCCCAAAAGGGCTCTGTACTGAATAAGAGAGCATGGTTGTTAATAAGTGATAGGTCATCTGATAGAGGAGAAATTTATCATAGCGAGTACAATGCCCCTCTCCTTGGTTGGAAGGTCCAAACCACGCCATTGTGTGCAATCATTTCGCGCTTCGCAGTTGACGAATCGGAGCGCTGACGCAATTGACAGCGCTGATACGAGAACATCCCAGGTCCAAGTCGTATTCACTTTTTATTGGACGACGTATTCTCTTCCACCGATTTGGGCTTCTTAGAGCAGGTTATTCATCCACGTGGCTGCAGGATAGATTCTTAGAGGATGCTGAGATGACATGGCACAGATTCTTTCGTGACCCTTAACTGCCGTTTCGTAAGTGTAAGACCGTCGGGACATTGTCGGCTATTGCTTAGGGGTTCTCACTCAATTCTCTGAAAACTGTCTGAACACGATTACACGGTTCGAAGTTCCGAAACTCAAGTTTTCAAAGTTTCGACTTTTCTGCACTGAAATTTGAAAATGACCCTCCTTTCGCCCTTCGGAATACCCCTCGAGTTGAGTCAGCAGCAGGGTAGCAACACTGGAGAAGCACAGCAGCGAGCAACACCAGTACCATTGCTCCACCCCCAGTGAGCGATCCTTTCGAGGCTGTCTTTCCCCTGGAATACGTATCATCGTAAACCTCATTTCCAGCACTAGTTTCGCTGCGATACGTTCATTCTCGCGGCTCGTTACCCTTTCATCCTACAGGCAGTAACTCACTCCCTCGCCGTGCTCCAATCCACTTCGGGAGAAGCAGAATAAAACCATTATGGCTTCTCATCTTGCTCCCCTCCCACGGAATCTTTTCGCGCGCGAGCAAGCCACAGCCACGGCAATTCCACTCAATTCCTCTCACAGCATTGTCACCCTCCAGAGACGGTTAGCCTGCAGCAGCAAACGCTCAATCCCCCGTCGGTTCCCCTCATCTCGAGCTACAGCCGCTAGAGCTACAGCCGTCAGCGATGCGCCTTCACGGGTCGCGGATTCGGGGTCGAGCGGGCTGGACCCGGAGCTCGCCAAGTCGCCGTTCAAAGTGATTGTAGCGGGGGCGGGAATCGGCGGTCTGGTGTTCGCTCTGTCGTGCAAGAACCGTGGTATTGACGTGGAGGTAATTGACCAGAGTCTTGGGATTTCTATGCTCCTACGAAAGTCCGTGTGCTCTGTGTGAGGCAGGTATTGGTTACCGAAGCATGCAGCTTGTTCTATCGCTTGTCTTCGGAAGTATTGTTTCCTTATCTCAACAGTTCCTTTCCACGTTGCCTCTTCCCCCTCCCCTTTTCCCCTCCTTCCTTTCTTTCCCCCTCCTTCCTTTCTTTCCCCCCCTCCCCCCCCCCCCCCACCTCCCCCCCCCCCAACCACTCCCCCGCCCCGACCCCCTTTCTGGCTGCGGACCCATCAGGTCTTCGAGCGGGATCTCACCGCGATTCGCGGCGAGGGGCAGTACCGCGGGCCGATTCAAGAGCAACGCGCTGGCGGCGCTGGAGGCGGTGGACCTGCGCGTGGCGGAGGAGGTGATGGCGGCGGGGTGCATCACGGGCGACCGCATCAACGGGCTCTGCGACGGGCTCACCGGCGAATGGTGCGTGTGGTAGTCGCTGTACCCGTTAAAGCATCCCTCGATAAAGGTGGGATGAGGAATTATGGAGTGACGATAAAAAAGCTGCACGAAGCTAGGTAGTTCTAGTGCACGACAGCATCCGTCATCCGCTTGCCGCGGCACTGACGGGGGCTGGCGGGGTTGGCGGGGACGCTGGAGGCGGTAGACCTGCGCGTGGCGGCGGGGTGCATCACGGGCGACCGCATCAACGGGCTCTGCGACGGGCTCACCGGGGAATGGTGCGTGGTGACAGGCGCTGTCCCCGTTAGAGCATGCCTCGATAATGGTCAGAATGACAAAGGAATAAGCTCGGTGTAGGGGAAAAGGGGCGGGGGGTGCATCAACGGGCTGTGCGACGGGCTGTGCGACGGGCTATGCGACGGGCTCACCAGCGAATGGTGTGTGCGGGAGTCCTAAAACATAAAGCACAAACGGAAAAAAAGGGCTCTGATCAACAGTGAATAAAAGAACGCATCACCACCATGTGGTTTCCTCTCATCTCCCTGTAATCCCGTGCAAACCCATCAGGTACGTGAAGTTCGACACGTTCACGCCAGCGGCGGAGGGCGGGTTACCAGTGACGCGCGTGATCACGCCAGCCTATGACGGCAGGTTACCAGTAAACCCCAAGCATCATAACACACACTCCCTTCCCCTTGTAACTCCCTGCTAAATTCCCATGTAATCCCATCAGGTACGTCAAGTTCGACACGTTCACGCCAGCGGCGGAGGGCGGGTTACCAGTGACGCGCGTGATCAGCCGCATGACTCTCCAGCAGATCCTCGTGGACGCCGTTGGGGAGGACATCATCAGGAACGGGTTGACCGTCGTTGACTTCGAAGACCAGGGCAAGCAGGTGCGTTGAATTTCCACCTGCAGTCGTCTACCTTCCCTCCCACACCCTCTCCTTCCCACACCTTCCCTTACCCACACCCTCTCCTCCTCACACCCTCCGTTCTCCACACCCTCTCTGTCTTTACCCGCCGCTCCCCTCCTGTTTCATCTGCCACGTTCTCGTGTAAACGCATGCATACAACGACGTCTTTCTGCACCCTCCACTCCTCTCCACACCCTCTCCACTCCTCAACACACCCTCTCCACTCTTCCCCTCAACCACTCCTCCCCACACCCACTCCTCCCCACACCCCTCCTCACTCTCCCCTCCTCACACCCTCTCCTCCCCACACCCTCCCCTTCTGCCCACCCCGTCCTCCCCCCTCTCTCTCCCTCGACCAGGTGGCGATGAAGCTGAGCGACGGCAGCACGGTGTATGGCGACATGCTCGTGGGAACTAAAGCATCTTCCCCTGCCTTACACAGCTCTCTCCCCTTCCCTCGCCTCCTCTCTCCTCCCCTCCCCCTTCCCCCCTCTCTCCCACCACCAGGTAGCCGTGAAGCTGAGTGACGGCAGCACAGTGTATGGCGACATGCTGGTTGGTGCTGACGGCATTCGCTCCAAGGTGCGTGCATGCGCCCATGATTCAGACTTGCGCGTGCACGGTGCGTGTGTGCGTTCATGCGTGCGCGTGCGCTGTCGTGAGGCATGCCGAGTGTGTGAGTGAGGCAGGGAAAGGCAAGTAGGTCTCGAGCTGATGTGCTGGGAGCTCCCAAGGCTTAGTGGTCCAAGACGAGACGCGCAGGGTTGTGAGGAGGGGAGGTTATGTCTACAGTAGGTAGGAAAGTCTGAGCTGACTCAATCAGTGAAACGGGGTTGTGGGGGGAATGGAACGTGACAGGATCACTTGCAGTCACCTCGTAAGTCTCTTCCGCTCTCTTGCATTCTTGCTGCTTGTTGTCCTTGGTTCATGGGTGGATGGGTGCTCTGCAGGTGCGGGATGTACTGCTGGGAGTGACAGAGCCCACCTATTCGGACTACACGTGCTACACGGGCATATGTGATTTCGTGCCTCATGACATTGAGACCGTGGGGTGAGTGAGTGCTGTGCTAAATGTTGTTGGAGTTTGTTGGATGGCTGTTGCTTT
This sequence comes from Closterium sp. Yama58-4, assembly GCA_947470075.1. Lineage (NCBI taxonomy): Eukaryota > Viridiplantae > Streptophyta > Zygnematophyceae > Desmidiales > Closteriaceae > Closterium > Closterium sp. Yama58-4. Next base: position 339,759 of record CANIUD010000249.1, read on the forward strand.
TGAGTCGACTCAAATAGCGGAGTTTGTTGGATCGCTGTTGATTGAGTCTGTTTGTCCTTCCAAGCCCACCTATTCCGACTACACGTGCTACACGGGCATCTGTGACTTCGTGCTGCACGACATTGAGACCGTGGGGTGAGTCCCCGCCTCCTTCCCACCCCATTCCCGCCCCATTCCCGCCCCATTCCCGCCCCTCTCCTCTTCCCCTCTCTCTTCGCCCGCTCCTGTTTTCCACATCTCCATCTACCCAACCCCCTGTGCCGGTAACCGCGTCTTTCTGGGGTACCGGCAGCACTCATTCATCCCTACCCCCCTCCTCTTTCCCCACTCTCTTACCAACCGCCAGGTACCGCGTGTTCCTGGGGCTACTTTGTGAGCAGCGACTCGCTCATTCCTAACACCCTTCTCTTTCCCCCTCTCCCCCCCCCCCCCCCCCCCCCCCCCCACCCTGTCTCCCCCAACCGCCAGGTACCGTGTGTTTCTGGGCCACAGGCAGTACTTTGTGAGCAGCGACTCACTCGTCCCTAACCCTCTCCCCTCTTCCTCCCACCCCGCCTCCTCGTCCTCGTCCCCCATCCTCCCCTCCCACTGCCAGCTACCGTGTGTTTCTGGGCCACAGGCAGTACTTTGTGAGCAGCGACGTGGGGTTTGGCAAGATGCAGTGGTACGCCTTTTACAACGAGCCTGCTGGCGGCTCTGACCCCCCTGGCTGTGAGTGCTACCAGGGCCCCCTTGCTACATGCCAGGCACACATGCTCCCACGGACATACTTGCTGGTCAATAGCATGTGGGGTTTGGCAAGATGCAGTGGTACGCCTTCTACAACGAGCCTGCTGGCGGCTCCGACCCCCCCGGCTGTGAGTCACTCTTTCAGAGTTCTCATTAGATGCAATGGTAGTTGGATTACTATACGAGGTTCTTCCTTAGATGCAGTGGTGAGCTTTCTACAACGAGCCTGCTGGCGGCTCCGACCCCCCCGGCTGTAAGTGCTTGCTGCACACATGTGCGACAGGTAGAGTGGGCGATGAGAGGCTATGTGGGCAAGATGCAGTGGTACGCCTTTTACAATGAGCCTGCTGGTGGCTCCGACCCTCCTGGCTGTGAGTGCTACCAGCCCCCCTTGCTACATGCCGGGCACACATGCTCCCACCCACTCGCATACTTGCTGGTCTGCTTCACATACACAGGCGCGCAGTGCAGATGCAGTGGTAGTTAAATCTCTGAGCGAGGATTTTTTTTCCTAGATGCAGTGTCCCCCTTTGTCTCCCTCTCCCCTTCTCCCCGCCGCCTCTCCCTCTCCCCCCGTCCCCCTCCCCCTGCTCCACCGCCCCAGGTCGCAAGCAGCGGCTGATGAAGCTGTTTGGCAACTGGGCGGACGGGGTGGTGGATCTCATTCAAGCCACGCCCGAGGAGGACGTGCTCAGGCGCGACATCTACGACCGTATCCCCATCCTGCAGTGGAGCAAGGGGCGCGTCACTCTCATGGGTGATGCTGCTCATGCCATGCAGCCGAATATGGGTCAGGGCGGGTGCATGGCCATCGAGGTGAGCTGCTTTCTTTCTCCAGACCACATGGTCTCACGTGGCAAGGTGCATGGCGGTTGAGGTGAGAGAGCGTGCGGTTTGAGCTGGTTCACAGGAGTGGCACGGCATCAAGAGGCGAGACATCTACGACCGTATCCCCATCCTGCAGTGGAGCAAGGGGCGGGTGACCCTCATGGGTGATGCTGCTCACGCCATGCAACCGAATATGGGGCAGGGCGGGTGCATGGCCATCGAGGTGAGCTGCTTTCTCCAGACCACTTTTGAGGATTCCCTAAAGTGATTTCAATATGGCTGGGTGCATGGCAATTGAGGTGAGAGAGCATGTGGTTCGCGCTGGTTCACAGTAGTCGCCTTAAGAGGCGAGAAATCTACGACCGCATCCCCATCCTGCAGTGGAGCAAGGGGCGCGTGACGCTCATGGGTGATGCTGCTCATGCCATGCAACCGAATATGGGGCAGGGCGGGTGCATGGCCATTGAGGTGAGCGAGAGTGTGCTGAGTTGACTTACAGAAGTGGGCTCTAGAGGCGCGACATCTACGACCGTATCCCCATCCTGCAGTGGAGCAAGGGGCGGGTCACGCTCATGGGCGATGCGGCACATGCCATGCAGCCCAACATGGGGCAGGGCGGGTGCATGGCCATCGAGGTAAGATGCATTTTCCAGGCGTTAAAATCGTGCCGTGGGAAAGTGTGTTGATTGTTGCTTCACCCCTTCTCCCCCGGGAGGGGGATTCTTGTAAGTGAAAGTGTGTCATTCTGTTGCCTCACTTAATCCTTCCTTTGCTCACTCCCCCCCTTCTCCCCCAGGACGGTTTTCAACTGGCCCTGGACCTAGAGAAGGCAGTGGAAGGGGCGAAGAAAAAGACAGCCTTCTTCTGTCCTCACTCACTCCCCCACTCACTCCCTCTTCTGCCCTCCCATCCGTCACCCATATTTCCCCCCAGGACGGCTTTCAACTGGCCCTTGATCTTGAGAAGGCAGTGGAAGGGGCAAAGAAGAAAGTCAGCAGCAAGGGAGGGCAGGTGCGGCAGCACATGGATGTGGCGGGCGTGGTGCAGCAGTACGAGGCGGAGCACTCCCTCACTCTCTTGCTCCTCACTCATTCCATCCCTCCTTCCCAGGACGGCTTTCAACTCGCACTCGACCTAGAGAAGGCAGTGGAAGGCGCGAAGAAGAAAGTGAGCAGCAAGGGAGGGCAGGTGCGGCAGCACATGGACGTGGCGGGCGTGGTGCAGCAGTACGAGGCGGAGAGGCGGCTCAGAGTGGGGGCCGTGCATGGCATGGCGCGCACGGCGGCTATTATGGCCTCCACTTACAGGGCTTACCTGGGAGAGGGCTTTGCTCCGCTCTCGGTGAGTCAGTGTGTGTGTGTGCTCAATGGGGTAGCGGAATGGGCGGTTGGGGTAGGACCTAGACTTAGAGGGTGCGAGTGGGGGCGGTGCATGGCATGGCGCACACCGCTGCCATCATGGCCTCTACCTACGGGGCTTACCTGGGGGAGGGCTTTGCTCCACTCTCGGTGAGTATATTTCCATGTGTGTGTGTGAATCAGCGAGTGAGTCACTTCCTTTCCCCCTCCAATCCTTGTTTTTTTTCCCCACCTGCTAGTGAACTGGTACATTCCGCATTGACTGCACATTCCAAGTTAACGTGAGATCCGGACATGGCTCAGTGAGCTGCGTGCGTGCAGTAGGCTGAAGTCGATTTTTAAGTCGACTTAAAAATCGACTGGTACATTCCACATTGACTGCACGTTCCAAGTTAACCGTCCCCCCTTTTTCCCTCCACCCCCTTCCCCCTCTCCCCCCCTCCTTTCTCCCCTCACCCCCCAGTGGCTGGTGAACTGGCGCATCCCCCATTGGGGCAAGATGGGCGGGCTGGTGGTGATGAAGCTGTTCGGCAGTGTATCACCCACTGCCTCTGCCTCACTGCCTACCGTTCACCCTCCTCGCTTCCACCTCTCCCTTTCTCCTCCCCCTCTCCCCCCCCAGTGGCTGGTGAACTGGCGCATTCCCCATTGGGGCAAGATGGGCGGGCAGGTGGTGATGAAGCTGTTCATGCCCGCCATGCTCAAATGGGTGCTCACAGGCAACACGTGAGTGGCGGAGTGCGGTGGAGTGTGGTGGGGTGGGGTGCGGTGGGAGGTGGGGTGGGGTGGGGTGGGGTGGGGTGGGGATGAGTGTGGGTGGTCAAGTCAACAGGTGTTGATGAAGCTGTTCGTGCCCTCCATGCTGCCAGTCTTGCTTAAAGGGATGCTCAGAGACATTGACGGTTCAGATCACGTGTATGAAGTGAAGCTTTGAGACGACTCAGAACTGGTTCAGATCAATTCTCATCCTCCTCTTCTCGAGCGTTCCTTATTCTCCTCATCATCCCGCTCCCTATCCTTCATCACTCCTCCACTGCTCCCCTTTCTACTCCCCTCTCCCTCTCCACCCCTCCATCTCATCCCTCCATCTCTGTTCTCCACTCGCTCGCCGTCTCCGCCCCTCCCTCTCTCCCCTACAGGTTCGCATTGGAGGGCCGCGCACCCTACTGCCGAATCACAGACAGGGTGAGCAATGGGAACGAGTGGGAACTAGTGGGAACCAGTGGGGAGGGGTATGGGGGAATTGTAAGGGGACACGTAGGCTTGTACCCTTCTGCAGAATCGCAGACAGGGTGAGCAATGGGAACGAGTGGGGATTAGTCTGGTAAACGCATGTGGGTATTTCAAGGAAACGCGTAGGGGCTTTTTAAGGAAGGGACATGGACACTTGTTGTAATTAGGCCGAGAATCAGTTGGCTCGTTCATTTGGTTCCCCGAGTGTTTCCTCCCCTCACCCCTTCACCGCCAGGCGGATTCGAATCTAGCCAAGTGGATGGAGGATGACGATGCATTGGAGCGAGCAACCGATGCCAAGTGGTTCCTGCTGCCTGCTGCTGACCGCATGCCCCTCACCGGCACTCTCACTGACTCTGGTCGCCCCATCCTGCCTCTCGCCATTGCCACGGCCCCTGAAGGCGCGCCCCCTACCACCATCACATCTGCTATCACCATCGTCGGGTGAGAGTCCTCTTCTTGTATCTGCTTGCCCTGTTCCTCTCTTCTTGCATCCCAATCTCTGGGTTCCCTGAGGAACCCTTTTCCTGTCTCTGAGTCTACCCATCCTGCGTCTGAACGCATGCCCCTCACCGGCACTCTCACCGACTCTGGTCGCCCCATCCTGCCTCTCGCCATCGCTACCACCCCTGAAGGCGCCCCTGCCACAACTATTACATCTGCTATGACCATTGTTGGGTGAGAATCATCATGTAAGGCTTGTTACTCTCAGTGGACCCTGGTGGTTCCCGCTGCCTGCTGCTGAACGCATGCCCCTCACCGACACTCTCACTGACTCTGGTCGTCCCATCCTGCCTCTCGCCATTGCCACCACCCCTGAAGGCGGACGTTCCACCACCATCACCTCTGCCACCCACTTCTTGTAGAAATATATATGTCACCATCGTTCAGTGATATTCCGCTGGTGGACAGAACTGAAGGCTTCCAGAGATTTTTCAGAACTGTTAATATGATTCGCTAACTCCTTTCCGCCTCCCCTCCCTTTTTCTCCCTTCTCCTCCCATCCCACACCTCTCTCAGCAACTCTGCAGAGTGTGCACCCACCAGCAACACAGCATCACTCACCTCTTGTTTCTCTTCCCTCCTGCGCTCTCCACCCGTTCCCTCCCTCACACTCTTTCCCTGCAGCACTGCAGAGTGTGCACCTGCCAGTGGCACAGCAGCGGTCATTTCACTGCCTGGGGTATGTCCCCCTCATGCCAGTTACACACTTATATTCATGCTCGACGCTCACATGCACACACACACACATACACACACACACACACACACACACGCACACACACACACACGCACACACACACGCACACACACACGCACACACACACGCACACACACGCACACACACACACACACACACACACACACACACACACACACTCTTCATCTCAACGTTCTTTCTGCCTGTGCCGTCTCTTCTACAGATCAAGCACACTGGCACTAACACCAGCCCTCTTGCACCTGTTTTATGCTGTTAAGTTTCAAAAGTGGATGCGCAAGCACTAGCACTAGCATTTCGTGTCACACTTCTCAATGAGGTCACATTCTCACGCTTTCTTTACCTTCCGTTTATGCATTTGACGCTTCATTGCATGGGCATTTCATGGCTCGGTTAAATGGCATGACATGGCATGGCACGACATGGCACGACATGGCACGACATGGCATGGCATGGTAATGGCAGGTGGAGGAGAAGCATTGCCGCATTGAGAGTCGCAGTGACCACACCTTCTATGCCACGGACCTCAGCCAGTCCCAGGGCACCTGGCTCGTCAGGTCAGTTGCTTTCCTGCGCTTTCCTACTCCTTACCAGCTACCGATGCTGATCACCAAAGATAATCACACCTGTTGCGCCCTCTCTTCCCCCTTCCCCCTGCAGAGTGGATGGAGCGCGGTCTAAGCTCACTCCAGGGTCCCCTGAACGCCTGCACCCTGGTGACTCCCTCCAGTTTGGACCCAACGCCGAGGTCAGTTCTCCATCACTGTTGAACCCACCTTATCTCCTTTACTTTTACCCACCTTTTCTTTATTTGTGTATGCAATCTTCGTGGTGTTGGGTGTAGTTCTGTATAGCTTCCTCTGACCTCTGTGCATGTGCCTTGTGCATGTGTGATGTGATGTGACTCGCTGCAAGCAGGCTCTCTTCCGTATCAAACTGAGGAAGGCGCAGGACGGTGGCAAGGCCAAGGACGTGCTGGCAGCTGCGACTGCTTGAATGGAAACACGAGCACGTAAAAAAACAGATGCAGTGTGAACAAGACTCCATCTGCTACCGTATGTTGATTGGTAGTTCTTTTGTACAGTGCTGCACTCTATGTGAGCATCAGTGCATAGATCACTGCTGTTGATGCATCTGTATTGATCCTTATGCTTGTTTGATGGAACACAATGGTGGTTATGTTATTCATTCAGAGTGTCTCTCAACCCCTCTCATGCCTGAAACTTCCATAACTAGCATAGCTACTACTACCGTAATACGCAAGGTACATTCCCTGCACACAGGTAGAAATTTACAGAGCAACTGTACGCTCCTGTAGTAAGCCAGTGCCACCCTAACCAATTAGGCATGCAACTTATCACCATTGACCTGCACGCTCATCCCCTCCAGTTTGAGCTGTGCTGTACATAGCCCTCGGGACCTTTATGCAAGGTATTACAGGGAAGGTGGGTAAATCGTCGTGACCTGGTTTACCTGTTAGGTATACGTACCAGAGCTTATTGAACACAGCAAACAAACCAATAGTTATCAAAACTGGTGCACCGTTAATTTACAGTTTCACATCAACAAAAGAGTATCTAAACCTATGGACGGAGGACTCATCGCCGGCCGCTGGCTTCCTCAGCAGCCAGGTCGAACATCCGCTCCAAGGCATACATGTTCTCCAACGTCTCACTCACTGTCCTCGCGTCACTGCCATCACTCCTGAGGTGGGTCATGGGTCCATGGAGAATCTTGTTCACAATACCCTTGCTCAGCTCCTCAATCAGCTTCTTCTGCTTCTTGGTCGGCTCCTCGCCCATCTTCGCCAAAATTCTGTCCAGCTCAGCCTGTCGAATTCCCTCAATTTTCTGTCGGAGCTTCTTGATGGTCGGAACAGTCTCCAGGGAATCCCTCCACGCGTCGAAGGCCTGAAGCTCCTCCTCAATGATAGCCTGAGCTTCCAGAGCCTTCTTTCTCCGCTCCTCCTTGTTGGCTGCAACCACCTCCTTGAGGTCATCAACGTTGTAAACTCTGGTCTGCTGAACGTTTGCCACGCAGGAACCAACATTGCGAGGGACGGAGATATCGATGAAGTGCCTGACGCCGTCAGTGAGATCGCCAGCAGGAGGAAGATCCTGGACATTGGACTGGTCGAAGAGAAGAGTCTCCGAAGCTGTGCTGGTGAAGACCACCTCAGCCTCAGCCGCTGCTTGCATCATCTCAGGAAGAGGCCTGTAGAGAAGCGTGGCGTCGGGAAATTCAGACTGCAGCTGCTCTACGCTGCCTAGGGACCTGTTCACAACGGTCATGGTGTTGCAACCCTTGGAGAGCAGATGCTTCACCAGGAGACGAGACATCTTTCCAGCGCCAACGATCATGACGCGAGCTTCCTTCAGGCCAGCTTCCGGGAGCTTCATCGCGGCGAGCTCAACGGCAGCAGAGCTGACGGACACAGCACCCGACGCGATGCTGGTCTCGGTACGCACACGCTTGCCAGCCTCGATCGCCTGCTTGAAGAGGCCGTTGAGATTGCGTCCGAAGCCCTCGGCACCCTGGCCAACCTTGAAGACCTGCTTTACCTGCGCGAGGATCTGACCCTCCCCGAGCACCAGAGAGTCAAGGCCGGAAGAGACGCGAAGCAGGTGCTGCGTGGCGTCCCTCTGACGGAGCAGGAAGAGATGCGGGCGGAGCTCCTCGACGGGAACACCGCTCGACTGAAGGTAGGTATAGGGGAAGATAAAAAAGACGGGGACTGAATGGACGGAACACAATATCGGAAAATCAAGTAGACGCGTGGTGATCAGGTTATACATCATGAATTGCGAAGCAGAAATGGCTTACCTTTGACATCCACTCGGTAACCTCACGAATTCCCCTGTGCCAGGAAAGGGCCACGACGTAGATTTCCATGCGGTTGCATGTGCTCAGAACACCGGCCTCCTCAATGTGGGGGTACTCGCAGAGCTCTGTGATGGCGCGTGGCCACTCGGCTTCAGGGACGGCGAGCTTCTCACGCATCGAGACGGGAGCGGTGTGGACGCTCAGACCGACGACAATGATGCTGCTCTTCTCGCTCGTGTACCCTGTAGCGCAAAAGTGTAGGGAGAAACATATGTGTGATTGTCAAAAGGTGTTCATCCTTTCGTTGTTGTCACGGTTTATTCTCAGGAAGGAAAAACTGACTTTGAGCGAACGTAACAATTAAACACGTACTGTTTGTGTTTGCGACCCTCAATTGCTCGAGAGCGGCAGCGCTGCTAGCTCGGAGCTTGTGGCTCCTAGGAGGGCCAGATGACAGGGAAGCTGAGACAGGAGCGACAGTCTTCGCGACAGGAACGGCCTGACGAGGAGCGACATTGAGCTTCTCCCCAAGCAATGAGCTTTCCTTGAGGTGAACCTGCTCCTTGGCCTTGAAGGCCTCCACACCTTCCGCGCGGGGAAGGGTGGAAATCCCACGAGCAGCAACATAGCTGACGGAAGCCATGTCGGGCTTGTCGGGACAAACCAGTCAGAAAGGGAGACTCGACTGGGAAGGATCGAAAAGTCGATCAGCTCGTGCAAGCTAACCTCCAAAGGTTGGCTTTCCTCGAGCAAGGACGACACGAGGAGACCTCGCCAAGGAGTTATGGCTGCCGTGAGATAAAGATCAGAGAGTGTGGCAGCCAGATGTCATACAGATGACGGGGCAGAGCTTCCTAGGCAAACTGGGGCCTTGGGAGAACCAGGTGCAGCAGCAGCCTCCCCAGTTGCACGGGGAGCAGCCATGAGAGAGGATTCTCCTGGCTAGGGCTGCCTGGCTCGGCTCGCTTCTCCAGGCAAGGGGGCATCGTGTTCGACGGATTCTGTCGCCAATAACTGTGGGGTCATGGAAGTGCGAATCTGATTTCCCATTCGCTGTCGGGATCACCTAGGTGAGCCACGTCGGATACAGTGACTCCGAAGGCGACCACGTCATTGGACCGCTGTAGGTAAGGTTGATGAGCCCCCTGGGTGACTCCACGACACCCAGCACTTTCGGGATGCTTTGCCCCACCAAAGCTTCAGGCTAGGAATTTCGAAAAGCTTCAGCCTCGTAATGCAGTCACCAAGCTAACCTAACCTGAGCTGGTTTCGTCGACGCTTCTCGCACAGCTTCTGGAATGTCTACGTGTTACAAGGTGCTGCTGTTGGCAATTGAGAATGTACTGTCTACCTTATTATACTCTCTCTTTTTCTCCTCACTTTCCGTGCCCACCAATAACCTTGCGTAGTTTTGTTACATTGTAATTTATAGCTGATTATCTGTGCTGTAGAGGATTTTCAGAAAGAGAATTATGTTATGGACCCCGGGCCTACGTTCTATGTACTTTATGTACGTGCGTATTAGGGGGGGGCGGGGGGGGGGGGGGGGGGGGGGGCGCACTATCTGGGTGAATATGGTAAACGAGTGAACCAAGCAACAGGCTCCAAAACAGCGATGTATGAAGTACACTGTACAAATATACACCTACCATACAAAACATCAAGCTCCATTTTCGGAATTCTACTATACAATGAAATTAGTCTCCAGGTGATCCATGCACTTACGAAACTCGACCAATCGTTGCTGTGCATATGACATATAGTCAAACTCTGCATCTGATACTGCAGCCTGCACACGTTAAGGCGTAAACAATAAGAAAACACCACCATAAACACCATAAGCTCGAGTAAACTCGAGTATGGAACCACCATAACAGATGCCCCCTGGAAAATAAGTGATATAAAGCAACATACGCAAATCACTTACTGAAATAATGCCCCACAGGAACCAATGTAGATGGCATACTGGAAGAAAAACATCCACCGCTTGCACTAGCTCCTCAGCATCATCGACACAAAGGCTGCTTGTAAGGGGGACACCGCTTCGACTGGTGCTGCGTTCACTGACGCTCGAACATGCATCGGCAGGAGCGGTTGGCTTGGCATCAAGGTAGCAATCGATGAACCATTGTTGCTCATCCTCAGCTGAAAGAGAAGACGTTGCGGGGCAAAATCCCAGAGAATAAAGGGGGTGGGGAGGTGAGGTTGGAAGGATGGAAGGGACCAGATGGAGGGCAGAGTGAATGCGTGGGATGGGAAGACATGTTAGCGGTGGGGTGGTGATACAAATAGTGCGTGCGTGCTGCCTCTAACACTTGAACAAGGGGTGGCTCTTCATCGCACCAGTAACATGGCTTGTGCTGATGCTCACAGAGCAACGCTGACATGATGCATGATATGACAACTTACAAGGACAGCTCACAGAGGCTAGAGACCGAGCTGAACATCTCATTGGGACAGCTTACAGGGGTACTTGGAGTAGTCGAGGAGGTGTGGGAGGGGGCGGTCATAGTCAGCGGCCATTTCACAGAAGTGGTTGGCAATGTCGCACGCCACGTGCGCATAGCCACTGTACTCGTAGTCCTGAGAGGGAGGGAGATGAGATTGGGGGGATATGATGAGAGGGCTGGATGGAACGGCGAGGGAGGGAGGATGCAGAAAGCACAAGTGGTTGGCAATGTCACACGCCAGTGTGCATAGCCACTGTACTCATAGTCCTGAGATGGGAGACGGGGAATGGGGGGATGGAAGGGGATAAACACGAGTATGGGGGAATGCAGAATGCTCACGTGGTTGGCAATGTCACACGCCACGTGCGCATAGCCACTGTACTCGTAGTCCTGAGATGGTGGGAGAGGAAATTGGGGGGACGGGTGGTAAGCGGATGAATCGGACAGGAGCAGGGGAGGGAGGATGCAGAAAGCACAAGTGGTTGGCAATGTCACACGCCAGTGTGCATAGCCACTGTACTCATAGTCCTGGATGGTGGGCGAGGGAGGAGGGGGAGGGGAGGAGGGAGGCGGCACAAGTGGTTGACAAAGTCACACGCCACGTGCGCATAACCACGGGAGAGAACGGGGCAGGAGCGAGTAAGCAAGGCTGAAAGAAACTCAAGTGGTTGCCCTGCCAGCCACTTATCTACAGCGAGCACGTTCCTGTCACTTGCCCAACAACCAACCAGGCATCAGCCAAGCCCCAGCCAAACAGCACAGCGAACCATAGCCAGAAGACAATTCTGCTTACAATGAGTACGATCCGCCCCGTGCCTCTCTCCTGCAGTATGTTCCCGTGTTGCACATCCATGTGACACAGCCCCACCCACCGCCCACTCCCTTCCCCCTCACGCCCCTCCCCCCACCGCCTATGTGCTGCTGCTTCCAGCCTGTGAATCTTCTCCCCCAGCTGCCGTGGGTTTGCCCCATGAACGCCCCAGGGGTGCAGCAGCTGCGCCAGGGACAGCCAGCGGCTGGGGGGGGGGAAGGCACAGAGAAAAGTAAACAGAGGAAAACCAAGGGGGAAGGTGGACTGAGTGTGCTGCTGCTTCCAGCAAGTGAATCTTCTCCCCAAGTTGCCTCGGGTTTGCCCCGTGCACGCCCCAGGGGTGCAATAACTGTGCCAGGGATAGCCAGCGGCTGGGATAAAAGAAAGGGCGGGATTGGGAATGCCCGTACTGCCTGTAGCCTGTAGCTGTTTTCCCCAACTGCTGTGGAAGGGGGGGGGGGGGGGGGGGGGGGCGTGCACGCCCTCCAGGGGTGCAGCGGCTGCGTTCTTGAGTGAACTCAAAAGCGTGCATCCCCTCCAGGGGTGCAGCAGCTGCGCCAGGGACAGCCAGGGCAAGGCAACTAGGGACTCTCTAAGGTGCAGTGCTTGGGGGACGATTAATGAGACGCCTCAAAAGCCCTTGCACGTGCATGACCTATAGCACAAGTGAGTGCACCAGCACTAGTGAGTGCACCGGCACAAGTGGGTGCAACAGCACAAAAGTGGGTGCAACTGCACAAGTGGGTGATGACCTACCGAAGGCGGGACCACAGGCAGGAGGCGACCTCCCCAGGCGTGGTGTCTGGAAGTTGCAGCGAGTGGAAGCGTCGCATGCACCGCGCGATCTGCCGGGATGTCTCCGGTTGCCTCATCTCCTCTGCTGTCAACGGCTGTGGGAGGCCAGGGAGGAGGGTGGGAGGGAGACACGTTGGAAGTGAATCGTTTCTCTAGTCACCTCAATCTGGGTGTCCTGTCTGGAAGCTGCAGCGAGTGGAAGCGCCTCATGCACCGTGCGACCTGCCGGGATGTTCTGGTTGCCTCATCTCCTCCGCTGTCAGCGCCTGGAAGTTGGGGAAGAGTGAGGAGTGAATGGGTCTGGCATGCTTATCTACTGTAAGTTGGTATATAAACATCCAGTGAAGCAAATGCACTGGAAAACAACATGCGTGCTCCTCACAGGCTTTCTAAAAGCTATTACAGCTCACCTGAAGGCAATGTCAAGAAAATTGAAGGAAATATTGAAGGATCACTAGAGGCAGCCCTTAAAAGGTTGAATATATGTCATCCACCCACCTTGGCTTCCAGAAACTGCTCCACCCGGCCAGTGCCGAACGAGGCCAGCATCTTCGGACCCAAGCCTAGTTCAGACATGGCTCGGGTGACTGCCTCCTCGTGCTCCCTCTGGAACAGCATCGTTGTTGCTGGCCCATACAGGCGCACCAACACCCGCTTCTCTCCACAATAGTCTTTCTCCTCCTCCTCCTTTGAATCCTTGGCCTTGCTCCCTCCCGGACCGTTCTTCCTGTTAGGCACCCACACACACTCGTATACCTGTGTGGCGCGCAGCGGACGGTAGATAGCAGCAGGAGAGAAGAGAGTATGAAGCAACGAACAGGCAGGTAAAATCATGCAATGTTGGAATATCGGCATACTCCATCATCAGGCATCTAGGTATCATCCAGTCATCCTCCTCTGCTCAGTGCTCATTCCGTACCTCATGCTTGCATGCACTCACCGTGTTGGTCATTGCTGCACTCATGGGCTTCAGAACTACATCACCTCCCTCCAACCCCTCATCTTCCTCCCCCTCCTCTCCCCCAACTCCACATCCCTCCCCTTCCTTCCTCCCCCCTGCCTCCTTGCTCCTCCATATCCTCCTCACAGCTCGTAAAGCCGGTCGTAGAGACGAAATCGCAGCCGTTGCCTGAGATCTGACGGCTGAGATCGAGTCCTGAAGAGGTTCCTGAGCCTGATGCAATCCAGGCCGTTCAGTGGGCTCCGTGTTCACTCGCGCACCCATTTGCAGCTGCTCTGGCGAGTTACCAGCGGTAAAAGCAGGGCCAGCACGAATATCAGGATCAGCAGGACCAGCAGGCCCGTTTGCAAGCTTGTTCTTTCCGCGGATCTCGCTTTCAAGGTCGTCATGATTCATGCTCCCACGCGACCTTCCAACCGATGTATTGGCTAAATCGTTATCACTCGTTTCTTGAATTTGATGATCTTGCCTTTCACCACCACCCAGTGTGCTCGTGACCGCGGGTAAGCGGCCAAGCCCATCGTCGTCATTCCCAAGGTTCACCACCGTAACTTGCGACGTTTTCCTGGTAACCAGCACCATCTGTTCGCGCTCACTTTCGCACTCGAGAAAAAACTGTTCGTCAACGTCGCTTTCGTGTTGGAGTCGCAGCGAAAACTCTTCGTCCACGTTCTCCGCGAACAACGAAATCGTGGGAATCTCGAAGGCCGCTTCGACGGAGTCTGCTCGGTCGAGGCCTCGCGAGCAGCGGAGCGTCGTTAGAACGCCACGGGGAGAGAGAAACTCGGTATAAGACGAAGCGCTACACGTCAGAAAATCCTCCATGGTTCGTGACAAACTTCATTCTTCTCCACTACAGGAAAGGCGTGTAGACACACTGTTAGCTATATCTTGTGTAGAAAGAAAATCGCTACGGAAGGACATACTATGTAGAGGAGTGCGCGGAAACTGAGAATGAACAATGACCACACGCAAAGGACCCTAACTAAAGATCTGAAAGAAGAAGCAGCTTCAAGAACGATTGGAGAATCTGGAAACCCGAAGAGCACGCAACGTTCGAGTACTGTGGATAAACTGGACGACTCCGCTGAAATCGACGAGTAGACAGGCAGGGAGTACTTGATTCACCAACGTATGACCTTGCGAAAAGCGAATTCGCCTGGGTGTTGCAACGAATCCCAAGTTTCCCCAACGAAGGGACAGCCGCCACAACGGCGGCTGCATGCACGGCAGCGAGTGCCTGCGGCTTGGCTGTGCGTGCTTGGCGGAGCGGGAAATGAGGTGTGCCGCCATAACATGCGGTATGGACGGAGAGGAGGATCAGCGTTTGGCTTATGCCTGGATTTGGTGTGTCCCTATCTTCGTTACAACTATGAGCTTGATGTCACCTGACAGCACGGCTGGTCCACGTGGTCGTGAGGCACAGGTCGATGCATGCAGCGACTATCCAGTCGTTCCGTACGGTTTCGTCTTTCACAGAAGCGTACTGCCCGCACGTCGCTGCCGTTTCTTTTGACCCAAGTTCAGTGTACCTTCTGAGGTTGAATCGCCAAAGCTGACTCATCGTGTCATGGGTCTGACAAACCCACCCCCTCACGACCACGCAAAGCACGCTCTCATTGGTCACAATAGTTGAGTCACCAGTGCCATCTCCGTGTACATGTCAGGAACTTGATGTGGAACGACGCTGTCCCCGTCCGAAACAATGCACGAAGAGCCAACCAGTGTGGCGCAATTTCGCAAATGGTTTCGACACAGGTGAATATGCGCATCGACGAAAGTGGTTACCAGCTTGGGCTTCTGTTCTCCAGCTGAGACCTCGCATGTTACACTTCACGCCCTTTCGCCAATCAGCAGAGCCAAGGAAAGCTCCCTACCAGCTTCCCTTGCATCCCAAGAGGCGACCCTTACAGCTATTTCCTTATCTCCGTCAGGACACAAAATTGGCTGGGGGATCAGGTGCGTGAGGTGCAAAATCATGCGCTGATTCGTATCGTAATGTCCAGGTTCACATCATGTCCTCGCTTCCAGCCATGCTGTGACTGACACAACCGCAGTAGCAGCAGGTGTTTGCTGTCCCTGCCACTCAAGCATCGTCCATATGACGTACAACCATAAGTGGTTTCGTGATGCTGCACTACGTCAGCTGCTTGTGTATCGCTGCGCATTTAGCAGCTTCCTCCAGGCTTTCACGCGAACGGCCTAAAAATAAATTCTTCCGTGCATCTCTTCCTGCAAATTAATCGATTACCTGATAGTTTGCATGCTGTAATACATTCTGTTTGGCGTGAT
This sequence comes from Closterium sp. Yama58-4, assembly GCA_947470075.1. Classification (NCBI taxonomy): domain Eukaryota; kingdom Viridiplantae; phylum Streptophyta; class Zygnematophyceae; order Desmidiales; family Closteriaceae; genus Closterium; species Closterium sp. Yama58-4. The sequence continues at coordinate 355,258 of CANIUD010000249.1, forward strand.
CTTGTGATCGATTGATTAGCACAGATTGACTCCATCTAGTTAGTTCTCTGCCGTCGATCGGCCATGTTACCTGCTTCGTTGCCCCTATCAAACTGCTGGCATCATCAGCCGTCGCATCATTATCGCCATGCCGTCGCTTGCCTTTCGCAATTGCTCCTCCCGCACGTCGCTCGCAGCGTGCGACGCTGCGAGTTGCTCGACGTCAGCGAATCCTTAGAGCAATGGCTCTTTCGGTCGCGAAGCCTCCCTGCTGCCGTCGATCGCGCATCGTATCGCGAAGACCTCGGCGAAACCAATGTTCGAGATCAGGGAGTGGACGCAGCTGTTACAGTTGACACATCAAATGCTTTCTCGCGACACCCTAACAACTCCGGGGTGCTGCAGACGCCTCTCTCACGCCCCTCTACCCACGACCTGTTTCTCTCCCGCTCCCTCCTCGCCTCCAAATGTCAGCCTGACGATTCCTTGTTTCCCCATTTTACTCATTTGACGTTTGGAGATTCACGACGGTTGGAATCTTCCCATCCGTCGCAGTGTCACCGTCGATCGTACCGTATCGCCCACCGTCCGTCTCTCGAAGCGCGGTTCCATCACTCTCTCTCGACCTCGCGGCTCCGCGACTCGCCGATGCACGACGATCCGCCCCACCAGCCGCAGCAGCCGCGTCAGCAACGGTACGCCGCGAGCCTTGCGGCTGCAACGGCGGCGCGGGAGGAAGAGGAGGACGAGATGGAAGGGGAGGAGAAGGAGGAGATGCGAGCAGAGGAGGAAGTTGGAGAGAAACGCAAGCAACGGGGGGAAGGAGGGGAGGGGGAGGAGAAGAAGGCGTTAACGAAAGGAGAAGACTTGGTCAGAGTCAATCCTTCTATCATGATCAGACCATCCGCCAGTGAAAATTCGAAGCCACGATCAGCCATGGCTGACGGTGGTGTGGCAGGGAAAGAAGCGGTGACTGACGAGGTGACGGACGTGTTGACGGACTCGTTTGGGCGGCAGCACAGCTACCTGCGGATCTCGCTGACGGAAAAGTGCAACCTGCGGTGCTCCTACTGCATGCCCGCGGAAGGCGTGCAGCTCACGGCGAAAGAGTGAGTGGTAGCGGTGAGGCTATGCCAGTGCAGCACGTGGGTTGCCACTGGCAATTTGTGTTTGTGAGCACAATTGCGTGCGTGAGGTGCATCCTGCGATGCTCCTACTGCATGCCCGCTGAAGGCGTGCAGCTCACGCCGAAAGAGTGAGTGGTGTGATCGTGAGGCATGGTATGGGTTGCTTGTCATGAGTTGTGGCCGTATCAGCACATGGGTTGCATGAGGCATACTTTCTGGTTCCCAACTGGTTCCCCCACACACCTCCTCCGCCCACTCTCTCTTTGTCACCCTCTATCCTCCCCCCCCTCTCCACCCCTTGTTTTCCTGCCGCTGCTGCGTGCAGGCACCTGCTTTCAACGGACGAGGTCATTCGCCTGGCGTCGGTGTTTGTGTCGCAAGGCGTGACTAAGATCAGGCTGACAGGCGGCGAACCCACTGTGCGGCGAGACATTGTTGACATCTGCCAGTCGCTCTCCGCCCTGCCAGGTGTGTTTGCGCTCTCTGCCAGTCTGCCAGATGTGTATGCTTCCTCTGCTCTGCAAGGCGTGACTAAGATCAGGCTGACAGGCGGCGAACCCACTGTGTGATGAGACATCGTCGACATCTGCAGCTCGCTCTCCTCTCTCTGTCAGGTATGTGTGCGCACTCAACAGAGGATATAAACAACTAGGCTGACAGGAGGCGAACCCACAATCAGGCGAGACATCATTGACATCTGCCAGTCGCTCCAGTCGCTCTCCACTCTGTCAGGTATTGACTCTCAGACAGCTATGCACGCACAAACGATGAGCCCATGAACGCACACATAATTGGATGGATACAACGAGTTACCGTGTAACCTCTGCCCCTCCTCGCCCTGGCGCTTGTTGTATGCCCCCATGTGGAGTTATGTGGTGGAGGCCCCTGTGTCCACATAGGCCTCTACACCCTAGCACTCGCAGCAACCGGCATTTTGCTGCCGGCCAAGCTGCCAGCTTTGGGGCGGTGGGCATTGCGAGTGATTTTTGAGAATTCTCAAAAATCACTTGCCAGCTTTGGGGCGGTGGGCCTGTCCCACCCACCTGAACGTCAGTCCCTTCCTCTGCCTCCTCTGCCCCTGCCTGCCCACGCATACAGCGCTCAGCACCCTGGCGCTCTAATCAAACAGCATTCTGTTGCCGGCCAAGCTGCATGCCCTGTGGGAGGCAGGGCTGTCCCGCCTGAACGTCGGTCTAGTCTAGACACCCTCGTGGAGCCCAGGTTCCGCCCCTCCTTCTCTCCACTCCATGCATTCCCTGCTGTCCGTACCCCCACCTCTGCCCCTGCTTCTGCCCCTGCCCCTGCCTGCCTGTCCCTGCAGGGCTCAGTACCCTGGCACTCACATCAAACGGCATTCTGCTGCCGGCCAAGCTACCAGCCCTGAGGGAGGCGGGTCTGACCCACCTGAACGTCAGTCTAGACACCCTGGTGGAGCCCAGGTTCGAGCTGCTCACGTCACCTCTCCATGCATCCCCTGCTGTCTGTCTGTACCCCCACCTCTGCCCCTGCCTGTCTGCATGCACGCACAGGCCTCCGAACTCTGGCACTGACATCAAACGGCATGCTTCTCCCCACGAAGCTGCCAGCTTTAAGGGACGCGGGGCTGACCCACCTGAACGTCAGTCTGGACACCCTGGTGGAGCCCCGGTTCGAGCTGCTCACACGCCGAAAGGGCCATGCCCGCGTGCTCAGAGCTATCGACATGGCTCTGGATCTAGGCTTTGAGCCTCTCAAGGTGAGAGAGAGGAGGGGACTGAATCTCTAGGGCTGATTTTTACTGTCTGTCCGTCTGTCTGTCCGATTATCTGTCTGGAATTTCATGGCGCTCACCAGGGAGCGTTTCACTCACCATCTCCTTCCTTCCTTGGCGTAGCTCCCCTTCCTTCTTCCCCCAAACAGCAGCCCATCAACGATCCTTCCCCCCTCCCCCTCCCCCTCCTCCCCTTTCCCCTTATTCTTTCAAATTTCCCGTACCTAGCTCAACTGTGTGGTGATGCGCGGCATCAACGATGACGAGATTCTCGACTTCGTGGGTCTCACCAGGGACCGGTTGATCAACGTGCGGTTCATAGAGTTCATGCCGTTCGATGGCAACGTGTGGAAGACCAAGAAGATGGTGCCTTATGCTGAGATCATGGCCCGCATTGTGAGTTTCAGAAAGGGTAAATGGAGCGGCACGGGGGAGGAAGGGGTGGGAGGGGGTGCGAGGGACTGACCCATCAACGTGCGGTTGATAGAGTAGAGCTCATGCCCTTCGATGGCATGAAGATGGTGCCTTATGCCGAGATCATGGCCCGCATTGTGAGTTTCAGAAAGGGTAAATGGAGCGGCACGGGGGAGGAAGGGGTGGGAGGGGGTGCGAGGGACTGACCCATCAACGTGCGGTTGATAGAGTAGAGCTCATGCCCTTCGATGGCATGAAGATGGTGCCTTATGCCGAGATCATGGCCCGCATTGTGAGTTTTTTCTGGAAGGGGGGAAGGGGCGTTGGGAACGGCAGCCACAGCATGCTGAGGTGATAGTGTGCATGCTGTGGGCCTTTCAGTGGAAAGGAAAGGGCCTGGGGGGGAGTGATGTGATGTGATGAAACACCGTGATGTCCTTTGAGGAACTTTGAACGGACAGCTATCCGACCCCCCCCCCCTGCCATCCCAACACCCTCGCCTCTATTTTCCCCTGCCTATACCACCCCCCTCGTTTTTCGTCCCCCTCTCCTCTTTGGAGGGAACGCCATCCCGACATTGCTCGCCTCAGGGACCACCCATCCCACCTCTTCCTACCTCTTCCCACCTCTTCCCACCTCTTCCCACCACTTCCCACCGTTCCCAACTCCCCCACTTCCCGTTTCCTTCCCCATTTCAGAGGGAATGCCATCCAGACATTGCCCGCCTCAGAGACCACCCATCCGACACGGCGAAAAACTTTCAGGTGCCCGGATTCGCGGGCAGCGTGTCGGTAATTTCCTCCATGACCAGCCACTTCTGCTCGGGCTGCACGCGCCTGCGCTTGTTAGCCGACGGGAACCTCAAAGTGTGCCTCTTTGGCCCCAATGAGGTGAGCTACCATAGAATGAGGTGAGCTACCATAGAATGAGGTGAGCTACCATAGAATGAGGTGAGCTACCATAGAATGAGGTGAGCTACCATAGAATGAGGTGAGCTACCATAGAATGAGGTGAGCTACCATAGAATGAGGTGAGCTACCATAGAATGAGGTGAGCTACCATAGAATGAGGTGAGCTACCATAGAATGAGGTGAGCTACCATAGAATGAGGTGAGCTACCATAGAATGAGGTGAGCTACCATAGAATGAGGTGAGCTACCATAGAATGAGGTGAGCTACCATAGAATGAGGTGAGCTACCATAGAATGAGGTGAGCTACCATAGAATGAGGTGAGCTACCATAGAATGAGGTGAGCTACCATAGAATGAGGTGAGCTACCATAGAATGAGGTGAGCTACCATAGAATGAGGTGAGCTACCATAGAATGAGGTGAGCTACCATAGAATGAGGTGAGCTACCATAGAATGAGGTGAGCTACCATAGAATGAGGTGAGCTACCATAGAATGAGGTGAGCTACCATAGAATGAGGTGAGCTACCATAGAATGAGGTGAGCTACCATAGAATGAGGTGAGCTACCATAGAATGAGGTGAGCTACCATAGAATGAGGTGAGCTACCATAGAATGAGGTGACCAGCTGTGTGGGCGGCCAGTGTGTCAGTGGCCTGCTGCGTGTCTGTGATCTCCTCCATGACCAGCCACTTCTGCTCCGGCTGCACACGCCTGCGCCTGCAGGCCGATGGGAATCTCTAAGTGTGCCTCTTTGGTCCGAACGAGGTGAGTAGCAACCTAACAACGACTGAATGTCGATTCTAATCGGTGCGGTGCGCTTCTCTCCGCCTGCTGGCCGGGGGGGTGTCACTTCTGCTCCGGCTGCACGCGCCTGCGCTTGCTAGCTGATGGGAACCTGAAAGTCTGCCTGTTTGGCCCCAACGAGGTGAGCAACGCCCCACGGAATGGTGCATTCATACTCCCATGTTCTTGAGTGCTCATTTTCCGATGTGCCTTTTGAGGCGCCTCAAAAGCAACGCACCACGGAATGGTGCATTCATGCTCTCATCTTCTCGTGCGCTCGTTTTCTCACGCCTATGCCGTCATAAGCTCTCTTCTTCCCTTTCTCTTTCCTCCTACTTATTTCTGCGCTCGTGCCTTCTACATACGTTTCCCCTTCTCTACCACCCACCTTCATTTTTCATCCATCTCTCGCTCCATTTGTTCCCAACAGGTGAGTCTGAGGGATGCGCTGAGGCAGGGAGCAACGCAGGGGGAGCTGCTCTCCCTCATCTCTGCTGCGGTAGGTCGCCAGCCTCTGCGGGTTGAGGATACGGTGTGCCGTGAGTGTTTATTGGTGGGTACCATGCTGTCTGGTTCATTCAGTCAGGTGTGAGCGTGTTCCGGGGTTATGGGTCTGACTCTGAGGGATGATGAACTCACCTCTGAGAATTTTCATTAGTGATTTCATGAGTCTGATCTAGGGATGTAAAGAGGCAGGGAGCAATGGAGGAGGAGTTGCTCCCTCTCATCTCTGCTGTGGTAAGTCCACCCTGTGTGGTTTATGCAATGTTGCGTGAGCGTACGGTGTGGTGTGAGAGTGTTTCTCCTTTGTACGGTCCAGACATGCAACAAACCGCTAGCGGCGGTACCGTAATTCCTGCTCGGGTAGTTGTTGTTGGGCGCACCTTTGAATGGAAAACATGGTTGCATGCGAGATTGTCACACGGTCTTACAGACCTCTTTCTTACCGTGCGTTTCTCGCCCTTTTCCCTGTTCCGACGGTATGTCAACCCAACAGGTGAAGCGGAAGAAGGCTGCTCATGCGGGCATGCTAGAGATTGCGAGAACACACAATAGACCGATGATTACCATTGGTGGATAGAGTCACATGGGTGCTGGTTGATTGTTATCGGAACGTTGGATTGATGCAAGACAAAGTGATAGCAATGCATAGATGATGGATCACAGGAATGGACCCTACAATCCTTGTATCATAATTATGCCTATACCATAGAGCTGAATGCACCTTGCCATGGGCTAAAAGTAGGAAAACATTACAAAAATAAAAGGAATCAAGATAATAAAGCACCACATTACATGGCAGGAAATATGGAAATTACGGTATGTCAGTGTTCTCGTGAGTTTACCAGACGAGAACTATCTATGTAAGGTAAGGTAGTACTGTACTGCTATCCAAGAATCATATTTTTGCAGGCACCTGCAACAATTAATAAGACCCTGGAGGTCCTTGGGCCAAATAGACTTGGTGAGGAAATGGCTCATACCGGCGAGATTTTTGAGGCAACTGAAATGTCGTCCATCCGTAAACCAGCATTTAGATTTTCGCGGGCACCTGCGGCATTTTAATGAGTCCGTGAAGGTCCTTGGGGTGAATGGGCTTGGTGAGGAAGTGATTCATTCCAGGCGAGAAGCTTGAGATGTCTCGTACCGTGAGTCGCTTCTCCACTAACATGGAATCTGGTAGATCTTCGCGGGCACCTGCAGCAAGTTTTGGAGGCGCCTCAAATCTAGAACCAAGCAGCTAGATTTTCGCAGGCACCTGCAGCAATTTGATGGGCCCCTGAAGGTCCTTGGGGCGAATGGGCTTGGTGAGGAAATGGTTCATCCCGGCCGAGATGTTTGAGATGTCTCAAAAGTTGCTTATCCACTGGCCTGGAATCTAGATCTTCGCAGGCACCTGCAGCAGTTTGATGAGCCCCTGAGGAAGTGATTCATCCCGCCCAGCCGAGATGTTTGAGATGTCTCACACCGTAAGTCGTTTTTCCACTAACATGGGATCTAGATCTTCGCGGGCACCTGCAGCAACTTGATGAGACCCTGGAGGTCCTTGGGGCGAATGGGCTTGGTGAGGAAGTGGTTCATCCCGGCCGAGAAGCACGCCTCTCTCTCAAAGTCAAACGCACTCGCTGTCAACGCCACTATGAACATCGGCGGTGCCATCACACCATTAGTCCAGCTTCCCAATCCCGGTCCGCTCGTGTTACTACTTCCAACAGTCTCCCCAAGAGTCTTCCCGTGAGCCTCCCCAACAGCCTCGCACCCGCCATCTGCCCTGGTTTCTTGAGCTGCAATGGCTTGCGTGGGGCCTCCTGTCTCTGTACATGCATCTGTGCTTCGCCCTGCTAGCTGCTCGCGGGTTCTCTCTGCTTCCATCTGTCGGATCCGTCTCGTGGCTTCTAGGCCGTCCATTTCCGGCATGTGGCAGTCCTGATTGGTGGGAGGGAATGCGAGAGAGGCGGTTGAGTGATCACACTCTGAAAATGAAGGGCATTTCGCACAGGTGCCTAAGAGCATTCCATGCATTTGCCAAGCAATATGCAACACACTCATACGCACACAAGCACGCACGCCGCTCACCATGAGCACGAGGTCGAATCTCTCCTCCCTGCATGCATCCACGGCCATCACCCCATTGTCAGCCACCCGGCAGTCCAGCCCCAGGCGCTTGAGCATGCGAGTCACCACCAGCTGGTTCACTGCATTGTCCTCTGCAACCAACACACACCGTCTTTCCCACACACACGCTCATCCATGCACACACATATCCATGCATGCACGCAGGTTACTCACCATGAGCACGAGGTCGAATCTCTCCTCCTTGCAAGCATCAACGGCCATCACCCCGTTATCCGCCACGCGGCAGTCCAGCCCCAGGCGCTTGAGCATGCGAGTCACCACCAGCTGGTTCACTGCATTGTCCTCTGCGACTAACACACGCAACGCCTGCTGCTGCTGCTGCTGTTGTTGTTGTTGCTGCTGCTGCTGCTGCTGCTGCTGTGGCTCCCCCCTTGCTGCTGCAGCTCCTGCTGACCCTCTTGCAGGTTGCCCTTCTCCTCCTCCTGCTGCTGCGAGTGGTCGCAGCGCGGCGGCAGCGTTTTGATTCCTTTCGCCCTTCCTCTCGCCCTTGCTCTCGCCCTTCCTTTCGCCCTTGCTCTCTTCCATCACCGGGCTGTCGCATTCGCTCTCCCCTGAGTCGCACATCAACAATATGTCTCCTTCTGAGAAGCTTCCTCTCATTCCCCGCCGCCGCGGTAGCCCTGTCGCCCGGCCCACAGGCGACATCTCAAGCTGCCCATCCTGCTGCCCATCCTGCTGCCCATCCTGCTGCCCATCCTGCTGCCCATCCTGCCGCCCATCCTGCTGCCCATCCATGCATCCCTCCCTGCCCCTTTCCCTCCCATCCTCCCCCTCCTTCGCAGCCGTTCCCACAGCCTCGCATCCCTGTGCCACATTGTGAACTCGCACGCACCCAGCAACAAGAGAACCAGGAGCAGCACCAGGCACGACCATTGGAGACTCAGGAACCGCTTCAGTCGGGAAATAAGGGTTTCCACGGGCGCTTTCACAGGAATCTCCCACTGTGCCTGCTGGTGCGAGTGTGTGCAGGGGAGAGGCGGGCTCGGGGGCATGAGCTGCTTGCAACGATTGCTGCTGGTTCGCGGTGTTGCTCCCATTGCCATTTGCCCTGGACGCAGGTTCTGCTCCTGCTCTTGCTGCTGCTTCTGCTTCTGCTGCTCCTGCTCCAAACGCTGGGAACTCCTCTTTCTCCTCCTCCTCCACCTCCTCCTCTTCCTCTTTCTCCTCCTCCTCCACCTCCTCCTCCCGTATTGGTATCCCTGCTCTGCAACCCTCCACGTCCTCTCTCCCTGTGTCCTCCTCCAGTCTCTCCAGAGCTCCACGCTCGTGCCACTGCTGGCACGGTGCAGTAGCGTCATTCGAATCCCCTCCCCTCGTACATTCATTACAATCTCCTCTCTTCGCACCTTCATTAGAATCTCCTCTCAGCATATCCTCTTCAGTCCTCTGAGTCGACTCAGGAGCCTCTTCGCAGCTCTCCTTTTGGAAAGCCTTTGTACCACTCTCGTTAGAGCCACCTTTCTTTGCACCACACCGCTTATAATGTTGCCTCTTTTGCCCATCCACAGTGCCGAGGCTACTGCCGAGGCTGCTAATAATGTTGCTGCCAACAATGCTGCCACTGCTGTTACGATCATAGCTGCCGCGGCCGCTGCTACTGCTAGAGGTTCGGCTCCAAACGTACTCGACAGGCTCGGCAGCAGCGGAGGCTTGGCCGGGGCTGTCTCTGAGTGTTCCCACACACACAGTGAACGAGAAAGTTGAGCCCTGAGTTGGGAGGTAGGGTTGGGAGGGGTGCAGGGGGAAGAAGTGGGGGGAGGGAAACGGGGAAGAGCATGAGATGAGAACGTGTGTGTGCTATGGCTGTCCCTGAGTGCTCCCACACAGACAGTGAAAGAGAAAGTCGAGCCCTGAAGTTGGAAAGCAGGGTTGGGGGGGGGGGAGAGAGGGAAGAGCAAGAGATGTGAGTGTGTGCTATGGCCTGGCTGAACAGCTACTGTGCATCATACTCCTTATGCCACCATTCACCTCACCCTCCTTGCTCGTGAGCTCGATAGTCCCCCCCATGAGAGTCACCAGCGCACGGCAGATAGCCAGGCCCAGCCCTGTCCCTCCGAATCTCCTGCACGTGCTGCTGTCCGCCTGGGTGAAGGCCTCAAGTGCTACATACGTTTTGTCCTAACATGTTTGTGTCCCCACTCACCTCGCCTTCCTTGTGATTTTGGAGAATTCACAAAAATCATTCGCCTGGGTGAAGGCCTCAACTGCTGCTACATACGTTTGGTCCTACCGTGTTTGTGTCCCCACTCGCCTCGCCCTCCTTGCTCGTGAGCTCGATAGTCCCCCCCATGAGAGTCACCAGCGCACGGCAAATCGCCAGCCCCAGCCCCGTGCCTCCGAAGCGGCGGCACGGGCTGCTGTCCGCCTGGGTGAAAGCCCACCCCAACAGCGACTTACCATACCATACGGTAAGGGGATTGTTATGCTACAGCCTAGCCTACAGGCCTCCACACTCACCTCACCCTCCTTGCTCGTGAGCTCGATAGTCCCCCCCATGAGAGTCACCAATGCGCGGCAGATAGCCAGCCCCAGCCCGGTCCCTCCGAATCTCCTGCACGTGCTGCTGTCCGCCTGGGTGAAGGCCTGGAACAGGCGGCTCTGCCCCTCCTGCGAGATGCCGATGCCTGAATCCGAAACCGTATACTGCAGCACCACCCTAGATGAGTCCCCCTCCTTGCCTGCTTCTTGCTCTCCCTCCTCTCCTCCGTTCCCCTCCTCCTTGCCGGTGTTTTCCCCCTCCTTGACTCTCCCTTCGTCGTCCATGCCTGCTGCTGCCAAGCCCTCTCTGCCTTGGTTCTCCGCAAGCGAAGGACTAGCAGCAGACGCGTGAGGGAGGCCGGGGGAGGAGGAGGAGGAGGAGGGGGAGCAGCAGCAGCAGCCGGGGCAGGGGCGGAGGCGGGAGAGGGAGACGGAGATGCGGCCGTGATGGGTGAACTTGAGGGCGTTTGACACCAGGTTCAGCAGCACCTGCCTCAACCGCACTGCATCTGTCGTCACCGCGTGCGGCACGTCTGGTGCGACCCGCACGTTCAGCTGCAATGGGGAGTGTGTGGGGAGGGAGAGACGAGGGAGAGGTGAGGGAGGCACAGGAGGGAGGGAAAGGGGAAAGGGAGAGGGAATTTTGAGAAATACCAGTCCCGCCATGTCTCACTTTTGATGCCTCTCGAGACATCTCGCGATAAAGGAAGGAAGGCATAGTAACGAACAGATCTCAGAACCCACCCACCTGCAGACCCTTGTCTTGCACAGCGGTGCGGAAGAGAGCAAGAGAGCTCATGAGGTGCTGCCTTGCGTCCAGCTGAGTGGCCTCCTCGAGCTCCATCTTATCGCTCTCTATCTTGCTCAGATCCAGGATGTCTGACAGGATCTGCAGCAGCCCTTCGCTGCCCTCCCACTCACTCCTACTCTCCCCCTACCCCTCACTCCTCACGCGCTAAAGTGCAGGACACAGTTCCAAAAAACAAGGGAGAACGCACCTGAAGGCCCTTGTCTTGCACGGCGGTGCGGAAGAGAGCAAGCGAGCTCATAAGATGCTGTGCAGCTGTGCAGCTGGGCGTCCAGCTGTGCAGCTTCGAGCTCCATCTTATCGTTCTCTATCTTGCTCAGGTCGAGGATGTCTGACAGGATCTGAACTCTCTCAACACCCACTCACGAGCAGCCCCAGCTCTTCCCCACACCCTCACTCTCCACCCACATTATCTTTAGACCCACCTGCAGCCCCTTGTCTTGCACGGCCGTGCGGAAGAGAGCAAGAGAGCTCATGAGGTGCTGCCTTGCGTCCAGCTGTGTGGCTTCTAATTCCATCTTATCGCTCTCTATCTTGCTCAGGTCAAGGATGTCTGACAGGATCTGCAGCAGCCCCTCGCTGCAGGAGCGGATGGTCTCTGCCAGCATGCGCTGCTCCTCGCTCAGGGCTGTATCCAGCAGAAGATCTGCCACTCCAATCACGCCTGTGGAAGAGAGTAGGGAGGGGAAGGGAGACAGGGAGGTGATCTCATGACTCATACTTACTAGAAATGCGCCTTGGACAGACTCGCCGACTCGATTCATCACGGCGGCAGTAGCATACAATATCAGAAGGCAAATCTCACCGTTCATAGGCGTTCTAATCTCGTGGCTCATGTTGGCCAGGAACTGTGTCTTTGAGAGACTCGCCCTCTCTGCCGCCTGCCTCGCCCGCTCCGCCTCCTGCTTGGCTCGCTCCAACGACGCTTCCTTGCACCTCACCTCCGTTTTTGAAGGAGCTGGCAAGCTGCGTCTTGGACAGACTCGCCCTCTCTAGGTGACACAGCACAGCACGACCCTGAAAGAAAAGGCCGCACCTGACAGCTTTCTGGAAGCCAAATCCCACTCACCGTTCATGGGTGTCCTGATCTCGTGGCTCATGTTCGCCAGGAACTGTGTCTTTGAGAGACTCGCCCGCTCTGCCGCCTGCCTTGCCCGCTCCGCCTCCTGCTTGGCTCTCTCCAAGGACGCTTCCTTGCGCTTCACCTCCGTCAGATCGTGCCACACCATCAGATACACCGCTGCTCGCGAGTGGGAGGAGTGAGAGGAGGAGGAGGAGGAGGAGGAGGAGGAGGAGGAGGAGGAGGAGGAGGAGGAGGAGGAGGAGGAGGAGGAGGAGGAGGAGGAGGAGGAGGAGGAGGAGGAGGAGGAGGACTGTGGTTGCGCCTGCGATTGGGACTGCAATTTGCCCGCGTCTGCTCCTCCTCCCCCCCCCTGTGGGGCACCCATAAGGTCCACAAGCCGGCACAGAGCCTCCACAGGCAGAACACCCGCCCTCATCATCTTGAAACACCCATTCAAACCGCCTCAAATCGCACATTCCGCCGCCCCCACCGCCGCTGCTACCGCCGCCGCCACCGCTGCTGGGGCTGCTGCAGCTGCTGCCGCTACAGCTGTGAGGGCTGCCGCTGCTGCCGGCGCCGGCGTTGCTGTCGGCGAGCTCATCGAGAATGGCCTGCAGGGCTGTAGCGGGCTGGCCCGTGCCCGGCTGTAGCAGCGGGGAGAGCGACTGGATGGTGCGGCCTATCAGGTGGTCCTTGCTCCTCGCCTTGATCATTCTCACTGTCGCCTGGTTGCAGTCTAAGAGCCTGCCGTCCTTGCTCAGAAGCATCTTGGGGTCCTGGGGAGCGGAAGGAGGGGATTAGAGGAATAGAGAGAGCGGCTGGATGGTGCGGCCTATGAGGTGGTCCTTGCTCCTCGCCTTGATCATCCTCACCGTTGCCTGGTTGCAATCCAATAGCCTCCCATCCTTGCTCAGCAGCATCTTGGGGTCCTGGCGAGGGGAAGGAGGGGATGAGAGGGACAACCTTGAGCGAGTGGATGGTGCGGCCTATCAGGCGGTCCTTGCTCCTTGCTTTAACCATGCTCATCGTTGCTTGGTTGCAGTCTAACAAACGCCCGTCCTTGCTGAGAAGCATCTTGGGGTTCTGCAGGGGAGGGGATGGGAGAGAGGAAAGAGCAGGTGTGCGGCAGGGAAAGAGAGAGACAGAGCGAGCGACTGGATGGTGCGGCCTATGAGGTGGTCCTTGCTCCTCGCCTTGATCATCCTCACTGTTGCCTGGTTGCAATCCAGCAACCGTCCGTCCTTGCTGAGAAGCATCTTGGGGTCCTGCAGAGAAAGGAGAGGGGTGCAGTGGGGGAGAGGGTTGGGATGAGAGGGTTGGGATGAGTGGGTTGGAATGAGAGGGGCAGAATGAAAGAGATGATCGAGAATAGCCTGCAGGGCTGTAGCGGGCTGCCCCGTGCCCGGCTGTAGCAGCGGGGAGAGCGATTGGATGGTGCGGCCTATGAGGTGGTCCTTGCACGACTTCAAAGAGAGGCCTGACAACCAGTTCAAGTTCCGCATGCTCCTTGAGCTCTCCTCAAAGCAGTGCACTCACAGAGGAGAGCTTAAAGAGCATGCAGAACATGAACTGGCTGTCAGGCCTCCCGTTAAAGTTGAACAGGCCTTCGACTTGCCTTGAGTTCTCTCAAATAAACCACTCCCTCACACTTACAGTTACAGAGGAGAGGTGAACCGTGAAAGAAGAACACTCACAGAGGAAAGCACAAAACACTGAACTACTCACAGAGGAGAGCTCGAAGAGCATGCGGATCTTGAACTGGTTGCCGGGCCTCTCTCTGAAGTCATGCAAACCGTTGAGTCGAGCTCACGAGTTCTCTAATAAACCACTTGCTCGCGCATACAGAGGGAAGCTCAAAACACTGCACTCACGGAGGAGAGCTCAAAGAGCATGCGGAACTTGAACTGGTTGCCAGGCCTCTCCTTGAAATCATGCAGGAGCCATGTCTCCGATGCCCCCCTCGGCTTCTGTGACGGGTCCACCCGAATGCGCCTCATCCCAACCGGCTGCTGCGGATGCTGCTTCTGCTTCTGCTGCTGCTGTTTCTGGTTCTGGTCACTTCCCCCCTGCTCTCCCTGCCCCTTCACCTCCTGCTCTCCCGCTCCCCCTTGCCCCGCCCCCTTCTCCTCCGCCTCTCCCGCTTGCTTCTCCTCCTGCCCTTCTGCCTTAGCAGCCCCCGTCCCGCGTGCTATAGCCACGTCCCACGTGCTTAGCTTGCCCTTGCGTAGTTCAGAGTAGGATTCCGAGGAGGTGAGAGTGGACGGGGCGAGGGCGAAGAGGCTGTTTTCAAGTGCCTCATCCCGTGAGGCGGATCGCGGGGTGAGGGCACCAGCAGGAGTGGGGGGATGAGGAGACTTTTGAGAAGTCTCAAAACTGGATTCAGAGGAGGTGAGGGTGGACGGGGCGAGGGTGAGGAGACCGTTTTCAGGCGCCTCATCCCGTGAGGCGGATCCCGGGGAGAGGACAGCAGGAGTCTGTTTTTGAGGCGCCTCATCCCGTGAGGCAGATCGCGGGATGAGGGCGGCAGAAGGAGAAGTCTGCTGTTGAGGCACCTCAGCGACAGGCGTTTCGTCCCGTGAGGCGGATCGCGGGGTGAGGGCAGGAGAAGTCTGCTTTTGAGGCGCCTCATCCCGTGACGCGGATCGCGGGATGAGGGAAGCAGGAGGAGGGGTGGGAGGCTGAGGAGAAGGAGGAGGAGGAGCAGGAGAAGGAGAAGGGGGAAGGGTGAGGGTGGGGGTAAGAGGAGGAGACGCGGCAGGAATAGGGGCTGAGGCTGAGGCACAGAGGGACGCAGAGAGGGGGGCTAGGGCAGGAGCGAAGGAAGAGAGGGCGGAGGGAGCGACGGGGGAGGGAGCGACAGGGGAGGAAGCGAGTTGGGACGAAGCAGGAGGCGAGAGAGGGAGAGGAAGAGCAAAAGCAGCGGAGGCAGAGACAGGAGAAGCTGGAGAGAGCGAAAGAGAAGCAGGAACGGAAGTTAAAGTGCAATCCACGAGCGTGGTAGACGCAACAGCAGCAGCGGACAACTTTTGAGACGCCTCAAAAGCACTGGAAGAGGTGCATTCTTGAGAATTCTCAAAAGCGGACGCCTTTTGAGACGTCTCAAAAGCACCGGAAGTGGTGCATTCAGCAAGAGTGGTGGTGGTGGCGATGCCAGTGGTGGGGGCGGCAGTGGTGGTGGTGGTGGTGGTGGTGGCGGCGGAGGTGGTGGTGGTGGTGGTACTAGAAAAAGTGGTTGACTCAGCGACCTCATTAAGAGCAGCTGCAGCAGCAGCAACAGCAGCAGCAGTGGACGAAGCAGCAACAGCAGAAGCTGCCTTGGCAGCATTCGCGATTTCAGCTATTGTCTCCCCATACCCACCCTCCCTCCCTGCTCCACCACCCAACGCCAAACCTCCCAAGCTGCTCCGTCCCGAACCTCCCCGGTTGGTTCGGCGGTTCAGGATCGGGAGAACGCTCTGCTGTGGCTTTTTCCTCCTGCCACCACTGTACAGGCTCCGGAACCAGCCCTCTACCGAGCCTGCGCCTCTGCTTTGGGATGCAGGCTTGGCGGGGGGAGTTTTGGGTTGTGAGAGGGCGGCTAGAAGAGGATTGGTTGGGATGTGGAGTGTGGAGTACACGTTCTGCTGCAGTTTGCTCACTCCCCCCTTCCTTTGCGTGCTGCCTGCTGCTGAGCTGGCAGGCTGGCTTTCTGAGCTGGCAGATAGGTCAGCTGAGCTGGCGGATTGTTCTGCCAAGCTGGCAGCAGCGGCAGAGGAGGTACTGATCAAATCCGCAGCTTGGGTGATCTCCGGTGCGGGATGCTTCCGAACCTGAGAGAGAGGCTCGGTATGAGGCTCGGAAGACGTTGTTAGCAGCGGAGGGTCGTCTGCGTCGGTGCAAGTGTGGTGGCTCTGGCTCTTTGCTTCTGGCACAGACGCCGGACCTGTGGCTTGGGGTTGCTGCCGAGCCTCGGGCTTAGCCTCGGAAGGGTGCCAGGCCGCTGGTTCGGAAATACGTGAAGTGCGCTCAGGTGGTGTTAAGACTGCAAGGAGTGAGGAGGGAGGAGGGACAAGGAGAGAACACCAGAGATAAGAAGATGGAGTACCAGAAATGAGAGGAGGGGAGAAGACCAGCCATACAAGCGGATCAAGCGTTGAGACGACTCACAGCAGGGGAGGAGAGAGAAGAGCAGAGGAGAGCAGAGAAGAGCAGAGCTCAGCAGAGCAGAGAAGGATATTAAACACGAGGACCCACCTGTTATGACCAGGTCCTTGCACGGCCCAACCTCAAAGAACTGAATGCACACCGGCACCAACCACTCCCGCTCCTCCTCCTCCTGCTGCTGCTGCTGCTCCTGCTGCTCCAGCCCCTGCTGCCCCTGCTGCTTCTGCTGCTGCTGCTGCTGCCTCTCCTTGTTCCCCTCCTCCTCCTCCGCCTCCTCCTCCCTCCGCTCCCCCCTCTCCTCACGCTCCTCCCTCCCCTCTCCCCTCTCCTCGCGCTCCTCCATTCCCTCCCCCTTTGCGCCCTTCCCCTCCCCGCCTGCGCCCTTCCTCTCCCCCTCCCCGCCCTTCCTCTCCCCCTCCCCGCCCTTCCCCTTCCCCCCCGCGCGCTTCTCCCGCCCCACCATCCAGCGGTACAGCCACTGCGCGCCTGAGCGCGGAACGCGCGTAGCAGGACGCGGGAGCGATGGCTTGGAGAGAGGCGGTGCAGTGGGGGTGGAGTTGAGAGGCTTTTGAGGCGTCTCAGGGCGCGGGAGCGTGGGCTTGGAGAGAGGTGGTGCTGTGGAGGCAGAGTTGAGAGGCTTTTGAGGCGTCTCAGAAGCAGGGAGCGTGGACTTGGAGGAGAGAGGTGATGCTGTGGGGTTCAGCGGAGGAGGGGGAGCTGATGCTGCAGATGCTGCTGCTTCCGCATCTGTTGTTGCTGCTGCTGTTGCTGCTGCTGCTGCTTTTGCTGCTGCTGCTGCTGCTGCTGCTGCTGCTGCTGCTGCTGCTGCTGCTGCTGCTGCTGCTGCTGCTGCTGCTGCTGCTGCTGGTGGTGCTGCTGCTGGTACCGTTGCTGTGTCATGCCCATTGTTGCGACGTAACAGTGGCAGCGATAGGGTTACCACGTCCACACCGCCGCTCTCCAGCTGGCCAATGAGGTCCCGCCACGTGTCCAGAGGCAGTGCAGCACCCGCCAATCCAAGAAAGGAGCTCTGGGGAAGGGGGACGGAATGACAGGGAGGGGGGATTCTGAGATTTCTAAAAGACATCTGCGGAAGGCCAACAGGAAAACAGGGAGGAGAATGAATGGAGAGAGAGAGAGTGGAGAAGCGAAGGAAAGCGCGCGTGAGAGTGCAGGAGGGGTGGGGGGGGATTCGGGTGTAGGTCCTGAGACAACAGAGAGGGAAGGAAGGAAGCTGAGATGCCAGGGTGGTGTGGGAGAGCAGGGAAGACACGAGAGAAGCTGTGGTGGGTGAAATGGAAAGGGGAGAAGGGGGGGAAGGAGGATTGGGAGCGGTATTAGGGAGAGAAACTCTTACATAGGGAGCTCACACCCCCAGTCAACCCCTCAGACACTCGCTCAACCCCTCGCTCGTTTACTAAGCCCCTCGCTCTCTCACTCACTCGCTCCCCCACTGACTCGCTCCCTCACTCACTCACTCACCCCCTCCAGCCGCCCCTTTTCTCCGCAAAACATCCTCTCCGCGCCTCGACTGGCGCAAGTCACGGCGCCATCGGCAGGCCGCACGACGAGCTGCACGCACTGCGACTGGCGCACCACTTGCGCCACTACCCCCGCGCGGAAACGCTGCGCCAAGCGCGCGGCGCGTGACGGCGAAAGCGGCGGGGAAGGCGGCGGCGGAAGCGCGGCGTCGAACGCCCGCCTCTGCCGGCCGCCGGCGCTTCCCGGACATACCCCCGCCGCGGATGCCGCGGACGCCGCGGACGCCGCCGAAGCAGTTGGTACCATCACCGCGCCAGCGGCGGCGGCGGCGGCGGCGGCGGAGGTGGCAGCGGCGGCGCGTACACTTATCCACTGAGGAAGTACTGGCTGCTCGCGCGGGGCGGTCCGTTGACGCCGCGGGGACGGGGAAACGGCGGATTGGAGAGCGGGCAGGTTCCCGCACGACGAGGCGCGGGAGAATCTGACAAAGAGCGGTTCCGCGGCATCGTCGGTATCCCCCGCGGGTCGAGCGCCGCGAGCGGTGGCGGAGGTAGACGGTTTCGCGCCAGCGCCCACGCCCGCGCCCTCGCCCGCGCCAGCGAGAGCGCCAGCGGCAGGGCCAGGGGATGGAAGAGACGCTTCTAGAGCGGAACCGGCGCGCGGGACGCAAGCCGCCGCGGAAACGGTCGTGGCAGCCTCCGGCGGGCAGGTGCGGGACTTGGGGAAGGGAAGCGACGACATTTGCGATGCCCCGCGCGGAAGACATTCGAAAGCACCGGTAGTAGTAATATTACTATTCGTACTAATACTACTAACAGCACTGGTAGTACTATTAGTGGTAGCGCTCCTGGGAATTAGTACGCGGGTGGTAGAGTCTAAGCCTGAAAATACTTCTACTTCAGAAGTCGGAACCGAGGGCGATGCCGTTGTTATTAATTGGTCCTGACGCGCCTCGAAACTCCGCGGGTATGGCAGAGGAGAGAAGCGCGGGAAATGGCGGCCGTCGGCGGAAGAAGGGCCACCTGCGGAAGCGGAGCCGCCGCTCCGCGGACTGCGACAATGGAGCCGAGAGTCGTCTGCGTCATGCGGCGGCGCGAGTCCCGCAGGACACGTGTCGTGTTGCGATTCGGCTCGGCGCTGATAAGTGACGGATGAGAGAATCTTCATCTGAAACGCTACCAGCTTTTCCGGGTCGATAGCTGCTGGCGCGACGATTGGCGCGGGGATTGGAATGGGAACTGGCGCGCCGATTGGCGCAGCTAGCGCAGGGGCTGGAGTAGAAATTTCCGCAGTTCGAGGGTCCGTAAACTCAGGGATGGAGCTGTTGGCGCCATCCATCACCTCGACGGTTTCCGTCAGCGGCAGATTGTCAAACGAAGCCGCACTAGACGGCCAGGCTGACGTGGCTGTCGTCGTGACGCGTCGCTGTGAAAATGCCGACGATGCGAAGACTCCTGATGCTCTCGCCCGCTCACTGCCCTCGGAGAAACCACCAATCGTAGTGGAACCATCTCGCGTGACATGCGGCGCGTCATGCGGAGAGGGGAAACTGAAGGGCGAGGCGCAGTCCGCCATGTTGATGCTAGCAGCACCCCTGCTACTACTGCCTGATGATTCTGCCGGAGCCACGACGATTTCGATATAAGAACAGACTGGTGCAGCTGCCGAAGATGCTTATACGGGGAATTGTGGTATTTTTGGGAGTCGACTACAGGCTGATGGAACCGCGTAGATTTTCAATGTTAGACGGACCCGTGCTAGTGCGGTATCATAGGCGGATTAATTGGTGGATTAGGAGGTCTTCCTTTGAAGAGCCTCTAGATTATCTATGACAGATTAGGTCACCCAGCATGTGAGGGGAATTGGGAGCCAGTCACCTCGAACCAGGCGAAGGGGAACTGAGCCGAAACAGGTGACTGCTGCTTTGCATCATGAGTCAGAGGAGTCAGAACAGAACCTCTCCGCTCGTGGTACGGATCTAGGGAGAGGGAAAGCACAGCAGCACACGGAGAAAACTAGGAAACGGAAACCAGCGCCATTACAGTACAGTACAGTAAATTTGTGTGGTTTATGTTCCTGAAAGTCCGCCTCTAACCACCGTCACGCCATTGTCCATTGGTGAATGCGAGGTTATTGGATTTGCTCCGTGTCTACGCCATGTCTCATGGGCTCAACCCACCGCCAGGCAGCCTTTTCCTGTCCATGCGTTGAAGATACGGTTCAAGTTGACAATCTCGAGAATCCAGAATCCAAACCCGATAGAAACCGTACTGCACCCTTGCTAGTCTACTTTCTACCGTGCGGAGACGCGTCCAAGTCATGGGAAACGGGGCAGTGTGATGTGATGCTCTGCTTGTACTTGAGACTCAACTCGACACTTTCCCTCGATCATTCAGAGCGGTGCAGTACGTTTGAGTACGATGAGCATTATTAATTGTTGAATTTCGGTACAGGACGTCTCCCCTCCCTCCCCCGTAGCCCAACTCCCCGCCCCTGTCTCCTCCCGCCCCCTTCCTCACTTCCCCCCTTCTCTCCTCGCTCTCGATGACTCACACGGTCGAGCATAGCCACAGAAACACAAGCCGCGCGCAGTATGCTTGTGTGGTTGATGCACTGCTTACGTGTCAGTCTGTGCAGTGATTCGATGAGTAAAAATGAGCCAATCAGCGACGCTTCCGCCATAGGGGGTGATCACCGCCAGCATCCCTTGATCGGATCAGATGTAACGCCACAGGCACACACGAACAAAAATGGTCGAGCGGATCCCGTGTCAGTGAAGGACGCGCATACGTGTACTGTACGACTCGCTGTGCCGAACCGTGGAAATCCAATTCGGTTGTGCCAGAAGGGCCACGGCTGCCTCGGGGGATTGGTCTTCAATTTGCTGTCGAACGAAGTGAGGGCGATGCTGGCGGTGCTGCTGCAACCGAGCTGGCAAGCAAGCAAGCAAGCAATGTCTGTGGGGGGAAGTGGGATGCGCCCCCTGAAGAAAGAAACGATGGGGTAGGGGAAGGAGAATAACCACAACATTAAACTGTCACTTTGCGGGGCACTGGTCGCAGTTAGGGTTTCGGGTTCCGTTTAAAAATCGAGTATAGACGGTCCCAGTTTTAAATCATTGTTGTTTTTAGTTAAACGAGGTGCATTCATCTAATTTGGGAGTTGTTGAACACGGAAGACGTAGGGACAAGTCATCCACACCAGTGCATCCAAGCTTCGAACGTCCGCGTTTCTGTTTCGCTTGGCCCGCCTGTACTGAGGCCTTCTGAGGGCGGATCACGGTTTTAGGTACGTGGTTCGATTTATACGGTTCAGTGCGTTAGAAACGGGTTGAAGACAAATCTAAGCTTCCACCAACGCGAACCGTTCTGTTATCACGTTTTGACGTACTTGACCGCATCAATCGGACCAGGAAATTTTAAACGTGACCCGCCCTAAACAGAGTGATTTCTGGGGCTGGTTGTTTATGAAGGGTGGGATGCGAAGGGCATGGAAAGCATTGTTCGTGGCAGTACAACAGCGGCTGCTGTTGTACAGTCCGAGATCTGGCAGCTGCTGAAGATTCAATCAAGATACGGTACAGTTTCGTACAACAGTAATGAATCTGCATAACGACGAGGTTTACCGCCTTCGGTTTGGGAACATTCAGGAAGTCGTCGTTGTCAGCGTGAATGAGTTCGTTATTGATCACATCGGCAATGTTGGAAGACACAACTGTGACATTATTTAAATCCGAAAAAATCGTGGTGTATTTGAATCTGGGAAAAGCTAACATCCTTGAATCTGTATGGCATGCATTCATTGGTGTCTGGCCATGTAAGAAACTCTTGGATTTCCAGCTTGAAAAAAAAAGGAAGGAATGGCTAGGTTAGTTGAAAGGATTGGTTTCTATTGGGATTACGTGCTTTTTGACTGCATGGAAAAAGAGTTACAAAAAATAACGATTGTCCATTGTCCTTGTATTTCCACTTGAGATCTCTCATTAACGCGTTACCTGGACTGCTCGGGGTGGACACGCCACACATCCCCAGCTGCGTTTCAACACGACGTTTTCTTAGGGCGTGGGCCCAAACGGGTTTGATCGCGAATGATCTGATCGGGGCGGATCTGATCGGGTTGCTTGTGATCGTAGTGCCCGAGCCGCCCGATCAGAAATGATTTTCGGAGAAGTTTGGCAGCGCCTGCTCAGCAAGCGCAATACATTTGCGTGGCATTTTCGTCACCATTTTAGCGAGATTGACGACCAGGCTTCACCTGGCGAGAATCTTCGTTTCACTGTAAGTGCAACTGTGTAACTACTCGCAAGCATCGCTGGGTGCCCCGATCACAAGCAATCAATTGATTGCCTGTGATCGAGGAAAATCGACTCTGATCGGGGTTCAAATCGGGTCTGATCGAGGTTGGGCGATCAGCTGATCGCGATCAGCTGATTGCCCCTGATTGCCTGAATTTGGCTTCCAGGCTTCCTGGAAATTATTGATCGTGGCTGATCGAGGCGATCAAACCCGTTTGGGCCCACGCCCTTAGCCTTGCTCGGGGCCATTGCGACTGCTGCCGTTCCTCCCGCGAATCTTCACAGAGATTAGCTAGAAAGGAATTGGGAGGGCTCGGTGGCAAATAGGTAATAGTAAGAAGAGGACCGATAACAACGAGGCAAAGCCTTGACGTGAGACGAAGATCTGGATCGTTTGCCTTTTCCTCCGCCTCCGGACGAACCAAACATCGCGAAGTTCTGCGTTTTTCGCGCGCCTTTGTTGTTACCGTACGTTCAGTAACTCCTAAGCTTGTGCTGCAGCGTCACGAAAGTCGGCGATTGGCTAGCGACAGACGCATTAGGGTTACAATGCGGGGAGGGACAGAAGATTCGGTGCAGGAGGAAAGCAGGGGAAACGGGGGGGAAGCAGAGACGGAAGTTTCCCTCCCGGAAGGTCTCGTGCTGCGTGACCTAAACGAGGGTGACTATAACAAAGGTGGGTGGGTGTGCTTGTATGTGTGTGACTAGGTTCAGGCCGTTGATTCTGCAGATGAAATTTTGGTGTTGAGGGTGGGGGGAATGGAGGTGGGAAGAGGGTGGGGAAAGGGGTTTGGCGGAAGGTGGGGAGAGGCGGGGGGAGGGGTTGGGGGAAGGGGGCGAGAAGGGTTGCACAGTCGCGCATGTGTGTGTTTTCGCGTGGGTGAGTAGCTTTGTGCTTGATTGTCAGGATGCGTTTTTTGAGAATACTCAAAAAAACACACGATGGGTTGCACAGTCGCGCAAGTGTGTATTTATGCGTGGGTGAGTAGCTTTGTGCTTGATTGTCAGGATGCGTGCATATCTGGAGTCTAATTCTGGAGATAATCACGTGATAGTAGTGAATTGTTCAGACGTCTCATAAATTCACTTTTGTTTCGTGGTTGTCTGAATGTGTGCACCTCTGGAGTCTGATTCTGGAGTTATGTGCTTGCTGGGACCCGGGACAGGCGTTGTTCGCTTCGTTTTTACCATCTGTAATCGTTCTTGTAACCATCAGTAACCGGCGATAATTTCTGTAGCCCGGCTCGAGACATCCTGGCGGATTCACATCCATGCGATACCCCTTGCATGTGTGTGGCATGGCATGGCCATGTGTATGACACGTGTTGGCACATGGCGCGTGCATGGCATGTGCATGGCATGTGCATGGCATGTGCATGGCAGGGTACATGGAGCTCCTTTCGCAACTAACAACTATCGGAACAGTAACGGAGGAGCAGTTTAAAGGTTTGAACATCATGCTAAGTATGCCAATTCTGTCAATTATCGGTACAAGTGGATACACACATATGATGCTGTGCTGAGTATGTGAATAGCACTGACCATGCTGAACTGGCTGTTGTATCAACGACTTTTGAGGCGCCTCAAAAAGCGGCTTTTCAGGCGCCTCAAGAATGTGAATAGCACTGAAAATGCTGAACTGGCTGCTGTATCAGCGACTCTCTCGGCTCCCCATACCTGTTCCGTCTCCTGCATGTGTGACATCGATTTCTTGTAATTGCCAATACGTCCTGTCAACAACACCAATCATGCTGTCCCTGGGCCCTGACCTGAAGCTGGAGACTTTTGAGTCCACTCAAAAATCTCATGAGTCGATTTTTTAAAATTGCCAATACGTCCTGTCAACAACACCAATCATGCTGGATTACCGCCTCTTGAACACCAGTTTCTGTATTCTTAAATTCGGCTCCAGAAATTTATCAATTACAGTTGGATGTTGTATCAACGACCCCCTTTCTGCCCTGCAGACCGGTTCGCCATCGTGTCGCAACGCTCCGCGGATTATCGTATCGTGGTGCTTGAAGGTACGGCGTTCTAGTCAACGCCGCCGCGTACACTCACTCCCCTCTCACATGCTGCATGCAATCTTCCTCTGCCCCGCAAATTGGATCGCTCTCTTGTCTCCGCGCTCGTCGTTCTATCGCATCGTGGTGATTGAAGGTGAGGCGTTTCGGTCTAGTCAATGTGGCTTTTGAGCATCTCGCTTTTGAACAGTCTTAAAAGCATCGTGTGTTTCAACGTTTGTCGGGCTATCGCATCATGGTGCTTGAAGGTACGGCGTTCTAGTCAATGACGCCACATACACTCTCCTCTCACATGCTGCATGCAATCTTCCTCTGCCCCGCAAATTGGATCGCTCTCTGGTCTCAACGCTCGTCGGCCTGTCGCATCGTGGTGCTTGAAGGTGAGGCGTTTCGGTCTAGTCAATGAGGCTTTTGAGTGTCGTGCTTTTGAGAAATCTTAAAAGCTTAGTGTGTCTCAACGTTTGTCGGGCTATCGCATCATGGTGCTTGAAGGTACGGCATTCTCGTCAATGCTGCCGCACACACTCGCCTCTTACATGCCGCATGCTGCATGCATGCGCATTTCTCTCTGTCATTTTGGGGCCGTGCAAAGTGGGGTGGTTACCAGCACGCTGCTGACATCCCCCTCTTTCCTCTTTCGTAATTCTCCCTGTTTCTCTCTCGCGTTCCTCTCCCCTCACTCCTCTCCTCCTCGTTCCTCTCTTCTCACACCTCTCTCCCTGCTTCTACATTCCCAAAGGCGCCTCACAACAAGTTGAATCCTCCTACTGCGTCCCTATCCTTTCCTTTTTTCTTGCCAGACACGGTGAACAACAGACTGGTGGGCACGGGCACACTGCTTAGGGAGGTGTCTTTTGAGTCGACTCGAAAGTTTTCCTTCTCTTCCTCTCCTTCCCCTTTCTTGCCAGACACAGTGAGCAACAGAGTGGTGGCCACGGGCACACTGCTAACAGAGTTCAAGTTCCTTCGTTCATGTGGCAAGGTACATTCTTGCAGTCACTTTTGACAACTTTTACATGACCGGAGGGGCGGCAGCACTAGAACAAACACTCAAGCAGAAGAAGCGAGAAGAAACACTCAAGCAGAAGAAGCGAGAAGAAACACTCAAGCAGAAGAAGCGAGAAGAAACACTCAAGCAGAAGAAGCGAGAAGAAACACTCAAGCAGAAGAAGCGAGAAGAAACACTCAAGCAGAAGAAGCGAGAAGAAACACTCAAGCAGAAGAAGCGAGAAGAAACACTCAAGCAGAAGAAGCGAGAAGAAACACTCAAGCAGAAGAAGCGAGAAGAAACACTCAAGCAGAAGAAGCGAGAAGAAACACTCAAGCAGAAGAAGCGAGAAGAAACACTCAAGCAGAAGAAGCGAGAAGAAACACTCAAGCAGAAGAAGCGATAACAAACACTCAAGCAGAAGAAGCGAGAAGAAACACTCAAGCAGAAGAAGCGAGAAGAAACACTCAAGCAGAAGAAGCGAGAAGAAACACTCAAGCAGAAGAAGCGAGAAGAAACACTCAAGCAGAAGAAGCGAGAAGAAACACTCAAGCAGAAGAAGCGAGAAGAAACACTCAAGCAGAAGAAGCGAGAAGAAACACTCAAGCAGAAGAAGCGAGAAGAAACACTCAAGCAGAAGAAGCGAGAAGAAACACTCAAGCAGAAGAAGCGAGAAGAAACACTCAAGCAGAAGAAGCGAGAAGAAACACTCAAGCAGAAGAAGCGAGAAGAAACACTCAAGCAGAAGAAGCGAGAAGAAACACTCAAGCAGAAGAAGCGATAACAAACACTCAAGCAGAAGAAGCGAGAAGAAACACTCAAGCAGAAGAAGCGAGAAGAAACACTCAAGCAGAAGAAGCGAGAAGAAACACTCAAGCAGAAGAAGCGAGAAGAAACACTCAAGCAGAAGAAGCGAGAAGAAACACTCAAGCAGAAGAAGCGAGAAGAAACACTCAAGCAGAAGAAGCGAGAAGAAACACTCAAGCAGAAGAAGCGAGAAGAAACACTCAAGCAGAAGAAGCGAGAAGAAACACTCAAGCAGAAGAAGCGAGAAGAAACACTCAAGCAGAAGAAGCGAGAAGAAACACTCAAGCAGAAGAAGCGAGAAGAAACACTCAAGCAGAAGAAGCGATAACAAACACTCAAGCAGAAGAAGCGAGAAGAAACACTCAAGCAGAAGAAGCGAGAAGAAACACTCAAGCAGAAGAAGCGAGAAGAAACACTCAAGCAGAAGAAGCGAGAAGAAACACTCAAGCAGAAGAAGCGAGAAGAAACACTCAAGCAGAAGAAGCGAGAAGAAACACTCAAGCAGAAGAAGCGAGAAGAAACACTCAAGCAGAAGAAGCGAGAAGAAACACTCAAGCAGAAGAAGCGAGAAGAAACACTCAAGCAGAAGAAGCGAGAAGAAACACTCAAGCAGAAGAAGCGAGAAGAAACACTCAAGCAGAAGAAGCGAGAAGAAACACTCAAGCAGAAGAAGCGAGAAGAAACACTCAAGCAGAAGAAGCGAGAAGAAACACTCAAGCAGAAGAAGCGATAACAAACACTCAAGCAGAAGAAGCGAGAAGAAACACTCAAGCAGAAGAAGCGAGAAGAAACACTCAAGCAGAAGAAGCGAGAAGAAACACTCAAGCAGAAGAAGCGAGAAGAAACACTCAAGCAGAAGAAGCGAGAAGAAACACTCAAGCAGAAGAAGCGAGAAGAGAGAACAAATCGTTGGAGTGTAATGGGGCATCGGTGTAATGGGGCATCGGTGTAATGGGGCATCGGTGTAATGGGGCATCGGTGTGGTGGGGGAAGAGAAGAGGGGGGGCGGATGGAAAGGGAGGAAGCACAGCAGCATGAGCAGGGAGCACCTGAGGCAATGCTGGGGGCAACGCGTGGGGGCCACGTAGAGGATATGATGGGACACTGCAGCATGCACGGCACGGGCGCTGCATGATTTTAATCTCTCCTCCTCCCATCCCTTCCTCCTCCCTTCTTCAGGTGGGGCACACAGAGGACATAGTGGTGCACAGCAGCATGCAGCGATGCTCCATCCCTCCGCATCCCTCTCCATCCATCCCCATCCCTCCCAATTTCCCTCTTCCCCACCCCAGGTGGGGCACATAGAGGACATAGTGGTGCACAGCAGCATGCGGGGCAAGCACCTGGGGGCAAATCCTACCACCGTGATTCCATTCTGTTCCTCTCCATTTCCCCCTTCCCCCCCACAGGTGGCGCACATAGACTCAAAAGCAGTCCCCCCCTTCCCTTGAGTCGACTCAAAAGCTGAGTCGACTCAAAAGCAGTCCCCCCCTCCCCCCCCACAGGTGGGGCACATAGAGGACATAGTGGTGCACAGCAGCATGCGGGGGAAGCACCTTGGGCACAGGTGGGGAAAAGGGGGGATGAGGGAGCGTGTGAGGGGGGGAATCACAGCTGCATGCAGGGTTTGCTTTCTGCATTTCCCTTGCAGACTGCCCATGCCTTAGTGCATGCTAAACCCTAACTTTTGAGGCGCCTCAAAAGTAGGCTGCCCATGCCTTAGTGGATGCTGGACGCATTCACCTCGCTGGACGCATTCACTTGAGTCGACTCAAAAGCTGAGTCGACTCAAAAGCAGTCCCCCCCTCCCCCCCCACAGGTGGGGCACATAGAGGACATAGTGGTGCACAGCAGCATGCGGGGGAAGCACCTTGGGCACAGGTGGGGAAAAGGGGGGATGAGGGAGCGTGTGAGGGGGGGGAATCACAGCTGCATGCAGGGTTTGCTTTCTGCATTTCCCTTGCAGACTGCCCATGCCTTAGTGCATGCTAAACCCTAACTTTTGAGGCGCCTCAAAAGTAGGCTGCCCATGCCTTAGTGGATGCTGGACGCATTCACCTCGCTGGACGCATTCACCTCGCTCACCTTTTGAGGCGCCTCAAAAGTCTTTCACCACGCTCATCCTTGCACTTGTAGCCACAGAGTGCAAGACTACGTACGTCAACTCCTACACTGTTGGTTGAGACACACTACCCTGATCTCTCTCTTCACTACGCTACACCATCCACTTCATACGATGTTTTCGTCTACTCTCCCCTCTTTTGAGTTGATTCAAAAGTCACCTTCTTACTCCATCCACTTCATACCATTGTTTTCCTCCAGGCTACCGTCTCACTTCATTGCACTTGTTAACACTACCTCCACATCTATAAAAAATCCCCTATATTGTAGTGCAACAACACACTCCCAACACTGTACTTCTACACATACACTGTTAACATACTCATCACTCGACCACAACCTTTCGTACATGGATTTGCCTCCACCTTACCCTCGCACCTTACATGGAGCACCCTTACTGTACTTGCCCTTACCTTTATTTTCACCCGCCAGGATTATCCAAACACTCACCGATATCGCTAAGAAACAAGGTTGTTACAAGGTAACCTTCTCGCCCTTGCTTTCCTGTTGGTTGTCGTCTTCGTTCTATTCTAATGTCCCTTCCCGTTCTTTTACCACAATGTGTAAACCCATGCAGCTCTCTCCCCTCTTCCCTCTCTTTTTCTTTCCAGGTCATTTTAGATTGTGATGGCAAGAATGTTGATTTCTACAAGAAGTGTGGCTACAGTGTTAAGAATGTTGGCATGGCACTGTATTTCTAAATACCGTATTCCCCCGCATAGTAAACCCCCCAAAATTGAACACCCATGGGTGTTCAATTACGGTGGGTGTACTTAAAAATACACCAGTTATAACACCCCCGATTTTCCTGAAATTTTGAGTACACCCGCCACCTGATTTAAATGTAAAACGCGAGGCTTTTTCTAACGGAACTCCCTGTCAAGAGAAGCGCGTCACGCTGAAAGGCTATCACACAAGGCTGGGGGACCGCCTCCGATAGGTTTTTGCGCGTGCGAGAGGCCTGCTAGAGTCCGCATGACGTGGCCCAGACACCACGCGCAGTGCAAAGTCTGTTTCCGTTCGATTCGATACCTTGAATGTGAGTTCAGAACAGAAAACATGTGTTTTTTCAGTTAATATATAGTGTCATTACAGAACACCCATGGGTGCAGGCTTACACCCCCCCCATAATTAAAAACCCCCCTGAAGGGGGGGTAATTATCAGTACACCCTAGGGTGTACTATGCGGGGGATTACGGTATGCGGTAAGAACTTGCATCGGTGTATTTTTCCTCGATTATAGATGGCGTTGTTTCAAAGAGCTCGCATCATAAGACTACTGCGCACCACTAGCACATATTCCTGAAGAGTGCATGCACATCAATAAGGTATATGCGGTATTCATTTATCGCTACAGTATCAGCAACAGGTATATGAGGCATTGGAATGGCTATCCTACAACAGCTTACATGAAGTCAACTGCTGTGAGTCTGTGACAGTACTGCTGTGACTGATTCAGGTCGAGCTTGTATACAAGAGCTTAATGGCTTTTCTAGTCCCGATGCGGCACTACAGCAGCTCTCTCTAAAAATCTAAAACGACGCATACTGTACTGCATCGGCCATTACCGGCCCTCAACAAGGAATGGTTGAGGGCTTATTTGGGCTGAAAGTTAGGCTGAGTCTCAGGTAACCGTCAGGGTCTTGTTAGGGAGCCTAGCTAAAAGTTAGCTGTCACTTGTGGGCTAAGTGAAATGGTATTACCAGGGTCTTGAAGCATTAGCTCTCCTCTCTGCTGCGGCATCAGCATCTGAAGGTGTAGTGCAGTGATTGCTTGTGCTGTGGCTAAAGGCTCCATAGCTGGAGGAGTTGACTCGTCCGAGGTGTTACATGTTGTGAATGCAGCTCCAATCCAGGTGTTACGGAGCGGGGGATGTAACGAGGAAGCTCTTATATTGCCTGTTGGAGTGTCGGAGTATAATGCAGTTGGTGGGGAGGTGGTTAGATATCGGGAGGGGTGCAAGGTCAGTGAGTGGGTGTGCACAGATGTCCTCGTATGAACTTGTGAGAGGGAGGGAAAGAATGTGTATGTGTATTTGTACAGGTGTCTGCGTTACATCTTCATATACACCACTTACGCGTTATAAGGCACATCTCTGCCGTTGAAAGTGCCAGCCCACGTCCCACCAAGAACACTAGAGGCGTCCCACACAGAGGAGTACAGGAACACAGGCTTGGTGGGGTAGGGCCCTCCGTTCAGCTTGCTCTGCTGAACCACCCGCTTGACTTGCCCATCAATTTGCCAGCTATAAGGGAGAGGAGAAAGGAGAAGGATTGGGGAAAATGGCGAAATCAGGTACTTGTGAGGGGGAGGAAATTGAAGGAATCCTGGGGAAAAGCCTTAGATTTTGGAGTGGCTCAGTATCAATAGATTGGTTTCATAGTACCAAGAAGAACAAAAGGAGCACAAAGAAACACAAATGAAATTTCAAAATTAAGTTCTAAAATGGAGCACGTACTACATGAATGAGTGCAGAAATGTCTGTACGGTACAACGAAACCCATTCATTTCCTTCTGCGTTAGTAGAAATTCACAACTACACACGGCATTTTACTCTATCAACTCGCGCATGCACTTCCCGCTTCCATCCCGCCAACCTTCATTTCACTCACACTATTTGCCGATCGTTCCAGTAAATGACGTATTCGTGGAATCCCGAGGAGCAGTCATAGCCGAGCGGAATGAGCGCCTCGTGACCCCCCACGCCATTCACGTAGTAGTTCGTCTGCACACTCGTTTTATCGCGGCCCAGAAATTCAAAGTCTATCTCGTCTTGATCTTTGCTGCCTTCTAACGAGGATAGCTGGGGGGTGGGAGGAAGGGGGGCGGGGGAAAAGAGGGAAGGGTTCGGCAGAGTGAGGAATGAACTGGTAAGTGGCATCGTTTTGTGCTTGCTGGGTAGATCTCCTGTTCGGCACACTAATGAAGAAAGGTTAGAATGAACACTGGGTAAAGGGAAGAACCATAAAAGCTAGGCAAGACATGGAGTCTGAATCCGGAAAGGTGAGAAAGGGTACTGTGGCAGAATGTGTGGGTGGTTTGGGGGAAGAAAGGGCGGCGGGAAGGGTGGGTGGAAGGCACAGTCTTGTGTGATGGAAGTGGGCGCTTGTGTTGTTAAATGTTGTTCATGTGGTTCGTGCTGGTTATCTCGCTCCTGTTGTTGGTGTAGCTCATCTCGTTTATATTCTGCTTGACAACTCGCTGAAGCAACTCATGTGATTCATTTGACCTCACGACTTTTGAGGCGCTTCAAAGGTCGTGTCCCTTTATCTCGCTATGTCGCTCATCTCGTTTATATTTCGTTCGACAAGTCGCGCAAGAAACTCATGTGATTCATGTGCCCTCACGTCGCTCATGTCGCTCACATCGCTCACGTCGATCTTGTCGCTCTCGTCGCTCACGTCATTCATGTCGCTTATATAGCCTTACATAAAAGGACTGCACGAGGCCGTTCATGTCGCCCGCGGGGCATTTTATCTGCGCGCTGAAGATGCCAGACGGGTATTGAACCGTCGACCTCACGCGACTGCCGCCTGTAACGGGATGGTGAGACACAACAACAATTCAATCAGAAAAAAACAATAGGTCATGATAAATAAGGAGCCAAACGATGATCGCGCTAGGGGATAATAGAGCCTAGAGGTTATGGTAACTTACGGCAGCCAGTGGTGGTATCCACAACGATCGTCGCAGCGTTACCCGCCACCTTCGCAAACGTTTCGCAGTAGTCGATCGCGAGCGGCTGAACCGGAGAACCCAAGACTCCCGGCGTCGACTTCCCTGGCGCCCCGCTATCATCCCCAGGCGACTCGCTCGTTGGCTTGCGCCCCTGACCACCTCCGCCTCCGCCGCCGCCGTTTCCGCCGTCGGCCCGGTTGCGCATTTGCAGGACAATTTCCGTCGCCCATTGCATGGCGTTTCGGGTCAGCTGCCTTGCGCTGCTGCTTTTCGCGTCGATGCTGGGTGTCGACAGGCACGCGCCTAGCCCATCGGACGTGTATTTGAGCTTCCTGGCCGCACGATTGAGCTCGCCTTCCGCGATCAACGGCCGAGCTTTGTGCACCTGGAAAATGGATTTCGCTAGAATCTGGCTGCAGTTTGTCTTCTTCCTGGTCCGTTGTAAGGCCGTGGTGAGGGACGACTCGATTGTCTGGAGCTGCGTCAGCCACCTTTCTACGTATGACACGTGGCGGTTCGCGATTACACCGCCGCCGGAGTTGCGGAGGCTTCCGAGCCGCGCGGAGTTTATGGCGGCTCGGGTGGTCACTTCAATCTGTAACCGCTCCTCGGGGGATATCTCGCGATCGAGTTGCTCCGGCGTTATAACGGGGATTTTATCGTACGGCCTGTCTTGTACATGGGCACGTGAAATCACGACTAATAACGAGGCGGTTATTATCGAGAGCAACATTGTCGAGAAGCTGCGTCGTATCCAGGAATTTCTTCGAGCCATCAGCATCAAGCGCACTTGCAGCACATACGATAAAGCGATCGGAACGAGTAACTACAACGGTGTCTACTACCGAATGTAGGGCAGGAGTTTAAACCGCTAAGTTTGGTGAGGATGTCGATTACACGTGTGCCAGAGCGTACCAAGAATAGTAAGCGTCGCAAATGTACCCTAGGATGCAACGGGTACTCAGGATAGGTGACTTCTCAATAGTAAGGGTTCTCGGAGGCAGTCGCCGTAACTAACTTCTCAACAATTCCAAGAATGCTCGATTATTGGAAGCTCTCAACGGTTCTAAGGGTACTACTCCGCACTGCAAAACTCTGCGATAGCTCTCAAGCCAACACTGACAATATGAGGAGCACTCTTAGGACCACAGGACGTGGTCCGGAAACTCGTCGCGACGCGGTCGTGAATATTGTTCAACCCCCTAACGCTAGTCTGGAGTGGTATAAAGGAATGGGGACCAAGACTTGAGAGATGGGGATGATGGGAAGAGGTGGAACGTGGGAGTACTGCCAGTGGGCGCCTTGACGTTCTCCCCTTTGTAAGGAGTTCCTCCTAAAGCTACGGC
Organism: Closterium sp. Yama58-4; assembly: GCA_947470075.1. NCBI lineage: Eukaryota > Viridiplantae > Streptophyta > Zygnematophyceae > Desmidiales > Closteriaceae > Closterium > Closterium sp. Yama58-4. The sequence goes on from CANIUD010000249.1 coordinate 388,093, forward strand.
GTCGGTAGGCACCTTCTGATACCTTGGCACTGTTACCCGAACGACGAGATTGACTTGCGCGAGTGAGATTGGCCGCGTGCTCACCAGCCATTGCCTCCCGTCATCTAAAGACCGCCCACAGGTCGCGTCGCGTCACAAGACACGACTCGCAGGTTTGCAGCTTGAGACGGTCAGCAGCGAAAGCAGCGAAACAATAAGACTATCCCTCCTGCACGTAACTCGTCGGATATTCTAGCGCCCCCATCGATTCTACCGATGGGACTTTTTTTGTAGTCCGTCCTGAGTCGCCTCAAATGTCGATCCTAGGGATGGGGCTTAATTGTCGTATTCGCTCGCAGCGCACTGTTGCGGCAGGTGAGCCTCAAATATTGGTCCAAGAGGTCGACAATGAACAGCGCCACTTTAAGTGCCTATGGGTGTGCGATGCGATGTGATGGGCGGAAGGGATCGACGAGAATTAAATGCGCGCCCGGCGAGCAGTGGAGAAGGTTTATCTCAGCGGTAATAATTGATTGATGTATGAAGGAACGAGCACGTAACTATGCGTTGGTGGGGTGCGGAGGAGGGGGGAAGAGAGAGTTAGGTAGGTCATGAATCCGAAGCGCGGATCGATGAGTAATCTGCTGGAGCAAGTTGGAGAGGAGCAGTGAAACGACGGCGGGAATCGGGGAACGCTCGCACGGGGAGCCAATCTTTGTGCGCTAATTCACTGTATTAACGAAGTGTTTCCGATTATGTCGACTACGCACTTGAGATGAGTAGCGACGGCGGGCGGGAACCCCTGCATGTAGATGCGCCTGAGTACGCTGGACGGTCCTAAAACGATTCCCGTGCTGCACTGTTTTATGAGGCGGGAGAGCAGGAGAGGAACATGGTCGGCGTTTGTTCTAGACCGATGGGGCTTTTGTCGTCAAACAGCTGTGTATGTGTGGCTCGTGTGACGTGTGTGCATTTATCTAATCTAATGCAATCGCGGCCGGCAAAACAAGTCGTGATGTTGATGTTGATGTTGACGTTGATGTTCCTCACAGCCTAGCTTGCTTCTTTGACGGATTTCGTGCAGATGTTGTGTGAAAGCATTTGCTTCCTCATTTCCTTCCTTCCTTCCCATCAAACATCGAGGCGCGTACGACTCGCTCCAGCGCCGTTGACAGCTATTGAAATCGAGCCGCCTAATTTACGTGGATCCCACTGCACCCGACTTCTGGAACTTCTAAATACAGTATGAGCACAAAAAAGCAGACCCAAGTGGAAAGAACAGCTGCACTCTTGCAAACAAACCTACACTCGGGCAGGGCCTGGAGTCACGGGCAGGTTTGAATTTCCACGACGATGCAATGAGCGGGAACTCCGGGTTGGTAACGGAAAGAGATCACCGTCCCCGCAACAGCCGGGAAGGCAAAATACGCAACATGGCCCTGCCATGTTACGAGACCAATTACGCAGAAGAAAATGGCACGTGAGATAAACTGTAGCGTTGTGCTACCAGAAGGCCAGCCCCAAGAAGTACCCAAAGGTAATTTTTGTTTATATATGGTGAAACAACTTCTTCATCATTCCAGTTTCAGAATAGCCAGGACTTCTTGCCTCGCAAGTTCTGAACACTACTTTCATCCTAGATACGTTGGAGGCATGATCTCCTCTCAACCAACTACCGTAGTTCTCAACCTCAACCACTTCATTCAATAACCATCCAGATCTGGTACGAATAGCTGAATGGGCTCAACGTGCTTGGCCAGGGACGAAGTTACTGGCAAGCCAATATTAAAAACAAGTGATAGTCCAACCTGGGTTCACTCAACCATTCAGCTCAGCCACACCAATTCAACTTTGGCCTTGAGTCAAGGAAACTTAAAAAACAAGACATGTTCAAAAGAAGAATCATGATATTCCAAGCTTGCTTCACTACACAAATATACGGAAACAGACAATCAGTAGGGTACTTCTAGAGACAATCACTCTTGTTGTCGCCCTAGCCCTCCCCAGAGCAGGAGCTCCTGTTACATCCTCTCATAAAAACCCCCCGCCCCCACACCCCTCGAACACTCAAGAAAGCACTACCCTCCCAAGAACCAGGGCATGAGGAGCCCTTCCGCGTTGACATAATTACTCTCTACACTCCATGCTACACGTCAGTGTCGCACCCTTGAAGTCTACAGCAAATAGAAAAAACCGAGCATGACCTACTCTTCGTCGCCCGATATCCTCATCGAGCGTTCTCCTGTCAGCTGGAAGTCGTTATCGCCACTGATGAACCCGCTACAAACGAAGCACAGTCCCTGAACACTACATTCCCCTACCGCACCTCTCCCGCACCGTTTCTTGAGACCAAAAACTCTTGCAACTGACTTTAGAACGAAACAAACACCCACCAAGTGTAGCGATTATTGGTTAGTGCTGTCCGAACGCCCCGGCCGTCACATTAACCTCCATTCCCTTTCCCAAAAGCGCGTCGCGTTCCCAATCCGATAGCTGGATCTCTTCGAGCGGGCCCCATATCTCGAGCGTCTGGCGGCCATTCTTGTTGTTGTTCTGCTTGTTGTTGTTGCTGCTGCTGCTGCTGCTGCTGCCGCTCTTCTTCTTAGGCTTCTTATGCTTCTTGGGAGGAGACTGGTACGTTGACTGGTCACCGGTGGGAGGCGGAGATTTCTTCTTATGCTTCTTGTGCGGAGACTTCGACGGTGACGGGCTGCCACTGCTGGGAGGTGGAGACTTTTTCTTCTTGGGTTTGCCGGGATGCTTCTTCTTCGGACTGGAGTTACCGTTGGAATTACCGTTGGAACCGCCGCTGGAACCGCCATTCGAACCGCCACCTCCTCCTCCGCCGCCGCCGCCGCCAAAGTTCACTCTCGACATATACGCCGCGCCAATATACCAGTTGGACGGTACAGCGCGGTTGACGGTCAGGACATCGCCGCTGACGGCCGTCAGCCGGAACGACAGCTCCTTGCCGCCGTACTTTTTGCTCTTGGAGTACGAAGCGCCCCAATTGTGATCCATAACGTCCCACGTGGTTCCGTCGCTGACTTCCAGCTTGTTGATATTCCCCGGGCCGGCAACGTTAAACACGAGCACTTGCAGGTAGTACGGGTTGCCCGTGAGCATAAACGCGACGCCGCCGTTCTTCTTGCACGGCACGCGCCGCATCTGCGTCTGCAGAATCCCCGCGCCGCGCACGCTCGACAGCACCCCCCACGCAGCTTCCGACATGTCCAGGTGATGCTTCGGCGGGTTACACACGCCGTTACCGCCGGGCGGACAGCTGTTCGTGATGGTAACCGTTACCGTTTTTCCGGAACACACGTTCTTGCCCGGGACTGCCGGGGAACCCAGACACTTGACTTCGAAACACGCGCCGCACGCGTTGCCGTTGTCGAAAAGAGCGTAAGACGCGGCGGCCGTCATTAATCCGTACCCCGTTTGGAACATGTTGCCGTACCCGCACGCGCCGCCCATGGTTCCCGACCCGTCGGGCTCGCCGTAAAACGTGGCGAACGAGCCGTAATAGCTCCCCATGGAAAACCCCTGCGCATATGAGAATCCGTCGTCTCCAGCTTGCACCACCCCGCTAAGGATATCGGTAACGTTGCCCTGGGTAACCCCATTCACCATGTTCTTCGCAGCAGTCTTGAGGATGTTCGTTAGGGCTGGGTTGTTCGGCGAGGACGAACCAGCAGGCGGTTTGCGAGGCAGGGCCATACCAGCAAGGTTTCCCACTTGCGTGCTTAACGCTGCCGGAACGACGGTTTGCCCTGCGCGGAAGGCGTTTTGCGCCTTGACCGCCGGAAGCGGGCCGAGATTGGCGGGCTGATTGGAGAGCTGTAAGATGTACCGATCTGGCGTGACGCCATTGGACGACGGTGGGAGCGTTGCAGCTGCGGGGCCTGCGCGCCGAGTTTCGGGCGGCTGTTGCGATGAAGACGAGTTTACTAGACCTAACGCTAAGACTAACCCTAGAACCAGCGCCACTCTACCTCGGCGATTCATAATGGGCGTACTCTCATCCACTCATTCCGTGCCTCCAAGCAGCCAAAACTTAGTCAATCCTCCACGAAAGTAATCGAGAAACGTGTTCGAACACCTTGCTGCTTGCTGCTGCGTACTAGAAAGGGCAAGGGTGTGCCTGTAGCTACGGGATGGAGCTGAGAAAATGGGCCCAGTGGAAGGGAAGTCGGCGGTAGTGACGGCTGGGTGGGTCGCAACGGGGTCGTTGGAGGAAGAGACGGAGGGAAAATTAGGGTGAAGGCACTGAGAAAGGGCGGAGCTTGGTCGGCAGTGGGGTGGGAAAGGGAGGGCTAATGGGCTGGGCTGCTTTGCTGTTAGTGAAGAGGGAGCGCTAAGCGGGCAGTAGTAGCTCGGTTGAGCCCTTTGTCAGTGATCGACGGGCGCATGTAATCGTTTCATGCATGACCGTCCAACTGGCAGCACGAAAGTGCGAGTTGGGAACACCAAGGGCGAGAGGCAAGGTTTGTGGACCGAAGGGCATTCGTCACCGTGGCGCTAGGGTTGAGTTTTCGTGAGGTGGGAGCGCGTGTGCGAGACCAGAGATGCTCGCGTTATTGCGTTTTGGTTGACGCAATAAAGAGCTGCCTGCGCAATCGGCTGGCTAAGCCTGCCACGCTTTGGGACTTGGGTCAATTACGAAAAAAATCGAGCCGCGGGGATGAAAGGGGTTTCTAGTGATGGGCGGGCCTTGGTACCCCCTCATTCATTTGCGCCAGCTGCGGTGAGAAACGAAATCCGTTTTCGTTGTACTTCTGGTTGCACTTGGTTGGGAGAGTTGAGCTTGCTGTGCGGAGGCTTCAGCTCGGTTCAGAGGGAGAGGTGTTGAATTGATGGGGGTTGCAGGGAAATGTTGAATTGGGCGATTTGAATTAATTTCGCGATTCGAGTCTGGATTCCACGTTTCGCGCCCAGCCCTTGCTTTCCTTCACTGGGAAACTTTTTTGTTTGAATCTTGCCTGGGTTGGTGGCTAGACGCTGCTGTCCAGGGCAGGAATTACTTGAAACGAACGCGGTCTGTTGCGTGCGACTCGATAGTGAGCGCTGCGACGGCTGGAGGACCATGACATCCAGTAAACGGATACTTTTTGTGTCACGTGACGACGCACGAGGAGTGCCCAACCCAAGCAGTGGCGATTCGCTTAGCGAAGGAAAGTTTCGCGGGGGAGACAATAGGAAGGATTGATGTGATTTGAGCGCTGCGCTCAATCTGGCTCTCAAATGCGACACGGGCTATGCCAAATCGCACCAGGCCTATTTCAAAGAAGGTTCAGTGCAACAGTGCCTACAGTTCGTGAGTGTCAGGTTACCACGCTTCGTACAGCCGTGTTCTTGCTCGATCTGAATTCCTGTAACAGGCTGAACCATCCTACAATATATGCTGCCCAAGTGGGTGAAACTTTCGATGCCTATTTTCACAGAAAATCATAGATATCTGGTAAATGTCTCATGCAAACACAAATGGTAAAACTTCTATAAAGATGATAACACTGAGCTCGAAATCAACCACAAACGAGTAATCAGGATAGAAACTATGACTTCTTATAAAGTGAAGTGAAACCTCGGCAGTGCATCCTCGCTTTGTTTCATCCTCAAGCCTCGGTTGGGAAGTATCTGGTATGCCTTATTGGTTAATTCTGAACTCAATATTCCACATAATTATCAGCCCACAAGAGGAAACGAATTCGGACAACTCTAAAGACGGTAAATCGAATGCAAATAACTATGTAAAGTGAAACCAGCTGCGGCCACTTCAAGGGACGAATGTCGGAGCAGTCCCAGCATTTTCTAAGCAACCACTTATTGATTTATTCAAGTTTTATGGCTTGGGTCAGCAAGGAGTTCCCCAAGATACGGTAAGTATGGTACTCAGTGAGCGAACGGGAGGAGTTGGCCCAGGATTCATGTTGGAGACAGCTGCGTGTACCCGCACACCCAAATCAAGTATTTCAGCAACTGTTGCTCAATTCGTTATTATCACCACTCATCATGTTCACAAACTCTGAGAAGCACACTCGGCCATCCCCGTCCGCGTCAACCCTGCGAATCATCCTCTCGCATTCCGCCAATGAAACGTCTCCGTCGTCGTTCTCTTCGCCAGCACCAATTCGCAAAAGCATCTCGCGAAGTTCGTCAGGCGTGATGTAACCGTCGCCGTTTTTGTCGAACGAACGAAACGCCGCGAGGAGATCGTCCATAGACGCGGAGTCAGAATCGGGCGAATCCACGACCGCCATGTCAGCGTCGCCAGCCGAAGCCAAGCAAATCTCGCCAGCCCCAGCCTCGTTTCCGTATCGAGGAATTTCCAATTCTTCCATGCTGCTTCCGCGACTGCCCGTGCTGCCGCTCCTCCCGCTGCTAATCCGTGAGCCTGCGGCAACGCGACCATAAGTAACGCCAACACAAGCTTTGTTCACGGCGAGAAACTCGTTAAAGTCAACGAATCCGTCACCGTCAGTGTCTGCTTGTGCCATCATCCTTCGCGCCATGTCATCCGGTCGTGTTTCGCCCAGGCTCGCAAGAACTGAGGCCAACTCAACGGTTGAGATTCGCCCGTCGCGGTCCCGGTCCATAAGATTGAACACGTGGCGGATATCGACGGCAGAAACGCCGTGAATCATGTCGATGAAAGGTCTAGATGGTTGCGCGGATGTCCACCCAGTCGAGGTTGTAAAAGCGGCCTTGACGTCAACCATAGCGCTCGGGAGGCCTGCTTTTCTGAACGAAATCGTTGGAAAAAATTACTCTAAATGAACTAATGAGAAAGAAGCGAGTTAAGGCGTGACAGGAGGGCGGAACTCTGACGAGGGAGTTATTGTGAGATTGCGTTTAGCCGTCAATTGCGGAAAGAAACGGGAAAGAAGAGGAGGTGGAATGCATTTGTGGGATGGAATGGAATTGTTGCATCGAGGGGGTGACGCAGCGCTTGTGAAGTGACGCGTTTCCCCCACAACGAAGGAGAAGCTGGGGCTGAGGCAAAGAGGGAACTGGTTGAAGGAGGTGTTGGATTGGTGCGAAGGAATGATGGTGGGGTGGTTCTGGTTTGGACACAAGGATCTAGGTGTTAACATGAAGTTAATATGTATATCTAGGGTACTTAAAGCATTACCATGTTCCTCTTTGCGAATGCTTAACCCGAAAAATGTCTCTACGAGGAACACAAACCAGTGCATTTTTAGGGACTCGATTTCTGGGTGGTACGCATGACCTGCTTGGTTTTCCAAGGCATTTGTAAAAACCATCCCTCTCGAATCTGGGCAGTGCCCCATGAGCAGCCGCAACCGCGCATCACTCCAGGTCAATCCCAAGAGCTGACTGTATATCGCTTTCAGCCGTTCAGATTGGTGGATCGACGGCAAACAATTCGCCATTTCATGGCGTCATTGCTTCTTCTTCCCGCGTGCCCCTCCGGTTGGTGGCACCCTCCTTCTCCCCTCCCCCCACCCACTCACTCCCCCTCCCCTCCCCACCCCAACCTTTCCCAGGAGTGTATGCTCTCCTTCCCTACCCAACTCACCTTCGGCCCCACCTTAGTTTCTGTTCATGAGTCGTCACAGCACAGAAGGATGTGTCACTCTGTACAAGATTGAAGACGACAAGAAGATGGTGAGTTTGCCACCCAATCAGCTCAGTCCGGCATGCAGAAGCAGGTCACAAAAAACCGTTATATTTGCTCACTTTAGTGAGCCAAGACCTGAAAATGCGCATGGCGGTTTCACCGTGGAGCAGAGATTGATGCTCTAACAACAGCTCTGTTAAACGTTAGAATCCAACAATGTCGTGGCAAAGCAGACAATCGAAGCATACGCAACACTATGCACGCGTAATCATACTTTCCTGTCAAATCTTTAAACATTTTCTTCGTTCTATGTATATCTTCCTGAATCACCTGGCTAGCAAATCATGCGAGCATCCGCATGTTTCTGAGAAGATCATGCGCTATATCCTCGAGTAACCGACTCGTGATGTTCACTTATGTGGTACAATTCATGGTTATCCCACATGCACGACCAACCGTGTGCCAAGAGCAAAAACACTATGACGGAATAAAGTTTTCCACTTGGCCCAACCTGAGAAGGTATATCCCTGGACCATTGATAGTATAGTTTCCGCCGAGGGGTGGACTGTGGGGGATCAGAGGAGGGAAAAAGGGACGAACAAAACACACACACACACACATGCTCATCTGATTTGTGAATGGCATGGCATGGCACAGATAGGGTTGCATTGCAACACAAGAACACTTGCTCTCGCTCCCATTCATCTCACCCTAAACTCACACTCCACCTCCCAGCAGCCACCCATCCAACCATCCATCCATCCCTTCCCACCCATGTATGTATCCCACCATCAACCATCCATCCATTTCTCCCACCACCACTCAACCACCCACGCACACATCACCTACCCCAGAACCCACCTGTCCCAGTCCGAGCCTCCGTTGTTGGTGACAAATTCCATTGCAGTCACTGGAAGTGTGATCACCTGGGGGAACACAGGGGGAGGTGGGGGTGGGGGGGGAGGAGGAAGAGACATCTACTTAAGGCCGAGATAGAGGAAAAAGGTTTCTGTTGTTGGTAAAAGATTCATTGCAGTCACCTGCAACGAACGGGAGAGAATGGAGGGGGCGGGAATGGGAGAGACAGACTGTGGGGCGGGGAATGGAGAAGCAGAGGCTGACATACTATCACATTGAGAAGCACTCAACTTGTCTTTGAGCATTCTCAAAAAACAACCACCTTGAAAAGAGGGTGACATGCTCTCACCTTGAGAAGCAATCACCTTAAGAAGCACTCACCTTGAGGGGCAGTCCATTCGAGCCAATGAGAGGCGAATCTGACATTCTCGACCCCGGCACATCAGTCCAACCGGCGCCGTCCGCACTGAAGTGCACAAAAACGTCCTGCCACCCCGTCTCGTAGTACAGCGTCACTCCCGCCGCCCGCTCCTCCTCCTCCGCCACCCACTCCTTCTCCTCCGCCGCCCGTTCCTTCTCCTCCGCCGCCCCGTCCGCTTGCTCCCCTTGTCCCTCCTGCCCTTTGAATTCCTCTCCTTGTGCCTCCTGTTCTTCCTTTGAAGCCCCCTCAGAAGATGGCAAAGACGGAGAGTCGGGATCTTCCCTTACGGTACTCTCGTGCACCTCTTCTGGCCCGCTGCTCTCCTGCTCTCCATGCTCCTGCTCTCCATGCTCCTGCTCTCCATGCTCCTGCTCTACTTGCTTCTCCTCAACCACTGCCCCACCCTCCTCTGCCAAATCACTGCCCTCTACTCCCACTGCATTCGCCTCTTCTACTGTCTCCCTCCCTTCCTCACCATCTACCTTCTCTCCATGCTCCTCTGCTCCCCTCTTTTCCTTCTCCCTCTCCTCCTCTACGTCCCTCTCGTTCTCCTCCTCCTCAACCCCCCTCTCCTGCTCCTCCCAGCTGCTCCCTCACTCTCACCCGTACCTTCGGCCACCCACCATCCCACGTTCACTGCTACCTACCTCCCACCATCCACTCCCACCCTCCTCGTCCGTACCCCCCTCTCGCCTCTCCCCACTTCTCTCTTCTCTCTTGCATCCCCTCCTCCCCCCCACCTGGTTGCCCATGCTCAGGCTCACTCACCCGCACCCTCCCACTCCCCTCCTCTCCACTCCCCTCCTCTCCGCTCCTCTCCTCCACCCCACCTGCCCCCTCCTCGCCTGCTTCACCGCCACCAATCTGCACGTCAGCATCTTCTCGTGATTGGCCCACGTCAGCCTTCTCTTCTGATTGGTCCACATCATCACCCTGTGGAACAGGGACCTCGATTAGCCGTCCTTCCTTCTCACTCTCACTCTCCTCCTCTCCATCCTCCTCTTCTACTAACCCCTCCTTCTCCCTCTCCCCCTCCAGCAATCTCCGCCTCTCCCTCTCCTCCGCCTCCCTAGCCTTCTCCTCCTCCTCCTCAACCTTCCTCCTCTCCTCCTCCCTCTTCCTCTCCTCCTCTCTCTTCCTCTCCTCCTCCTCCTTCTTCCTCCTCTCTTCCTGCTCCCTCCTCTCCTCCCCAAGCTCCACCAACCGCCCATCCTCTCTCTCCTCATACACACTCCACTCCCCCGGCGGACCCTCCTTCCACCACCCAGCCCTCACACTCCCTCTACCACCCTCTCCCTCCCCCTTCTCCCCGCCCTCCTCCTTCCTCCCCGCCTGCCCCGCCTTCCCGTCTCTTTCCCCTCTTACCCCCGCCCCTTTCCCGCCCTCCCACCCAGCAATCTCCTTTTCCATAAGCTTCCTCCCCTGCCTAGTCCACGTCTCCACATCAAACACAAGCTCCTCCAATAGCTGAACCCCCAGCTCCACCTTTCCACCAATCAGCGCGCCTCTGATCTCCATCAGCCCGCCCAGGAGCCCCTCCAGCTTCTGCTGCATCATCTCAAGACGACACGTCAGCATCTGTGCCCGGATCTCTATGGACTTCTTATCCTTTCTCAGCTTCGCGATTTCCCGCCCTAACACGTCAGCAACGCGCTCTAGCCGCACGGAGGTGGCCTGCTCCGCCTCCTCCGCGCGCGCTACAGCCGCCTCTAGGGATAAGATCCGCATCATCGCGTCCGTCAGGCTCATGCCACGTGTCATCGCCTCCACAGGCGCCGCCAACGAGGCAGCGCCGCCCACAAAACTCATGCCATCTCCCACCCCTCGTCCTCCTTCCCCCGCGTCCCCTACCACTTCTGCTGCTGCCCCGGCTACTCCCCCTGCTCCCCCTGCTCCCCCTGCTCCCCCGGTTCCCCCCGTTTCCCCCCCGTCGTTCCGCCCTGCTCCCGCTCCCCCGAGCGTGCCTTTCCTAACGAGCGCGTCGAGCGTGGCAACCATGGCGGCGCGCTCCTTCTCCCACTCCTCGCGCCGCACGCGCAGCTCCGTGTCCTTAATCTCCAGCTGCGCCAGCAGCTGCTTCGTGCGCCGCCGCGCGCGCACCAGCTCCGCCTGCACGTTCCCCACCGCTGCACCAACAACCGCTTGCACGTCATCTACTGATAACCGCCCGCGGATGGACGCTGCTAGCTCGTCAGCCTGAGGGGGTTGTGAGGGAGGAACAGAGGGGGAGAGGGAGTGAGGGAGAGGGGAGGTGGGAAGTGAGTGAGGGAGTGATGGGGTGAGACGCCTGCGCGCGCGCACCAGCTCCGCCTGCACGTTGCCCACCGCCGCGCCCACCACTGCTTGCACATCGTCCACTGAGAGCCGCCCGCGGATTGACGCCGCCAGCTCGTCCGCCTGGGGAGTGGGGGGTGCGGAAGGGGAGGGGGTTGCGGAAGAAATGAGGGGCATTGAGGGGTTGCCCACCGCCGCGCCCACCACTGCTTGCACATCGTCTACCGAGAGGCGCCCGCGGATTGACGCTGCCAGCTCGTCCGCCTGTGTGACGCGAGGGCGGAAGAGGGAGAGAGGGAGAGCGAGGGAACGAGGGACAGGGAGAGAGGGCGTGCGGGATGGAGGGAAAGAGGGAGGGAGGAAAAGGGTAGTGAGAGAGTGAGAAGGTTTGGCCACAACCGCACCAGCTCCGCCTGCACGTTCCCCACTGCTGCTGACTACTGCTTGCACGTCGTCCACCGAGAGGCGCCCGCGGATGGAAGCTGCCAGCTCGTCCGCCTGATGGGTGGGAGGACGGAAGGAGGGGCGCGGAAGGAGGGGCGCGGAAGGAGGGTAAAAAAGGAGGGCGATGGGGGAAGAGGGACAGTGAGGGTTTATCACCGCAGCCCCCATTGCCACCACTAACGCCCCAATACCCGTTCTCACCTCCCTTCCCAACACACCCGATTCTCCTTATCCCCCTTTATCCCATTACTCCATTTCCCCCTTTCGCCACATACCCCCCTTTCCAACCCTCCCCCTTTCCCCCCCATTCCCCCGCCCCCCGATCACCTTGCTCTGCAGCCGGCGGCTCTCCTCCTCCAGCGCCTCGTCCGCCGCCTCTAGCAGCGACCCCTTGGCGCGCACCTCCCCCACCAGCCGCGCCAGACTGCTCCCCCTTCCCTCGCCGCCCGTCTCCTCCGCTTCCCCCACACCCGCTTTCTCCTTCGAAGGGGGGATTTGGCAGAGGCGGAAGGGGCTGTGGCGGAAGCGGAAGCGACGGAGGGGGAAGTGGCGGAAGGGGAAGTGGCGGAAGAGGAAGTGGCGGAGGGGGAAGAGGCGGAAGGGGAGGCTCGAGACGACGGGAGCGCGTTGGACGAGCGGGAGGCGCGGGAGGGTGGAGGGGAGAGGAGGGCGCGGAAGGCTTGGGAGAGGCGGTCGGAGAGACGCGCCCAAAGGGAGGGGAGGGCGGCGGCGGCGGCGTTGGGCGCTGAAGAGGATGATTGTGCTGATGATGGCGATGGTGGCGGCGATGGCGCTGGTGGTTGTGGTGTTGTGAGTGGTGATGAGGATGCAGGCGCTGTTAGTCCCAGTTGGGAGGCGTTCGCTTCCATATCCGTGGCCATGGAGGAGAGCTGCGGAGGGGAGCAGAAACCGAGGGGGGACGAAGGGAAAAAGGTGGACAAAAATAGGATGATTGCTCTGATGATGGCGATGGTGGTTGTGGTGATGCGAATGGTGATGAGGACGCAGGTGCTGTTAGTCCCAGCTGCGAGGCGCTCGCTTCCATATCCGTGGCCATGGAGGAGAGCTGCCATGGGGAGCAGAGAACGAGCGACGAAAGGAGAAAGTGGGGAAAGGGGAAAGGGGGAAACGAAGGAAATGACGCTTAAAAGAAATGGTATCCTGGACAAAGTTGACAAACAGCGAACACGACTTGGACATGTTGACTGCCTGGCTGACGGCTGGCTGGCTGATTGGCCGGCTGGCTGAATGACCAGCTAACTGACTGACGGCTGGCTGGCTGATTGGCCGGCTGGCTGAATGACCAGCCAACTGACTGACTGACTCACTCACTGACTGACTGTTGATTGGTTGAATGGCTGCCTGACTGACTGACCGGATGACTGACAGTCTGGCTGACCGAATGATCGGCTGACTTCCTGACAGCCTGACAGGCTGGACTGAACGGATGGCGAATTGCCTGACTCGCTTGCTGGCTTGCAAGGATGACAGACTGGCTGACTGACGGACTATCGGACTCTGACTGGCTGGTTGACTGACTCGCTCACTGGCTTATTGTCTGGATGATCGCCTGGCTGACTGACTGCCAGACCTGGTCCTTTATATTCGCAGTCAAAGATCGGTACAAACATAGGCACAACCATAGGTACACCCAGCATGAACCTCACCGTTACTGACCTGTTCCTGCACTCGGCGGCGGATCTCCGTCATGGAACGAGAGTCGGAGGAGGACAGGACGAGCACATCAGGGACACTGACCAGCACAGGCACTGACCAGCACAGGCACTGACCAGCACAGGCACTGACCCTCACCGTTACTGACCTGTTCCTGCACTCGGCGGCGGATCTCCGTCATGGAACGAGAGTCGGAGGACGAGCGAGGCTGGCGGGGAAGTGGCGATTGGAGGGCAGGGATGGGAGACGCACACAACACACACAGAGATGAATGGGGGTGAACGAGCACAGAGGAACACGAATGAAGTTGACGCGTGCTCAACATGGGAGTACGGTCAAGGTAAGGATGCCCGTACATTTCAACCGCAGCACAGAAGCGCAGGTAAGGACAGCGAATAGCAGTCGAGCCACAGGAAAAAGAGGGAGAAACCAAGCGAATCGCGTACACGAAATCAGTTACTTGCCACGGATCGGAACTTCTTCGTTGACGCTGACGTGTCTTCATCTTCGGGCTCTTTCGTCGAAGGAGGAGAGGCGGAAGAGGACGACGAGGTTGGAAAGGAATCCGTGGAAAAGGAAAAGGTCGAAAAAGGGCCAGTCGCAGCGGGGCGATCGCCGGCGACGACCTCGGGCTCCTGCGACGACGACTGCGACGATTCAAGAGGCTCCTGCGACGAGAGGGCGTCGTGGACGAAATACGGCGACGGGAGGATGGAGGAGGAGGCGGAACGCATGGGGGGTTGCGACTGCGTCTGCGACTGCGACGATTGCGAACGAGACGGCGACGACGGCGGTGATGACGACGGCGACGGCGGCGAGTCGGAGAGATAGGAGGGAAGGGAGAGGCGGATAATGTTGTGCACAGAGTTGAAATCCCGTCGCAGGGCTTTAAGATTCGCTGCAATCTGAACCGGCACGCGACCGGACGACATCGATCCTTGCGACGCCATTACTTGGAGAGCTTGCGCTCGCTCTACTAAGTGATCGACACGTGCTCGAATCTCATTGGCTGGCCGAAGCGGCATCGGCTGCTGATTGGAGGACGAGTCTACTGAGCCTCCGTTGCAGTCGCTGAGTTCGGGCTGTTGCGACTTTTCTAATCGCCGGCCACCACTAGATGGACCGGCGGACGACAATTGCGACCAATGCGACGCCTGCGACGTTTGTGACAGTTCGTTCCTACGGATCTGCTTCTGTAGCTGCTTGATCGATTTCGCCAAATCATCAATCTCTTGCCGCGCCTGATCCACCGCCGACGCCGGAGGCCCTGCCACGTCAGCTCGTATGGATCGGAGAACGGGAGATCCTGACTGAACGGAAAAGGATGACGGTAACCGGCGAATTCCCGTCAACCTACCGTTCCGTAACCAGCGGCGTTTGGACGGCGAGGATGCGCCCGTTGCTAAGGGAATCGCCCGTTGATCTACCGCAGCGTGGCTCTTATGCGTATGGCTCTGCCATGCCGTGACGCCAGGAGCGCCATAACCAGATCTAAGAGTCGGGCAGGAGATCAACCAATGCTGTGCTGCCATTGTGGACAAGCCGGCGCGACGGAAAGGGGTTCAAGAATCAACTCGCATTAGTCGAGTACCAGCACGATGAAATCACGACGCTTGTTTGGAATCCACAGCTCGGAAGAGAGCGGTTTGGAAGGAGAACTCTCCGCCAACTAAGGGCGACACAAAAAAACGACTTCTTGTATTACTGAATTCTACGCATTATCATTCCACGAAATTAGAGAAACTCAGGCACGAGACATGGGGAGGAGCTAACGAAAAGGCATGGCTTGAGGGATCGATAGTAATGAGCAGAGTTTAGATGGTGGGAGGAAAATGAGCAGGTAAGGCGCAGGTCATTTCAAACGAGTCTGGGATTCTGTGCCTTTCTTGTTCTTTGCCCCTGAATTCAACGGTCTAAAGTGGTGAACATGAATCACCGTAATTGACCCTGAATCGCCGCATTCAACCGTGCTTTACACTCGTTTATGACTTTCCTTGTATGCCAAGATACCTGCGACGAGAAAGCATGACCAAGTTGCTATCGATTAGGGGTTGGGAGCAAGATGCTATCGATTAGGGGTTGGGAGCAAGAGGCGGATGGAAGCGGTGGAGGGCGGAGGAAAGAGGATTCAGGGGATAGGCGGGAAGCATGGGTGGCCAGAATTTGTCCGTTTGGAGCCACATCGGCAGACCCAAGATGCTCTGGGGCGCGCGATGAACGGTGGGGAATGAGCGATGAGAGAATCTAGACGAAGCGCACATTACGGGAGTATCTGGGGCAACGGCCGCCAGCTGGTCCTGGAAAGTGCCACTTGTGCGCTGGCTTGATTGGATCTTTTCGGACGAATCAGACAGCTCCTCCAAGGGGTTTGGCAGATCATCGAAGAGCAAAATCCACGGACATTATTGAAGTGAAATTGGTCAATATTGCGTAAACACGTGTGAGAACTCAAGCATTCTTATATTGTTACAAAAAAAGGGAGTTTAGCATACACAAACCACGTACTTTTGTACCACCAAAAGGTCCACTAATCTCAACTACGACTCATGCTCTTGTGTGGGATTCACCAAAACCGTGGCTCGCACAGCCACACGGTGAACCCCACGCACGAAAAAAACAAAACCAAACCAAACCAAACCAAAACTTGTGGGCTACGTGACGCGAAGACGACACAGCCTCCGGCAATCATACAGCAGCTAAGCAGATGCTGCAACAAAATTGGATGCGGAGGAAATGCCATTAGAGCAACCCCCTCCACCATGGTTAGACTGCACCGAAGCAGCAGCAGCACCGGCACCACCAGCACCACCACTACCAATGCCGCTGGCACCACCAGTAGTAGCAAGAGGCGGCTTCATGGAGGGGGAGTGAGTGAGAGGAGAACCTCCCTTGGATGATCCTCCTATCAGCACACCGCCGTCCGCCACAGCTGGCAACAAGGAACCTCCTGCAGGAGCAGCAACGGCGGCAGGAGAAGCAGCAGGAGCAGGAACCGCAGCAGCAGGAACGGCTGCAGTGGCAGCAGCAGCAGTGGGAGCAGAAGCAGCAACAGTGGGAGAAGAAGCAGCAGCAGCAGCAGCAGCAGTTGCCCCCAAATCCCGTGCCACTAGCGGCTTTGCATCCGGGGCAACTACGCTCTCCACTGCACTCTCCCCATGCGCCTCAAACCCCGCATGCACCCGCAGCAGCTCACACTCCAGTCGCGCTACATCCATGTCAGATTCACAGCCTTCGGGGTTGCAGCCTTCCATGTTGGGGAGATCGACTTTCGCTGATGCAAAGCAGCTAGTGGGAGGGTCGGGGCTCTCTGTGTTGAGGGCGATTGAACCCGGGGTGAGGAGGGGCGGCAGGAGAATGGACTCGGCACCGTGTGCCACATTCGAGCTCACCAGCAACAGGTAGTCCGCTTCGCCGCGACTCGGGCGCAGTGGGAGCGGAGCAGCTTCTAACGAGGCAGCTTGTAGAGAAGCAGGCTCGGTGGGGAGGAGCATGGACTCGGATGTTAGTGCGCCGGAGTAAACAGGGCACAGTGCCGAGTGCTCTGCTGCTGGAGCGGCAGCACAGCCTCTCTTGACCGAGGCAGCAGCTGTTGCAAGTATAGAAGCAGGTGCAGAGGCTGCTGCAGAGACAGACACACCCGCAGAAACAGCAACAGCGGTGGCAGCAGTGCCACTGGCACCGGTGGCAGTGCCAGTGGCACCAGTGGCAGCAGCGGCAGCTGAGCAGTCAGGCTCGTCACCAGCTGCTGCCACGACAACCGGGACTGGAGCGGAAAGCTTGGCTTCAGGTGCCAGCTCAGGTGAAACAACAGGTACGTTCACAGCCGCTTCTCCAGTCGCCGTCTCCCCTGTGTGGGAATTGGTTTCAAGAGGGTCTGGCTTTAACTCATCCACTGCCTGTCTCCCATTTAGTCCCTCACACTCCACAGCTACACTACCCGGCTTCCCTGTAGCCCCACTAGCCGCCTTGACTGTTGCCGCACTAGCCACCTTGACTGTTGCCGCACTAGCTGTCTTGACTGTAACACCACTAGCCGGCTTGACTGTGGCAACACTCACAGGCTTGCCCCTGCTCCCTCCCCCATGCCCAGGCACTTTCCTTAGCGAGAATCGCACCTTCACTCCTCCGCCCAGGCTTGCACCAGTGGGAGAAGCCGCAGCACCAGCCGCAGCACCAGCAGCAGAAACGCCAGCAGCAGCAGTAGCAGCAGAAGCGGCAGCAGGAGTGTCTTCTTGTCTTGTTTTCTTCCCGCCTCCCTTACCTCCTCCCGCCTTGCACCCAGCCACCTTACTACCACCTCCCGGCTTCTGCACCTCCCCTTCTCCCCCCTGTCTCCCTGCTCCTTTGCACCCTCCTTTCTTGCTCACACTGCCCTTGCTCGCCCATCCCCTCTTTGCACTCTTCGTGCTGGTAGGGAAGAGGGAAGTTACCACCTGCACCACCAACGGACCCTCCACCTCTCCTCTCCTCACATCCCTCCTCACTCTCAGCCGCCCACCCTTGCCCATTGCAAACAGAGCCACCTCCTTTACAGGCACATCCTTCATAGTCACATCAACGAGCCTGCTTTTCTTTCCTAAACGACTGACACTACCAACCGTACTCTCACTACAATCAGGTCCCTCAATAACGCGTCTCTTCTTCCAGGCCCTACTCTCTCTCTCCCCCTCTTTGCCGCTTCCCTTGCCCTTCCCGCCCATGCTGCTTTCCTCTTTGCCTTTCCCCACCGAGTCTTCCCCTTCTCTTTTCTCCCCCTGCATCCCTTCCCTCCTTTCCAGTCGCTTCCCCAACCTCCTTACATTCCCCTTCCGCCCGCCCTCCCTCTCCGCATCCGCCTCTCCCGCCCACTCCCCTTTCCCTTCTCCTTCTCTAATAGTGGGTTTAGGGTTCGAACCTGCCTGGTTCGAACCTGCCTGGTTCGAACTGACAGATTTCCGTCCCTTTCCAGACGCAGATAGAACCGTCCCCAGTTGCTCCTGTCCGTGTTCCTGCCCTTCCCGCTCCGCCTCCCCCTTCCCCTCCACCTGCCCAACCCTCTTCCCCGCGCCCTGCTCCCCTGCCTGCCCCAGCCTGTGCCTCCCGCCCCTACCTCCACCGAACCTCTGCTCTCGCCCCTGGCCCTTGCCAAGCCTCTGCAGCCGCTTCGGTCCTTTCCACTCCCTCTCCCCCCTCTCCCTCCACTCCTCTCTCTCCTCCCACTCTTCCTCCATCTCTTCCTCATCACCCTCCTTGTCCTCCTCATCCTCCCCGTCCTCCTCCCACTCCCTCCTCCCCTCCTCCTCCTCTTCCTCCTCCACCACTCGCTTTCTCCTCCTCCCACCTCCTTTCTTAAACTGACATCGGTACTCAAAGAAAGGAGCCAACAACCCTCCCTCCGTCCCCTTAAACCCTCCCAAACCCGCCTCACTCCCTTCCCCAGTCAAACCCCCCTCACCCCCCTCACTCCCCTCTCCTCCCTCACTCACCCCCACACTAGCTTCTCCCCTTTCTACTTTCACCTCTCTCACCCTCCCTTTCATCCTCTCCTCCTCCCTCACACTCCCCTCCCCTCCCACTCCCCCTCCCACTCCCATTCCCTCTCCCTCCCCCTCCTCCACCTCCTCCTCCCCCCCGTCCCCAACCCGCCGCAGCTGCTGCCACGTGGCGAGCACAGACCGCCGCATCTCCACGATCCGACGGTGGGAATTAGAGTGCTTTTCCGCCACATATTCGGGGGAGTTCGCGGGCCTATACTCCGCGCACAGCCGTCCGGACTTGTAGCGCACTCCGCACGCGTTGCAGAGGGTTTTGGGCCCGTACGGACCCGCGCGCCACTGGGGGGTTTTGGTGACTGAGCAGTGCAGGCAGCGACGCACAACAGCAACGGCACCGTTCGACGCTGCCGCCACCGCGGTTGCTCCTGCTCCTGCTGCTGCTGCTGCTGCTGTCGAAGAATCGCCAGCGCCAGAAGCAGCAGAGGGGGCGGTGCCGGCAGCAGTAGAAGGGGCAGCGGAAGTACCGTCAGCAGTTGCGTCAGTGGAAGCAGAGGGGGTGACAGGCTCTTTCGCCCCTGCTGGAGACTTTAAGGCTGTCGCCAGGTTACCACCTGTACCGATTTCGCCAGCCAATGACGAAGCCCCAGAGAGACTTGGCAGACCTGACGAAATGGAGCCGCACGGTACCCCATCTGCCCCCAAATCTCTTCCCGCTGCGGTTTTCACAACGCCATTCGCCGCGACCGCGCTTTCGGGCAGCTGGAAAACGGACTCCACCTGCCCGGAAAACAAATCCGCGCCATAGGAGACGGTGCTGGCGCTCCGGTCTGAGGTTGAGACGGACAGCCGCGAGAGAGGGGATGGCTTGTGACGCTTCGACGCATTCAGCCTTCCAGACGCTTCGCCAGCAGCACCACCAGCAGCAGCCGCAGCAGCGCCAGCAGCAGCAGCAGCAGCAGCAGCAGCGGCGGCGGCGGCAGCAGCAGCAGGGGAGCTTCTTTGCAGGGGGGACGAGAGGATAGGCACAATATAACTAGCAGCGAAACCTGCAGCACCAGCAGATCCACCAGCAGCACCAGCTCCTGCTGCTGCCGACGCTGCTTCCGCCTCTGCTGCTGCTGCAGCAGCAGCAGCTAATCGGGCAGCAATGGCGGCCTTAGAAGGCCGCCCCCTAGGTCTCCCCGTGTATGGCGGCCTCCCCTTGCCCTTCTGCCTGCCCCTCTGCTCACACGCCTTTTTGTTGTTCCTGTTCCTTCCAATCTGCGCGGACACGGACGCGGACACGCCATACTGCTTTCCCGCACGAAAATACCCGTTATAAGCTCGAGCACGCGAGTGCCCCTGCTGCTCCCACTGTTCCTCCTCCTCTTCCTCCTCCTCCTCCCCCTCCTGCTCCTGCAGCTGCCGCCACTGTCGCCGCCGCCGCCGCCGCCGCTGCTGCTGCTCCTGGTCAGGCAAAAGTTGCTCGTCACATTCGCGCTCTGGCGCGTAAATCTCCTCCGTCAGATGGAGCAGATCGTTCAGCATATCAACGGTCCAGGTTCGCCCACGAACGAGGGGGCGGCGAGATCTCGGCCGTTTGCCGGGAATGGGGGAAAGCAAGAGGCGGTCAAGCGGGGAGGGGGAGGGCGGGCGCGCGGAAGGGGAACAGGCGGAAGGGGAGCAGGCGGGCGGGGAACGGGGGGACGAGGGGGAGGGGAGAGAGTAGGAGGAGGAGCGCAGCGGAGCAAGGGTGGAGATAGGGCTCCCGGAATACCCACAAATCGAATCCTGGTCGCAAATCGAATCTTTCCGAGCCACAGAGATCGCCATAGATCCGCCGCTTCTCTTAACGTTGCCATTGCCGCTGCCGTTGCCGTTATCACTGCCATAGCTCCCGCCCTTGGCGATCCTGCGGAGGCCCGCGCTGCTGTGAGACGCGCGCCTCGTCTTGCCCGCCGCAGGCACAGCGCGCAGCGGGGGGGCGCCCGCGGAGGGGGCGGAAGCGCCCGCCGCAGAGGAGGCATGATGCGGCGGCATGGGCAGCAGCGACGAGAGGTCGTCCGAAAAGAGACCCGCGCCGAGCGCCAACAGGCAATCGTCGCCCTGCGCGCGGAGGGGAAGGGGGAGATGGCGGAGGGGGAGAGGCGGGGGTGAGGGGGAGAGGCGGGGGTGAGTGGGAGGCGAGAAACGGAGACAAGACGAGAGGTCGTCCGCGAAGAGACCCGCGCCGAGCGCCAGCAGGCAATCGTCGCCCTGCGCGCGGAAGGAGAAGGAGGGGGGAAGCGCAGGGGGAGG
Organism: Closterium sp. Yama58-4; assembly: GCA_947470075.1. Classification (NCBI taxonomy): domain Eukaryota; kingdom Viridiplantae; phylum Streptophyta; class Zygnematophyceae; order Desmidiales; family Closteriaceae; genus Closterium; species Closterium sp. Yama58-4. Next base: position 409,076 of record CANIUD010000249.1, read on the forward strand.
GAGAGAGGCGGGGCAGGTGGGAGAGGATGAAAAGGTTGGCAGTGCAAGGAAAAGGAGGACAAGAGGGGGAGGGGGAGGATGGGGAAGGGGGCAGTTGCGCGCGCGCAAAAGAATAATACCGCGGCTCAAGGCAATTACTCCCCTGGTACTTCCTCCGGTACGTTGATGTTCAGTTATGCGTTGCGGCCCTGAGGTGTGACGGTACGTGATGTCCAGTCAAACCCCTCCCAAAACCCTCGTACCTCTCAGGTCACGACAAATTCGTGCGACTCGGAGGCTGAATCGAAACGTCTCGAGCTTGATTCGATACGTTTCAAAAAAGGATGTGAATGTGAAGCCTCTGGCCAAGCACGTAAATTCTCTTTGAAGCCTCAAAACGTGAAATACCTCCTATTTCGCGTGACGCACCAGCATGTCGCACGCTACCTAGCACATCGCACGCTCGCCAGCACGTCGCACGCACGCCAACACGTCGCACGCTCACCAGCATTCGCATGATCTCATCAGCACGTCGCACGCTCAGACCAACATGTGGCATGTCGCACAACTCACCAGCATGTCCATCGCGTTGCCTTCGAGCAGCATGTCGCGTTGACACCAGAACGTCGCACGCTCACACCAGAACGCCGCACGCTCGCACCAGAACGTCGCACGCTCACTCATACGAACAAGTCGCACGCTCACCAGCATGTCCATCGCGTCGCCTGCGGGCAACATGTCCTCGAAATCCGCGAGGCAGCGCGTCTCCAATCCGTCAAGGCACCCCATGCCGTCCATCGGGTCAACGCAGTCAACGCGGTCAGCCGAGTCAACACCGTCAACGCGGTGACTGGAGTTTCGGTCAACGCGGTCAACAGGGTAGGCTGGGTGAGTGGAACCCATCAACTCGATGGGGCCCGCGATGTCGTCTGTCGGAATGGCGAGCAAGTCTTCCTCACCTGCCTCTACTGTATCCTCCCCGTCTCCTTCCTCTCCTTCCTCTCCTTCCTCTCCTTCCTCTCCTTCCTCTCCTTCCTCTCCTTCCTCTCTCTCCTCTCTCTCATCTATTTTGTCTCCCTCCTCGTCCATCTGCTCGTCGCCCTCCGCCCCCCCCTCTTCCGCCTCCCCCTCTTCCGCGCCCTCTTGATGATCCGATGGAGCGCCTTCTCTGTCCACGTCAGCATGCTTGTCGTCCGCGTTAGCATCACTGCTGCCCGCGTTGCCCAATCGCTCTTCTTCCCCGTCGCCCGCGTCGCACGCGTTTCCTGAGTCGTCACATTCTCTTTCTCCTCCACTCCTTCCTCTCTCTCCCTGCGCTTCCCCCGCCTCCTCCGCGTCGCGCTCTCCAATCCCGTTCTCCGCGTCAGCTCGTGCCGCTTCGGATTCTTCTGCCTGGCACGAAGCAGCGCCGACGTCGGGAGATTGCGAGGGCACCGCGGGAACGGTTTCCGTCGCGTCAATACATTGCGAGTGCGATTGCGCAGCAGCAGTAGGCTGATGAGAGGGGAGCGAGAGAGAGTGAGAACCAGAGAGGAAGGGAAAAGGGGGAGAATAACAGGACGAGATCAGTCAACAGGGGGCAAGAAGAGGAGAGAGGGGCAAGCGACGAGGTACGCGGAACGCGGAACGAAGAGCGCGGAACGGGGAATCGGCGGAGCAAGAAAGTCGGTCAGGAGGAGACAGCGGTCAAGGAGTGAAGGTGTCGAACCCGCGGAACCCGAGCGCAGCGGAGAGTTCCTATAGGCGGCCTGACTAGGACGAGAGACGGACGGGCGGATGGAGCTCGGGAACAACGCTCGGGGAACGGCGCTCGGGGGAGCAGCGCTCGAGGGAACGGCGCTCGGGCGAGCTGCACTCAGGGAACGGCGCTCGGGCGAACAACGCTCGAGGGAACAGCACTCGAGGGAACGGGGCTCGGGCGAGCTACGCTCGGGGGAACGGAGCTCGGCGCAACGGCGCTCGGGGTTACGGCGCTCGGGGTTACGGCGCTCTGGGGAACGGAGCTCGGCGGAACGGCAGCGGTAGCGGAACGGCATAGCCGTGCGCGCGACGAAAAAGCGAATAGTGTGCAGCCGAACTCCCGATTGGGCACGCGACAGCTAAACGAGTGGTTTTTGTATCGGAGAAATTGTGGCTCTGAGGTCAAGATAGCACTAGGCAGTAGCAGAACTGATAAATCTTTGCCACGACAGAAACGAAACGTCTATGCCACGCCGCGGCGGCGCTGGTCACACGACGGCTGGTGTAGCTTTTGAGAATTCTCACAAGTGAATCCCACACGACGGCTGGTGCAGCGCAGACGATGTCTTAGCGAGTCTCGCGATTGAACTGGCCACTGGTAACTGGCCCAGGTAACGGACGGCGGCCGCCGGAGAATCGAGCTGGACAAGCCGCGACGCGATGGAGCTATTAACGAAGCTGAGCTTACGTCGGCTCTCGACCTACCGTTTCCTCGGTCTACCATCGCTCGGCCTGTGTTGGTTCGGCCTAGATTGGTTCGGCCTACCAGTGGTCGCGCGGAGTCGATCTTAACGCTACTGAGAGCGTGAACCGTCACTAATAGGTCAACCAACCTGCTGCTCCGCACTCGACGGGTTTCTTGACCGCGACTCGGGACAGAAAACGGAGCGCGTGCCCCCATCCTCGTGCGTCAATCCACCCGATTGTCCGTCAGTGAAGACGGTGCAATCAGACGGGCCGCCATCAACGTTCGCGGCTCCCACCGGCGCATCGACTCGTCTCCGCTGACACGTTGACTTCCCCAACGTTTCGTCGGCGAGAACGGTAACAGGAGCTTCGCACGTTTCGCGAACGGTCTGACGCGCCAGATGCCTGGCACCAGAAGGCTCTGGCGGATGGTGAAGCTTCTGCGGGGTCGACGAACGCGGCTCCGACGGCATCGTTCCGAGAGACGCGCGCCTCGGGTGGAACGACTCGAGGGCCGTGACGCCTCGAGCCACGGGATCGACTGCGCGAAGCGGGGATGACGGAGCAGCCATGGCTGGTTCCGACGATGCGCGGTGCGCTTGGGTGCTTCAAACGCGCGTGACGGAAACGGAGAGAAGAATGATGGAGAATATTTCAGCAGGTAGGGGAGGAGAGTGGAGTATTGAACCACGAGCCTTGGTGGTAAGGAGGTTGAGGAAGAAAGGGAGAGAAGCAGGAGAGACGAGAAATTTGGGTGTCCTGGCCTGGCGCAAGGGGAAAGTGAAGGGGGAGTTGGGAACACAAAGACGGCAGCAGGAATGGGCGAAAGTCGGAAGCGAGAGCGAGAAAGGGGTCCGCGCATTGTTTGATTCGAAAAACTGGCAGCCAGTTCGCAACCTGGAAAACTCGTGTGAGAGCGGAGCGGAATGGCTGATTGAAGCGTGACGGCAAGGAAATGAGCAGAATTCTAGGTTGCAGCTAATTAATGAAAAGATAACGGGAGCGCACCGAAGGAGCAGAGCAGGTGGGGTTGGGGGGGGGGTAGAGAAGGGGAAGGGAAGGGAGCAGGGCGGGCAGAAAGTGAACAGCAGACTGGACCGCGGAGTGCGCAAAAGACTTTGTCGGAAGAAGCGGCGGAAGGGATTTTGCGGGGAGGGAGGGATAGGAAGTTGGGGGTGCCCGCTGCTCACCTGGTTGGGTTGGTCAGCTGGAAGGACTTCGTTTGGCGTCGGGGCAAAGGGAACTTGACGGGCAGTTCAGATGGGGGACGGTGTCTTCGAGGGGAGAGGCGGAAACGGTGGTTTGACGTGACTGCGTGAGGCGGAAGGATTGCTGTTCCTATTCCGCGCGATGTTGAGGCAAAAGCTGACGTTTCGCGCGTGCGCCTGGAGATCGGATCAATCAATGCTGCGTGGGATGGGCTGCGGCGAGTCACTGCCACGCTGGTGCTGCCATGGCGCTCGCTGCTTGGCCCTCCGGTCTTGGGGGCCTCGTGGCTTTTGATCCCAAGGTATGCAACCCCCGCGTTGTTTGAAAGGATTCCCGCGCGCCTGTTTACAAGAGCTTTCTTTTCCGCCATCCGCCAGCAACAAGGAAGGGGGTACGCGGGGGCAGGCCAACCGTCTCCGCGGGGAAAAAGGTCGGTCAAGCGGTTGGAACTTGGAATTTGGAGGCTGAATGTCCCGTCGCGCGCGGGGATTCAAAGCTGACCAGCTACGCGGGCAGGGAGGGAAATTGAATCCACCAATCAGAGTACCTGGTCCGTGAGCAAGAGGCACCTGCCTAAAGGCGTGAATTTTCTGTTCGAAGGAAACGAGAAGGTCGCGGCGAAAAGCTTGGGTGGTTGGGTTCAGCGAAGGTGGTCCTGGCTTGGTGACTGTTTCCTGTCACAATGCTGACTCAGGCACAGAGCTAAACGGCCAAGTCATTGGATAATGTGCAAACCGCTCGAGCTTTTCCCCCTGATTTCGGGAGCTCAAGTCATCGCCCCAGTGGAATATGCCGTAGTTTCGATGTAATTTGGGTTTTTAGTTATTGCGGAAGGGGTACTTCCGAACCTGCGCTTTCTAGGGAGCTTCATCTCTACCTGCACAGAGTTTCCCAGGTTTCGACGCCCAGACAGAAGACTTATTGCGCTGGGACAGAACTCGGCTCCACGTTTACCCACGTGTCATCATCTCGTAAGGCCTTAGCTGCTACTAGTCAGGCAAACGATGCACAACAGAATTTGTTTTTTTTTCCTCTCTAATCCGCACTAAACTAAATCCCTCTCGGCTGGCAAGTGATAGGGGGCATCAACCCTAAACACTGCGACTAAGTGTTTAGGGTTGATGCCAAAAATAATCCCTCTTGGTTGGCATGTAAATAAAGGGCATCAATCCTAAACACCTAATCGCGTGGAGTTTAGGGTTGATGCCCTCGAAAACTTGCCACCCGAGAGGGGTTTAGTTTTGTGCTTGCTGGCAGAAGACAGTGCTTGCGTGACGTGCGGAGAAGCCGAGTTCTGTGTTAGCACAATAACTCTTCCGCCTCAGAAGCGGATCAGCGGAAAGTGTGCGCAAGCTGAGATGAAAGTCCCTTGAAAGAAGGACAGCTACAGTAAGCCTTCCGGGGAAACTAAAAACCCATGTAATTTTGGTTCGCACGAAATCGTTGACCTACCCATAACAGTTCGCGTGTCGCCTCGCGGGACTTGTGTGCCCCAACCCCACCTCCTCCAACCTCCCAAGCTTCTCCCCCAACCCCCATCCAATGCGCGCCCCCACGCCCTCTTTTTTCCCCCACTTTCGTCCCCCACTCAACTGGAGGGGCTGTGGCAGCAAAGTGAACTCTGCGCAAGTCAAACAGAGAAACCCATACGGCCTGAACCAGGGGACAGTGGAGTGGACCTGAGGATCAGGTCGGCTCCCCGATTCGAGGGCTCTGCTGGACGAATGGGCAATCAATAAGCACGTTAGACGAGCGATGTCCCCGATGCTTTGCCCGTGACGGTGGATCCTCAAGATTCGCGGAAGCTGTGAGTGTGCCACATGTGGACATAATGCCGCGAAATATTGGGCGAGTGTAGACGACTCCTGACGATCTTCGCATGACCCGTGTGGCATGAAACCACCTTGATATTTCAAGCACCAGAGATGACGTGCTGGAGCCAATCAGCGAACTGACGACAATATCAATATAGAGATCCTCAGAAATATGTCATTAGTGCGCATGAACTGAAATGGAAAATAATACCATCATAGTTCTTCACAATGAGGCAAAGGGACACATTGCTATAATAGTTCAGAAGAAAATAGTTGAACGAACAGTCGCTATAATAAAATGTTTTCCTGTGCTTATGTCTGGTAGGTGCAATACAGGTATCACCTCAATTACTAACAACCCAAAATACAGATATTTGGAAATAAAAGTTTCCAGATAAATAAATAAGAACATATTATAACAATATTAGAATGAAACGTTGACTCTCTTAGTAAGTTTTACGTATCTTACCGAAAGAAGGAATGACTCATACTCGTGGATAAGTGATTGGTACGCAGTAGAACAAGGTGTACTTGTCGCGGTTTCATCCTCACCACCTACAGCCACATTAAACGCCGTCAACCGCCATCTACACCAGTTTGCTTCAGCTACCTAGCTTCTCACCACCCCCAGCCACCACTGCTTCACATATTTCCACCCTCGATCTTCCCCCGTCCGTCGCTGTCTGCGCCGAGTGACTACCTCGATTTCTTCAATATATCATAATACTAGCGTGAGAAGTGTGCATTGAATGAAACAGTTGGGTACAAGTAGCTAACCCTAGTTGGGGTTGTACCCCATACTGGCTACCCCACTACAGCCTACCAACATATAACAGTTTAACACACCCCCATAGGCAAAGTGGGGGAGAACAAAGGGTCACAAGACCAGTCCAGCAAAGCAACGCAAGCCCAGGGTGGATCACAACGTCACCACACTCCGAGCACAAGCAAAGGCCACAAGGCCAGTTCACATGCAGTGCTAGATATAGTACAAGACAAGTAACACAGTGATCAAAACCTAGCAAGCAAGCAAAAAGATATATATAAAGTACAGTACAAAGAAAGTCAAGCAGTAAGCAAATGAGGGAATGTGGACACAAGGCCTAAAGAAGTACAGTGCCGCTGATGATCACTAGGCGGGAGCGCCTTGGTGAAGATATCAGCAGTGTTGGCCTTCGAGTCCACGTACACAAGCCGAAGCTGACCTCGCTGCTGCAGCTCTCGAGCAAGAAAGTAGCGAAGAGCAATGTGCTTCGTCCTGTGCTCCAGTCTGTGCTCCTGACACAAGGCAAGGGACGCCTTGTTGTCGCCGTACAGAACTGGAGGAGAACTAGGCCGCTCTCCCAAGTCAGTCAGCAGGTAGTGTCAGAATCCCAGCCACTAACCACTGGGATAAAAGGGCTTTTTTGTGTAGCGGGTGAGTGCGCCCATAACCCCCCAGGCCAACGTGCCTGTAACCCTTCCCTAGGATCATCGGGGATCACCAGTGGACCTCTGACACCCCCCCGCACTGGGATGCCCGAGGTGCACACACCGGGATTCGAACCCGAGACCTTCGCTCTGATACCATGTCAGAATCCCAGCCACTAACCACTGGGATAAAAGGGCTTTTTTGTGTAGCGGGTGAGTGCGCCCATAACCCCCCAGGCCAACGTGCCTGTAACCCTTCCCTAGGATCATCGGGGATCACCAGTGGACCTCTGACAGGTAGGTGAGCCAGCGTAACTCCTGTGCAGCCATGGCCGTGGCGTAGATCTCAGCCTCACAACTAGAGCTGAGAACAGAAGAAGAGCGGGTGGACCGCCACGAGACAGAACCAGAGCCAAGGCTGAAGGTGTAACCCTGCGACGACCGCTGCGTAGCCAAGTCGTCCACCCAAGAAGCGTCCGAGTGACCAGTGAGAACAACTCTGTCGCGTCCTCCAAGCACCAGCCCCATGCCTGATGTACTGCACAAGTAACGCAGCACCCTCTTAGCAGCCTCCCAATGCTCTCGCCTGTGTCTCCCAGGCGCAACGTAACGAGCAAGGATGCTAAGAGGGTACGCGAGGTCAGGTCGCGTGCAAGTCATCAGGTACATGAGGCAGCCTACAAGCTCTGGGTACGGGCCACTCGGCTCTACGGACTCGTCCGAAGGTGGAGCTGAGAGCGAGTGGCTGGTAGCCAGAGGTGTGGCCTGTGGTGAGGAGAACTGGAAGCCGAAGCGCTGAAGGACCTGCTGCACCATGTGTGACTGAGTCAGGGTAATGGTGCGGCGTGCTCTGTCCCGGGTGATCTGCAAGCCAAGGTAGCTACGCAGCTCACCCAGGTCAGTGCAGGTGTGTCTCTTCTGCAGCTCCGACTTCACACGAGCGAGTGCCTCAGTGTCAGCAGTAGCAAAGACCAAGTCGTCGACGTACACGAGAATGTAGAACGGCGGCAGCGACGTGTCTGTGCGCAGAAACAGCGACGGGTCAGCAGTAGACGGCGCGAACCCAAGGGCCGCAAGTGTAGTCCTCAGTGTGTCGTGCCACTCACGTGGCGCCTGGCGGAGACCGTAGACTGGCCGGCGGAGGCTCCACTGGGTACCAGGAGGAAACGACCCAGTAAAGCCAGGTGGGCGGCGCAGCCAGATCTCCTCGTGCAGGCTGCCCTGCAGGAAAGCTGTGCTGAAGTCAAGAGAGTGAAGCTCGTAGTCACGCTGAGCAGCAACGTGCAGCAGAACCCGAAGAGTGGTCATCTTCGGGGTGGGGGAGAAGGTCTGGAAGAAGTCAACCCCCTGGCGCTGACTGAAGCCTCTAGCAACGTAACGAGCCTTGAAGACAGGCGGAGAACCTGGCGGCCGCTTCACCCTGAAAATCCACATGCCATCGACGATGTTCGCCCCAGGAGGGGGAACCTCGTCGACGTAGGTGCCTGTGGACTTCCAGGATGCCATCTCTGCGTCCATGGCTGTCTGCCACTGAGAGGAGTAGGGACCCGAGATCGCCTCTGCGTAAGAGCGCGGAGTGGGGATGTCTAGTGCATCCGGGTCTCCCTCAGGAGCAAGCAGCCAGGCCACGAGATGAGGTACAGCAGCCGCAAGAGAGTCAAAGTCCTCCTGCCTGTCCTCAAGGACGTCCGTGCCAAGAGCACACTCACCCCCGACGGACGGAGGACAGACAGACTCAGACTCAGCAACAAGACTGGCGGCGTAGTCTAGGCGACATGCAGCAGCAAAGTCGACAAGCTCAGCGACCAGGGCAGACGCAGCAGAAGACTCAAACGACGGGTCAGTGACAACAGTGGCGAGAAGACGCGTAACAGTAGGGTGGGCAGCACGAACACTGTCAGACTCAGGGTCGGGAACGTCAGGAAGAGAAGACGCAGGAGGAGACGGTAGGGGGACACGCTGTGGACCAGTGGAAGGACGAAGGGCCATAATATGCGTGCCAGGAACAGGAGGAGGACGCGGACGCGCGACACGACGACCAGTGGGACCAGTGCGCGCAGTGCGAGCAGTGCGAGTAGCACGAACAGGCGAGGCAGGACGAGACACAGGCTCACGACGCTCCGTAAGCGAGTCCGGCAGTGCAGTGTAAGGTACAGGAGCAGGGAGGGGGGAGCCAGGCTGGAGGGGAAGGCCAGTGGAAGACGGGAGGGAAAGAACCTGGCGAAGCACCGTGTCAGGCGATGGGAAAGCCGACGGTGACGGAGGAGCGAAGAACAGGCGCGACGGCGGAGCTCCGCCAGCACCTCCAGCACCCGCAGCACCAGAAGCACCAGGACCAGCACCCTCCGCCGCAGCACCCCCAGAGTCGGCGACGTCAGCACCAGAGGCCCCAGCAGCGTCAGACCTCCCCTCGCCAGCACCTCCAGAACAAGTAGGACCACCGTGTCCAGAACCGTCAGCTCCAGTGTCGTCAGCTCCAGCAGCTCCAGTACCGCCAGGAAGAGCACCCCCAGAGCCGGTAGCTCCAACTCCGCTGGCACCGCCAGCTCCAGAGTCCCCAGCTCCAGCAGCTCCAGCCTCAGTGCTCCCAGAACAGCCAGTCCCGGCAGCTCCAGTACCTCCAGTACGAGCACCTCCAGGACGAGCAGCTCCAGAACCTCCAACTCCAGCAGGGCCACGAGGACGGCGAAAGCGCCGGACGTACCAGTCACGAAGCTGCTGCGGTGTGAGAGACTGCTCAGCACCCCGAACCGGAGCACCCCTAGACGCAGCAACCCCAGGCTCCGTAGGCTCAGTCGCAGTACCCCCAGGCTCAGTGCCCCCAGGCGCAGCACCCCCAGGCTCAGCACCCCCAGACTCCGCACACGCAGGCTCAGCACCCCCAGTCGCAGCACCCCCAGGCTCAGCACCCCCAGGCTCCGAACTCTCAGGCACAGTACCCTCAGCTCCAGCACCCTCAGTCCCAGCACCCGCAGCCGCAGCACCCCCAGGCCCAGCACCCGCAGGCTCAGCACCCCCAGGCTCAGCACTCCCAGCAGCACCACCTGCAGCAGCACCTGAGTCACCTGTGACCTCGACAGGCTCAGCGACGGGAGGAGGGTCTACCTGAGAGACACCTGAAGGAGCAGGACCCTGAGGGGGAAGGGGGTCTACCGGAGGGGGACCAGGAGCGAGGAAAAGCGGCGGGGGAGGGAGGGGGGCAGTGCGGTAGGGGAAGAGACGGTAAAAAGGGACCGACTCGTCAAAGGTGACGTCCTGAGAGGCGAAGACCCGGCGCGAGGTGGGGTGGTAAAACTGCCAGCCAGGCGCGTCAGGGACAAAGCCAAGGAAGACACAGGGAAGCGTGCAGGAGGAGAGCTTGTCCGCGGACGTATCGCGGACAAGGGCACGAGCACCCCACACCCGGAAGCGCGATGCATCGCCAACCTCCCCCGTCCAACGCAGTGTGGGCGAGGTCTCCGGCAAGGAGACACGGGGCCAGAGGTTGAGCTGATGCGCGGCGTACCGGACAGCAAACGGCCACAGAAAATGGGGAGCCGCCGCATGGACCAAGGAGGTACGAGCGACCTCCATGACCAGGCCAATGCGGCGCTCAGCAACCCCATTCTGCTGTGGGGAGTCCGGAAGCGTGAAGGTCTGCTCGATGCCCTCCGCCTGACAGAAGGTCCTCAAGAGGTCGGAGGAGAACTCACCATCTCTGTCAGAGTGCAGACGCAGGACAGGAAGATCTGTCCGGAAACGGCGGCGGAGCTGGAGACGAACTGTGCGGATCCAAGGGATCAGAACAGCAGGGACCTCACCCTTGGTGCGCAAGGGGAAGACCGTGGTGTAACGCGAGTAGTCGTCGACAACCAGCAAAAAGTACCGCTCACCGCCCTGGCCACGAACGCGGGCTGGGCCCCACACGTCCAGGTGGAGGGTCTGCAGAGGAGCCTCTGTCGGGGGGAACGAGGAGGAGTGAGGAGCGGCGCGCTGCCGCCCCTCGACGCAAGGAAGGCAAGGCGGCGCAGGCGAGGCAGGGAGGGGAGGGAGGGACCTGGGAAGACCAGACACAAGGTGGCGACGGTGCATGCCACGGAGGCGTGGCAAGGAGGGGTGGCCCAGGCGGTGGTGCCAGAGAAGAGTCTGGTGCGACAGGGAACGACACTCACAGGCGTGGGCTACCAGACCTGACGCGGACACCTGACCGACAGCAGCGACCTGAGGAGACGCAGTGGACAGTGTGTAGAGACTCGACCCCGGCCGACGGGTAAACGTAGCCAGGTGACGGCCAGTCCTGGAGCACGTGAGGATCGCCACACGCTGTCCTCCAGGAGTAAAGGTGTCAACCCACTGATCCTGGATGACAGCGTTGCTCACCAGGTTCGTCGAGAACGAGGGGAGGTGGAAACCAGACAACGAGCCAGACGGAACCGCCGGACACGGGAGCACAGTGGTGGACCGTGCAAGGACTGGGCCCCCCGAGGGGTCAGCCAAGGAGACTGGGACCGGTGCAGGAAGTGGAGTGAGCTCAGTACTGTCACGAAAGAAACAGCGGGAAGCACCTGAGTCAAGGGTGAAGGTGTGCAAGGCCTCAGCCGGTGCAGTACCTGAGAGAGCAGTCTCTGTGGGTGCTGTACCTGAGAGAGCAGACTCACAAGCAGTAGGGACAGTACTGGAGGGAGCAGCCACAGAGGGCACCAGACCAGAGAGAGCAGACTCACTAGTACCCAGGGCAGCGGGCTCTATACCTGGGTCAGGCGGCACACACAAGTAACAGTCTCCCTCGGCACTAACAGTCAATGCATACATGGCAGCAATAATAGCATCATAGTCAAGAGCAAAGATATCAACACCAGCCCTCATCAGCTCAGCCCAGCGGGGGCGCTCAACATTCCCGCCCATCTCCTCACACCAAGCGTCGTCAAGGCGGGAGAAGCAGCGGTACGGGGTGTGGAACCTCCCACACGTCTGTCCCTTGCGGTCACCTGTGCGAATGACATAGGAACAGCGGCCACTGCCCCCCGACGTCCCACGCTGAGCAAGCCACTCACGAAGCTGTTGGGTCGTCTGGGGACGCTGCTGCTGGTGGGAGCTCTGGCCCGAGCCAGTGCCTCCACTCCGACCTCCGCCGCCACCACTACCTCCGCTCCGACCGCCACCGCCGCCACCGCCACCGCCGCCGCCGCCGCCACCGCCGCCGCCGCCACCACCGCCACCGCTCCCTCCGCCGCCCCCGCCTCCGCTGCCGACCCCACTCCCACCAGCACTCCCGCCACCGCTCCCTCCAGCACCGCCTCCCCCCCCACCTCCCCCACCTCCTCCCCCCCCAGCGCCACCCCCGCCACCCTTGCCCCCCTTGCCCTTGCCGGTGCGGCGCCTCCCACCAGGAGCAGAAGCAGCGCCAGCAGACTCAGCACCAAGGAAGTCAACAGCAGCAGCAGTAGCGTAGGAGGGAGCGAGGGGAGAGGGAGAACACCCCTCAAAGATGGGGGTGCGAGGAGCGCCACGAGCAGCACCTACAGCTACAATGCTCTTCTCGGCTGCTAGCAGTTTCTCCTCTAGGAGGGCGACAGTGAGCTCAGTGGGACAGCGAGCAAGGAAATAGTCGCGCACTGAGCTAAGGGTGTCAGGGAGACGGGTGACTAGAAAGTGGAGTGTCCAGTACAGTGGAGGGGGGTTCTTAGCGCAGAACTCGGTGGGAAGGGCGGCACGCAGGCGAGCGTCACTAGTGCGAAGGTGGGTGATAAGATCGGCGACTGTAGCAAAGGTGGACAGCTCAGGGAACAGGTAAGGCAGCATAAGGCGGCTAAGCTCGGCTGTGGCAGGTGAGGAATAGCGGGCAACGACAGCGTCGTACAGGGCCTTAGCGGTTTTGCAGTCGCCAAAATGCTCGAGCTCAGCTAACGGCAGGTGACTGCGAATGGCTAGGCGAGCAGCTGCGTCACGAGTCTGCCAGTGGGAACGAACACTAAGCTCGGCTGTGGCAGGAGGGGCAGGTGCAGCACCAGACGCGTAATCATAGAGCGACACATGCTCCTTGCTATCGCTCAGGAGGAACAGCTGCAGGTCATCTAGCCAAGTGGTGAACTGCACAGGGCGGCCCTCAGCATCGAACGAAAGCACGCGGATGGAAGCCATAACGACAGTACGGCAGAGCAACGCAAGCTACCACAGCAGGGGCGGGCAATTGCGCACGGGCAGGGAGCAGCAGGCGGCGCTGCAAGCGGGCAGCGCGGCGGACGGGCGGCTCTGCAAGTGGGCAGCGCGGCAGGCAGGCGGCGCTGCAGGCGGGCAGCGCGACAGGCGGGCGACTCCGCAAGCGGGCAGCACGGCGGGCGGGCGGGCAGCGCGACGGACGGCGTGGGGCAAAGCGGGCGGCGCGCGGGGCTGCAAGGCAGCTCGACGGGCTGCGCGGGGCAGAGCGGGCGGCGCGCGGGGCTGCAGAGCCGAGCGACGAGCAGCGCGGGGCAGGGCGGGCGGGTCGCGGGGCTGCGCAGCAGATCGACGGGCGGCTCGGGGCACAGCGGGCGGTGCGCGGGGCTGCGAGGCAGCGCGACGGGCAGCGCGGGGCAGAGCGGGCGGCGCGACGGGCAAAGCAGGGGAGGCGCGCGGGGCTCTGGGCTGGCAGGACGCCGGTCGGCAGGGCGCACGAGGGCGCTACAAAGGGCGCTACGAGGGCGCTAGAGCGCAACGAGGGCGCTACGAGGGTAGGGCGCGGGGGTAACGCGGTAACCGCAGCGTGCGGTGGTGGGCCCTAAAAAAAACGATCGGATGGTCCTAGGGACCACCTGCTCTGAATACCATATCAGAATACTAGCGTGAGAAGTGTGCATTGAATGAAACAGTTGGGTACAAGTAGCTAACCCTAGTTGGGGTTGTACCCCATACTGGCTACCCCACTACAGCCTACCAACATATAACAGTTTAACACAATAGCTTGTTGAATTTATTCGTAGTCGCCGCTTCTGGCTGCTGCATCCGTCACCAGCCAGTGACATCGACTCATTCATACTACGAATGCTCGTTATAGAATTCCTCCGCAATTCTCCCCCACGATCACTGCCATGATGTTAAACTCCCATTCGCTGCTCCTCCAGCCGCCACTCTGCCATCGGAAAAATCCTGGGTCAGCCAAAGACAGCCCCAAGGAGTTTGCCTGTGAGTCACCTGTGGGGGAGGGGGAAATGCGAATGGTTGGTTTCCTGCTAGTTGTTGCCGCGCTAATAGTCATGCTCGTATATGTCAACCAATTGGTTATTTTTTGCGTGGTTTGCCCAGTCGTTGGGCTGACTGGTAAGGACGACATTCGACAGTTTAGGGTTGTGTCGGTGTCGAGCTGGTTTGGATGAGATACGGGATTAGAGTGCAATATTCGTGTGCCACGTGTCTCCCTTCTGCACTTGGCAGTGTCTGCCCATTCGGGACGGTTTGGTTTCTCAGTCGCGAATGTCGCGAGGTGGTTACATGTTCCCATTTCGTTACGCCGCTTGTTTGTTTAGTGGCGTGGCTGGTTTTGTCAGAGCATATGGGTCGAATACGCGTTAGTGTCTGCATCGATGTTATTGGGTGTTTATCTTTAATTGATTGGATTTGGTTCCTTTTTTTACACGAGTGAATTTGTGCGTTACAAGGGCACGTTGGCCACGCATTTGTAGTCGTTCGTTTCGTACTATTTGTCATACTTTTGTTATGAGCAGATTGTAGTGTTTATTACAAACTGTTAGTTATGATTTTATTAATGGTATAATTAGGAAACTTGCGTCTTTTTTGCAGTTGTTATTGTGTTTTTTGTAACAACAATTCAGTGCGGAAAATATGCTTGCAATCATTTTTTTTTTATTTCATTCCCTACATGTACTGTGGTTTACTGGTACTTTGTGTACCTTCAAATACTGTTTTTAAAGCGTTCTCTGATTTTGAGGGACGCATGTTGACGTTTTGGATTTTTTTTTTTTTTTTTTAGCCATTGATTTTTTATTGACATGCAACGCATCGAACATCCTCGAACGTACAACCAATATCGCGTATGGATAGAAAGAGGAAAAGGGAAAGAGGGAGAAGGAAAAGGGAAAGAAAGACACCAGAAACAACTCAAACGCAACACCCATAAAAAGCCCCATAAAAATACTCCATAAAGAAAAAAACCCAACCAGGATCCCCTACCAGACGTCCCATCTCGCACCCCTTCCCCCTCGCCCCCCCCCCCCTCCCCCCCCAAGTCACATCTGCACATCCACCATGTAGGGGGCCTCCACCCAAAGAGGCCCGCCCTCCACCTCGACATCGTCCCTCTCCCGATCCACCAAGTCCACATTCAACCCCCCCATGGAAGACGCCGCCCGAAGCAGGATGACACGAGCTTGCGCCCGTTGTAACGCCACTCCGATGAGCGCCTTCAGAGACCCCAAAAGGTAAGCCGAGAACGAAGTGTCATCCTCCCGACAAGCCCCCCGTGACACAGCTAGCCCCACGTGCGCGTCCCCCTGCTGTCGAAGCCACCGCCGGAAGCGACCGCCGAGACACCCCCACGTCTCCACTATCAAAGGGGTGAACTGCACGCCTCGGTTCCGTGCAAGAAGAGGCGCGTAATCCCCCGTTTTGCGACGCTCCCACTCCTTTGCCGCCACGCCTATAGACCGCCCGCACTGCCCTAGCAGAGATGGAGACAGTGATAGCGGGTCCGCGACACTAATCTCTAAAGCATGAGCCTCCCCAGCCATTGGTCGTCGCACCGCTACGTCAACCCGCTTCCCCGGCAGCACCGCACTATCCTCCATCGTCACCACCCCCCCTGGCACCTTAGCGATCTTTGCCACCGCAAACTTCACCTCATCATGCACCCGAGATGGACCGT
The DNA here is from genome assembly GCA_947470075.1 of Closterium sp. Yama58-4. Lineage (NCBI taxonomy): Eukaryota > Viridiplantae > Streptophyta > Zygnematophyceae > Desmidiales > Closteriaceae > Closterium > Closterium sp. Yama58-4. Next base: position 424,751 of record CANIUD010000249.1, read on the forward strand.
GTTGGTGCTTGCATCTCAGCGCATGATGCGGGTCTGCTGGGTCATCATACGCTGTGCCACAAACACACCTCCCCGCCACTTGCAGCTGCTGGATTGGGAGACCAAGCCGTATAGCAGCAGCAATGCCCCACTCCGCTGCAGTGAATGTGAGATCTGAATGAGCCGGAACTGCCGAAACCCATGCACCAGCCCCCGGGCCCTGAAGGGATGTGAAACGGGCCAGGGTGGCATCGTCACGAGCCAAGCGGCGGAGTGCCTGGAGCTCCTCAACAGCCAACTGCCGCTGCCGCGCCTGGAAAAGCCGAAGAGGAGGGGCCGCCACACACAGGGGTAAGTCCGGCAGCTCCTGGCGTATAGTCGCGGGCAACTGCTCAATGGCCTTGGCAAACCACGGGTCAAGAAGCTCCGCCCCCGCCGAAGTGGTGAGGTACTCTGCGAACATCGCCTCCTCGCCCGCCACCCCCAAATGTGCAATATCCCGTGCGGCCTGCGCCCACCCACAAACATAGGAGAGCGGACTCAAAGAGGCCGCCGCCCGGATCCCAAACCCTCCGAGGCGCACAGGGAGATGCAGCTGCATGCGTGCGCGCCTAGACCTGCCGGGGTCCTGCTCCCAAGTGCCAGGGGGGAAAAGCTGCTCAAAGCAATCCTCCAGACAGCTGTCCCACTCTCTAAAGGCCTCCACCACCTCCGGCCGCGGCGGCATAGTCCGGGCCAGGTACATCGGCCGTGCTGAAACTGCAATAGCGAGGAGATGCGAGGCCATCTGGGGGTGGTCGAGCAGGGGGAGCCACGGCAATGGAGCCTTCAACTCGCGAAGCCGCTTCCGTAATCGGGCCCCCTCCCAATCCTCCTCCCCAATAGGCACGCCCACCACAGTGAGACCCTCCTCCTCCCGCTGCATCCCCAAAGGCAATGCCCGCTCCATATCCCCACCTCCACGCTCCCAAAACCTGCACTTGTGCGCCTGCACTTCCAGCCCCACCCACTCCAACCTCTCCCGCAGCACCCCAAAAGCCTCCAGAATCCTAGCCGCTGGTCCCAGGATGTAGGTATCGTCTGCATAGCTCAAGAAAAGTAGGTCCCTGAACTCTCTAGTCACCGTCCCCAGCACCTGCTGCTGCGTGAAAGCGAAAAGAAAAGGGCCGAGCGGGTCCCCCTGTCGCGATCCTCGTGCCGACTCAAGACTCTGTACGAAAGGGCCCGCTCGGAGGTACAGGTCGCTAGGTGTCCCATAGAAGACACGCAAGAATGGGATCATTCCTGAGAAAGGCGACTCCTTCAGCCCCTCGAACATCGCGTGGCGATGAAACGAATTGAAGGCGTTCGCGACATCTATCTGCAGCGCACACCAGTCGGGGTGAGTGGCCAGCGCTGACCGGAAAGAATGAGTAAGAATCTCCACCCCGGCCCTGGTGCCCACTCCCAGCTGGTTACACGGCAGAAAATAAGAAGCCATTGTCAAACATTATATATGTTGGGTTTGTTAGGCTACAGTGGGTTAGCCTATATGGGGTACACAATTCTAGGGTTTGCTATTTGTACTGATTTCTCTGTTAGTTCAATCATTCCAGTCTCTTCTTTTGACATGGTTTCAGAGCAGGTCCTTCGTTAGGACCGTTCTTAGGGCCCACCACTGAATACCTACCTACCTATCTACTGTCGGAGTGCTGCGTTAGCGCCTCCCCCTCTCAGCGCCCTAGTGCGCCCTCGTGTACGGCCCCTTAAGGCTTCGTTGACCCCGCGCGCCGCCCCTTAGTGACCCGCGCGTCGCTCCTTAGAGGCCCCGTCGACCCGCGCGCGCCCCGCTTAAGGCCCCGTTTGGCCCCGTCGACCCGCCCGCGGCCCGCTTAGTGGCCCCGTTTAGCCCCGTCGACCCGCGCGCGCCCCGCTTACGGCCCCGTTTGGCCCCGTCGACCCGCCTGCGCCCCGCTTAGAGGCCCCGTTTGGCCCCGTCGACCTACGCGCGCCCCGCTTACGGCCCCGTTTGGCCCCGTCGACCCGCACGCGCCCCGCTTACGGCCCCGCTTGACCCGTCGACCCCGCGCGCGCCCCGCTTAGAGGCCCCGCTGGCCCCGTCGACCTGTGCGCGCCCTGCTTACGGCCCCGTTTGGCCCCGTCGACCCGCGCGCGCCCCGCTTACGGCCCCGCTTGACCCGTCGACCCCGCGCGCGCCCCGCTTAGAGGCCCCGTCGACCCTATCCGCCGCCCCAAAGCGGCTCCGTCGACCCTACCCGCCGCCCCTACCCGCACCGCACGCGACAGCCGCGGCCCCGCCAGCAACAGGCCGCCCGAACCGAGCCGCCCAGTCCGAGCCGAGCCGAGCAGCCAGAACCGAGCCGCGCCGCCCGCACTGAGCAACTTCTCTGGACCGAGCCGCCCTACCTCCGTCGCGCTGCCCACTGCGTTTAGGACTCACTTACTGCTACTGCTACGGCTACTCCTACTGCTACTATGGCTACCCCGCCTGTACTAGCTTTCGATGCTGAGGGCCGCCCAGTGAAGTTTGATACTTGGCTTGATGACCTGCACCTCTTCCTACAGCTCACTGCCAAGGAGGATATCTCACTGTATGACCACGCCCTCGGCCATGCTCCTGCCCCTGCTACTGATGCTGACAGCACTACCCGCTCACAGTGGCAGACTCGTGACGCCCACGCTCGCTTTGCCATCCGCAACTCCCTGCCGTTAGATGAGCGCGAGCACTTTGGCCAGTGCAAGACTGCTAGGGACCTCTACACCGCTGTAGTTGCCCGTTACTCCTCACCCGCTTCTGCTACGCTAGGCCGCCTCACTCTTCCCTACCTGTTCCCCGACCTAGCCTCCTTTCACACTGTCGCAGACCTCATCACCCACCTTAAGACTAGTGAGGCCCGCTTTCGCGCTGCTATGCCTGCCGAGTTTCTCACTAGCAACCCCCCCCCGCTCTGGATCACTCTCTACCACATCGTCACCCGCCTCCCTGACTCTCTGCGCGCAGTCAGGGACCACTTCCTCTCTCGCTCCCCCACTGAGCTCACTGTTGCCCTCCTCGAGAAGGAACTGCTTGCAGCTGAGGCGAGCATCGTCGCTGTAGGCACCTCTCGTGGCGACCCCCGCACCCCGTTCTTCGAGGGGTGTTCCCCTTCCCCCCTCCTCCCCTCTGTCGCCTCTGCTGCTGCTGTCGACCTCCTTGGTGCTGAGAAGGTCGGGACCGCGTCTGCTTCGAGCGGGCGCCGCAGGGGCAGAGGGGGCAGGGGCGGGGGTGGCGGCGGAGGAGGTGGGGGTGGAGGCGGTGGGAGTGGAGGCGCGGCTGAGGAGGCTAGTGGCGGCAGTGGGGGAGGCGACAGCAGCGGCGGGAGTGGTGGCAGGGGCGGAGGCGACAGCGGAGGCGGAGGTGGTCGTGGTGGCGGCAGGGGTGGAGGTGGCCGGGGCGGAGGCGGAGGGGGTGGTGGTCGTGGGGGCACTGGCGGAGGGCAGAGTCAGCAGTCCGCCCCGACGCTTCAGGCCGCCCGTGAGTGGTATGCGCAGCGTAGCGTTACCTGCACGTACGTCATTCGCACAGGTGACCGCCGCGGCCAGCAGTGTGGGAGGCCGCACCCCACGCAGCGCTGCTTCGCCCGCCTTACCGACGCGTGGCGCACCCAGTTTCCTACTGCCGCTGAGCTGCCGCGCTGGCCTGAGCTGGAAAAGAGGGGCGTTGATATTTGGGCTTTAGACTTTGATGCTATTCTCACTGCCATGTATGCGATGTCTATTAGTGGAGAGGGTGCTCAGTACTTGCGTGTTCCGCCCGACCCGGGTATTCAGGCCAGTCCGGCTGCCGCCCTAGGTGCTAGTGCGTCTGTGCCCCCTGGTACTGAGTCGACTGCAGCACTGCACACCTTCACACTGGACTCAGGTGCTTCTCGCTCTTTCTTTCGTGACCGCACTGTCCTTGAGCCCCTCGCTCGGCCAGTTGCTGTCTCCCTTGCTGACCCCTCTGGGGGTCCGGTCATTGCGACCTCCTCCACTGTCCTTCCTTGTCCGGCCGTCCCGTCCGGCACGCTGTCAGGTCTCTACCTCCCCTCGTTCTCTACGAACTTGGTGGCAGGTAGTGCGCTCCAGGACGGGGGTGTTCACCAGTTCACCCCTGCCTACGAGCGCGTGACACACTGCACGTGTGCTCGGACGGGTCGCCACCTGGCTACCTTCACTCGGGAGCCAGGGTCGGACCTTTACACACTGACCACTGTGTCCCCTCAGGTAGCTGCGTCTGCGTCTACGTCTGCGTCAGGTCAGCTGTCCGCCCCCTGCTCGTGTCGCTCTCTGGCACATGAGACTGTCCTTTGGCACCACCGCCTTGGTCACCCGTCTGTGCAGCGCCTTCGGGCCATGCACCAGCGGGACCTTGTTGCTGGTCTTCCCAGGGTGCTCCCTCCCCTTCCCGACTCGCCTGCTCCTCCCTGTATTCCCTGTGTCGAGGGACGGCAGCGCGCCGCTCCTCACTCCTCCTCCTTTCCCCCGACGACTGCCCCCTTGCAGACGCTCCACATGGACGTGTGGGGCCCAGCCCGCGTCCGTGGTCAGGGTCAGGAGAGGTACTTCCTGATTGTTGTTGACGACTTCTCGCGCTACACCACGGTCTTCCCCTTGCGCGCCAAGGGTGACGTCCCTGAGGTCTTGATCCCTTGGATCCGCAGATCTCGTCTCCAGCTCCGTGAGCGTTTCCGCTCCGACTTCCCTGTCCTGCGTCTGCACTCTGACAGAGGTGGGGAGTTCTCCTCTGGCCTATTGGAGGCCTTCTGTCAGCAGGAGGGCATTGAGCAGTCGTACACGCTTCCGGACTCTCCACAGCAGAATGGGGTTGCTGAGCGCCGCATTGGTCTGGTCATGGAGGTCGCTCGTACCTCCTTGAGCCATGCGGCTGCCCCCCATTTTCTGTGGCCGTTTGCAGTCCGATACGCTGCGCATCAGCTCAACCTCTGGCCCCGTGTCTCCTTGCCCGAGACTTCTCCGACACTGCGTTGGACGGGAGAGGCTGGCGATGCGTCGCGTTTTCGGGTCTGGGGATCCCGAGCTTTTGTCCGCGACACGTCCGCGGACAAGCTCTCCCGTCGCGCTGTCCCCTGCGTCTTCCTTGGCTTTGTCCCGGACGCCCCTGGTTGGCAGTTCTACCACCCCACCTCGCGGCGTGTCCTGGCCTCTCAGGACGTCACTTTTGACGAGTCCGTCCCCTACTACCGCCTCTTCCCCTACCGCACTGCCCCGCTCCCCCCCCCGCCTCTCTTCCTTGCTCCAGGTGCTGAGGTACCAGACCCCCTCCCCCCTCAGGGTGCCGCTCCCTCAGGTGTGTCCCAGGTAGACCCGGGTGAGCCTGTCGAGGTAGCTGTTGACTCTCGTCCTGCTCGGGGTGCTGAGCCTGGGGGTGCTGCGTCTGGGGGTGCTGAGCCTGGGGGTGCTGAGTCTGGGGGTGCTGAGCCTGGAGGTGCTGCGCCTGGGGGTGCTGGGTCTGGGGGTGCTGCGTCTGGGGGTGCTGAGCCTGAGCGTGCTACACCTGGAGGAGCCCTCTCCTCCCAGCAGCTGCAGGAGAGGTACCTCGAGTACTGCCGCCTCCGGAGAGGTGCTGCTGGAGCTCGTCCCGGTACTTCCCCTCCTCCCCAGGAGCTCCCCCCCATTCAGCAGATCCGCGAGTGGTACACACGGCGCTGCAGTCTTCGGAGTGGTGCTCCTGGTGCTGCGGACCCTGGGGGTGGCGCTGCTGCTGGTGCTGAGGACCTGGACGTTGGAGCTGCTGCTGGTGCTGCGGACCCGCCTGGTGGAGCTACTGCTGGTGCTGAGGACCCGGACGTTGGGGCTGCTGCTGGTGCTGCGGACCCGCCTGGTGGAGCTGCTGCTGGTGCTGAGGACTCGGACGTTGGAGCTGCTGCTGGAGCTGAGGACCCGGGCGGTGGCGCTGCTGCTGGTACTGAGGACTCGGACGGTGGAGCTGCTGCTGGACCTGAGGACCCGAGCGGTGGCGCTGCTGCTGCTTCTGAGGACCCGGGCGTTGGAGCTACTCCTGGTGCTGAGGACCCGGCCGGTGGAGCTGCTGCTGGTGCTGTGGACCCGGCCGCTGGAGTCTCCTCTGCTTCTGGAGACGCTGCGCGGCCGCGACCGTACTTCGTACCGCTCCTTCAGCAGGTTCTTGGGCAGGCTCCTCCTCCTTGTCCTCCTCCCTCCGTAGAGTGTCCTCTGCCTGTCCAGTCGCAGTCACAGTTACCACCTACCTCGCCTCTCCCTGCTCCCTCTCCTTACACTGGTCCCACAGGAGGTCTTACAGAGCGTCGTGAGCCTGAGTCTCGTCCTGCGTCGCCTGTTCGTCCTGCTCGCACTGGTAGTCGTGTCCGTCGTGAGCGTCCTCCTCCTGTCCCAGGCACTCACTACATGACTCTGCGTCCCTCTACTGCTCCTCAGCGTGTCCCTCTACCGTCTCCTCCCGCGTCTTCTTTGCCTCACGTTCCGGACCCTGAGTCTGACCGGTACCGTGCTGAGCACCCTACTGTCACGCGTCTCCTCGCTACTGTTGTCACTGACCCTACCTTTGAGTCCTCTGCTGCGTCTGCTCTGGTCGCTGAGTTGGTTGACTTTGCTGCTGCCTGTCGTCTAGACTACGCTGCTAGCCTTGTTGCTGAGTCTGAGTCTGAGTCTGTCTGTCCTCCGTCCGTCGGGGGTGAGTGTGCTCTTGGCACGGACGTCCTTGAGGACAGACAGGAGGAGTTCCAGTGTCTTGCTGCTGCTTTGCCCCGTCTCGTGTCCTTGCTAGTTGCCCCTGAGGGAGACCCGGATGCACCAGACATCCCGACCCCACGCACTTACGCTGAGGCGATGGCGGGTCCCTACTCCTCTCAGTGGCAGACGGCCATGGACGCCGAGATGGCTTCCTGGAAGTCCACACGCACCTACATCGACGAGGTTCCCCCTCCTGGGGCGAACATCGTCAGTGGCATGTGGATTTTCAGGGTGAAGCGGCCGCCGGGTTCTCCGCCTGTCTTCAAGGCGCGTTACGTGGCTCGAGGCTTCAGTCAGCGAGAGGGAGTTGACTTCTTCCAGACCTTCTCCCCCACCCCGAAGATGACCACTCTTCGGGTGCTGCTGCACATAGCCGCTCACCGCGACTACGAGCTTCACTCACTTGACTTCAGCACTGCTTTCTTGCAGGGCAGCCTGCACGAGGAGATCTGGCTGCGCCGCCCACCTGGCTTCACTGGGTCGTTTCCTCCTGGTACCCAGTGGAGGCTTCAGCGGCCGGTCTACGGTCTCCGCCAGGCTCCGCGTGAGTGGCACGACACACTGAGGACTACACTTGCGGCTCTTGGGTTCGCGCCTTCTACAGCTGACCCGTCGCTGTTCCTGCGCACCGACACTTCGCTGCCGCCGTTCTACATCCTCGTGTACGTCGACGACTTGGTCTTTGCCACTGCTGACACTGCAGGACTCGCCTACGTGAAGTCGGAGCTGCAGAGGAGACACACGTGCACAGACCTGGGTGAGCTGACAAGCTATCTTGGCTTGCGGATCACCCGGGACAGAGCACGGCGCACCATCACCTTGACTCAGTCACACATGGTGCAGCAGGTTCTCCAGCGCTTTGGCTTCACGTACTCCTCGCCTCAGTCCACTCCTCTGCCTGCCGGTCACTCGCTCTCAGCTCTGCCTTCGGATGAGTCCGTAGAGCCGAGTGGCCCGTATCCAGAGCTTGTGGGCTGCCTCATGTACCTGATGACCTGCACTCGACCTGACCTTGCATACCCTCTTAGCATCCTTGCACGCTATGTCGCTCCTGGCCGTCACAGGAAGGAGCACATGGATGCCGCTAAGAGGGTGTTGCGCTACTTGTGCAGTACGTCGGGCATGGGGCTTGTGCTTGGAGGGCGAGACCGAGTTGTGCTCACAGGGCACTCAGACGCTTCTTGGGCAGACGACCAGGCCACTCAGCAGTCGTCTCAGGGTTACACCTTCAGCCTTGGCTCTGGCTCAGTTTCTTGGCGCTCTACACGCTCTTCTTCTGTTCTCGGCTCCAGTTGCGAGGCTGAGATCTACGCTACAGCCATGGCTGCCCAGGAGCTACGCTGGCTGACCTACCTGCTGACTGACCTCGGAGAGCCGCCTCGTTCTCCTCCAGTACTGTACGTCGACAACAAGGCTGCCATTGCCTTGTGTGAGGAGCACAGACTGGAGCACAGAACGAAGCACATCGCTCTGCGGTACTTCCTTGCTCGAGAGCTGCAGCAGCGCGGTCAGCTTTGTATTCGCTACGTGGCCACTGAGGCCAACACTGCTGATGTGTTCACCAAGGCGCTTCAGCCTCGTGACCATCAGCGCTTCTGCACTCTACTAGGCCTTGTGCCTACTGGACCTCACTTGCTTACCTCTTGACTTTGCTTGTACTGTGATCACTATATATATCTATACCTGCATGTTTACTCTTGCTAGGTTGTGATCATTGTATCTCTTGTTATAAACCTGCATGTGAACTGGTCTTGTGACCACTAGCTTGTGCTCGGAATTTGTGTGGAATCCTCGAGATCCACCCTGAGCTTGTTGTTGCCTTGCTTTGCCTTGACTGGTCTTGTGACCCCTAGGTCTCCCCCACTTTGCCTATGGGGGTGTGTCAAACATTATATATGTTGGGTTTGTTAGGCTACAGTGGGTTAGCCTATATGGGGTACACAATTCTAGGGTTTGCTATTTGTACTGATTTCTCTGTTAGTTCAATCATTCCAGTCTCTTCTTTTGACAGCCATCACAGGGCGAAGCGAGATGCAGAGAGCTCGAGCGAGGATACGCGGAAGCACCTCCCCGATCGCCACCGGCCGGACGTCACCGTTGGGTTTGGAAAGCCCGACTAGGTTGGATGCGGCGAGCCAGGGCCGAGCTCGCTCGGGGACCTGTCCCGCCACCCATTGGTTGAACACTTCCAGCAGGTGGGAGAGGCAGGAAGGTTCCGTGAGGAAAGTGTCGCGCAGATGCTCTGTGACCCATCCCGATGGCCCTGCAGCTGAGGCGCGAGCAGCTTGTCGGAGTGAAAGGCCCCGCCCTCGCTTGGGCGCAGGCATTCTCTGCGACGACGTGGTGAATTCGACGAAGTGATCGTCGCATTGGAGCAGCCCGTCCTCTGAAACCGCGGGTGGTTTTCGAGGAAGGTTGTCCTCTGATTCACCAGCCCGTCAACGAGCTCTGGTCGACGGGGTGCTGTTCGACGAGCTCGTCTTCTGATTTGCTTCTGGGTCGCGCGATCTCTGACGGACGGGGTGCTGTCCGAGGAGCTGCGTTCTCTGATCGAAGGGCGCTGTTCGGCGAGCGTCAGCTTGGCGAACTGGTCGACCAAATTCGCGCGACTGCGAAACTCTGCGAGGGCATGCGAAATTCGCTCAGGTGGTCCTTAGCGAAATTCGACCTCCGAAATGGCATCACGTGCTCGACGGCGGACATCTGACGAAACCGTCGGAGCGTTTTCTACCTGGCACCTGCGCAATGTCTCTGACGGTGTAACCGTCTACCTGCACCTACTCGGCAGGTGCACACCTGCGCAGATATTCACCTGCGAATGCAGCGCTGGCAGGCCGCCCTGCTGCAGCGCTGGCATGTCGCCCTTCTGCTACGCTGGCAGACCGCTCTGTTTCAGCGTTGGCGAACCGCTCTGATGCAGTGCTGGCAATTCGCCTTGCAGAATGGTTGCTAGGGGTTGCAATGCCATTCCAGAGATATCACTTTTGCATGCTCACTCTAATTCTCAATTTTCAATGTACTTTCAATTTCCTTAGTGGAAACTCTTGCCAAATCTCTCTGTGAACAGAGCAAGTAGTAAGATCTCTGTTAGAACGCTGCTAGAGCGCTACGATCACCCACACAACTCCGTGCCCTCCTTCGTAGTTCACACCCGTTGTAGGGTGACTCTCCGCATGGTGCGGTGAGCGTGGAACGACCCCGCGTTAGAACCTTCAGAGTAGCCGACTTTAGTGCTCAATACCTAAGTTGTTGTAGGCCGGCAGTCTAAACCGCCATGGTCGACCAGGAGGAGGTCGCTGCAGTCGTAGAGGATACCCTGCAGGCGCGGTTAGATGACGTTCGGGCACGCCACGCAGCTGGCGAGTACGGCGGAGCAACCTTGGAGGTTATGCTCTTTGGAACCCGCGTGCAGTGGGCGCGCGAGCACCCAACGACCCGTACTGAGGCGGATGGACTGCCCGCCACTCCCCGACCGGCACGCAACGAAGGCGGCGTCGACGACCAGGTCGACGGTGGTAACCAAGTCGGCAGCGAAGGCAGCACGAGGCTTCGTGGAGTGATTCGGGCCGCTGGCTTTGGCGTCGGCGGAATGCAGGCACGAGTTCTGCGCTCGGCGGCAGCGGGAAGTTCGAACGGCAACATCGATGGTCGACGCCTTTCTCCTCAGCGGAGTGGAGCCAGGCCGACATCGGCGACTCATGCGTCTGCTGGTCGCGACGGAGGCATCGCGCCAGCGTACGGCTACTTCAAATTTTCGCCGGACAAGATCGCTGTGCCGCAGCCGCTCGAAGGACGACATGACTTGATCACATGGATTGAGTCAATCGAACCTCAGCTGGAGATCGCCGGATTGAAGAAGTTCGTTGACGGCAAGGTGGAGATGCCGGACGAAGACGACTCTGAAATGCTGGCGGAATTTCGCGCTGCTCACCTTCTGACCTTCATGGTCATTTCGAGGTGTTGTTCGCCGCTGGTGCAAGTCGCGCTGAAGCAGTGCCGACTTCAAGTGGACGCCGGCTACCAAGCTTGGCAGTACATCATGCGCACCTACAGAGCGACCGACGACCTCTACATCAGCCAACTGGAGAAGAAATTGGCCACAATTCGCATGGGTGAGCAGGAATCGGCGACCGAGTACTGCAATCGAGCGCGGCGAATTTTGGCCGACATGCGGATGGCTGGTTTCGAGTACTCGGTGGCGTCGTATGTCACGCATGTCATCAACGGCCTCCCCTCGAGCTACAATTTGATGCGACGGATGCTGATAATGCCCGGCACGCGCGAAACTCTGAACGAGGATTCGCTTTCGAGTCACATCATCCAGGACGAGTTTATGCAGGAGTCTGAGCGGTCTTCAGAGCTCCTTCCGCAGGCTAACTACGTTGCTCCGACGAAGCAGGGACGTCAGACGGGGCAGCGTGGGAAGTCGGGCGGAGGTGGAGGCGGTGGCGGAAAGTCGTCGAACACCAAGTCTACGGAGAGCGCCGACCGCGGAAAGTCAGCGAAGGGCAATGATCGCGGAAGCAGTGGTTCGCGTCGAGGAGGACGCCGCTGCTACATTTGTGGAGACCGCGACCACCTCTCCTACGACTGCCCTGATCGCGACGAGTCCGACGACAATCAGAGAGGGAGCCGCGGAAAGTCTGACAACGCCAGTCGTTCAGAGGACGGGAAGTCTGACAGCGACAGTCGTCGTCGAGACAACCAGCCGCGCAAGGAGAAGCCTGCGTCCTCGAAAACGGCGTCGAAATCAGAGGGTGATGCTTCGAGCGAAAAGAAAGCCTCTTGTTCGATGGTTGGCGTGGTCGAGCCAACACTTTCGATGGCACCGGAGGCTGGCGAAGACTTCCAGGCGGTCGCAGCAGCCGTCCAGGCGAATCCGACTGTAGTTCTCCTCGACAGTGGCTGCTCCCATCATCTGATGGGAACGCGGGAGGCCTTCGTCGAAATGAAGCCAAGAGGAGAAATCCGTCACGTACGCGGATTCAACGGGGCGCTTCAGAACGTCGAAGGCCGTGGCACAGTTGCTCTGAAAGGGGAGACTGGGAAGCAGGTTCTCATCCCCGACGTGTTGTACGTTCCGGGCGTGCACGCGAACCTACTGTCTTCTGGCCAGCTGGAGGAAAACGGCGTGAAGCTGAAGCACGAGGGTGACGAGATGCTGCTCGTTTCCGCTGCAGGAGATGTGCTCGGTCGAGCACGCTACACCGACCTTCGCTCCTGCTCCTCGAAATCGACTACATCTGCGACAGAAGCAGTTGCTCTGCGGACGATCGCCTCGGCGACGAAGTCCAAGCCGGCTAAGTGGCACGCGAGGCTCGCGCACGTCGGCATCGACACGATTCTGAGCTCGGCGAAGCATGAAGTTGCCATCGGCCTGGACATCGAGAAGTCCTCTGGAGCCGACGTGCCGTGTACCTCCTGTGTTGGCGGCAAGCTGGCGCGTCATACGTTTCCAGAGATGGGATCAGAGGCTGCAAACGCCCTCGATGTCGTGCACATTGATCTCTGTGGCCCCTTCCGTGTGGCCGCCGCAGATGGGAGCCTCTACTTCCTCCTCCTCAAAGACCGCAAGACCCGCTTTGTGTGGGTCCGCCCGATCGCGAAGAAGAGCGACGTGCTGGTCGTTTTCGAGAAGTGGCTGAAGGAAGTGGAGCGGCAGACTTCGACGACGGTGAAAAGGTTGCGCTTGTCGAGAGAATTAGGCAAAAAAGAGAGGGCTGAACTAGCAAGAATGGGGATACAAATAGCAAACCCTAGAAGGGTTGTACTCGCTACAGAGCACCCCACTACAGGCTAGAGCATAATATTCTGACACACCCCCATAGCCAAAGTGGGGTGTAATCAGCAGAGGAAACAAAGCAGTACAAGCTCAGGGTGGATCACGATGTCACCACACATTCTGAGCACAAGCAAGAAGTAATAGTTTATAAGTTATGAGCAAAGCTAGAGGCGGTCACAGAGGACAAATGAGGAGGAGGAGGGCTGGCGAGAGGAGAAAGGAGTGGAGGCGACGACTGAAGCTGCAGACACACGGGCATCAGACGGCTCTGGCGCAACGCTAGTGGCTACCGGAAGCAGAGCCCCGGACTACAGGGGTAATAGTCGCTGCGGAGGGTGCAGCGGACCCACGGGCGACAGGTGCAGCCGGCTCTCTGAGCTACCGGAGGTCCGCGGAACCCCGGAATACAGGTGCTGCGGACGACACGACGGCAGTCTCCGCTCAACCTCCCCCAACAGTCCCACACCCCTCGACACACACCCCTTGCTTCACCCCTAGCTCCACTCCCACGGTACCCCCCCTTAAACCCCAAACCCTAGACTCCCACACACCACCCCCCTCAGCGGCAGCTGCAGTAGAGGGAGACTAGGGAGGAGGAGGAGTAGGTAGAGTAACGCACAACCGACACCCCCACAGCCGCCACCCCCACACTCCCCACCCCCAAACCCTAAAACGGGCGAAAGGGAGAAGGAGCGCGGGGGACGGCGAGGGGGAAGGCGCGCGACCCCCAGGGCGCCACCTCTGGGCAGCGGGGGCCGCGCGCGGCTCCCCAGGGCGCCTCGACGGGGCAGCGGGGGGCCGCGCGCGGCTCCCTAAGGCGTCGCGACGAGGCAGCGGGGGCCGCGCGCAGCTCCCCAGGGCACCTCGATGGGGCAGCGGGGGGGGGGCGCGCGCGGCTCCCTAAGGCGTCGCGACGAGGCAGCGGGGGCCGCGCGCAGCTCCCCACGGCGTCGCGACGAGGTAGCGGGGGGCCGCGCGCGGCTCCCCAAGGTGTCGCGACGAGACGTCGGGGGCGACGCGCGGGGCTGCGGGGCGACGCGGGGGGTCGACGGCGACGGGGGGAGGGCGCTTCGACGGTGGGAAACCGCCGCGCGCCCCGAGCGCACGGCGGGATGAAAACCGCCGAAACCCTAGAAAAAATTCCGGCAGGAAGAAGTCGTCGCGCGCCCGAGGCGCCCGGCAGGAAGTACAGCAGCGGAAGCATTAGGTGGTGGGCCCACCCACAGGATCGACCCAGGAGGGTCGACCTGCTCTGATAGCATGTCGAGAGAATTAGGCAAAAAGAGAGGGCTGAACTAGCAAGAATGGGGATACAAATAGCAAACCCTAGAAGGGTTGTACTCGCTACAGAGCACCCCACTACAGGCTAGAGCATAATATTCTGACAGCGCTCAGATCGCGGAGGCGAATTTCTTGGCAAGAAATTCACTGAACTTGTCGAGGACAAGGGTATCCTCCACAACCTCACCTGCCCCTACACTCCGCAGCAGAATGGCATGGCGGAGCGGGAGATGCGCACGGTCGTCGAATCTGTGCGGACGATGCTGCTTCACATGGGGGTGAAGCATCACTGGTGGCACCTCGCTCTTCGCCACGCCGTCTGGGTGCGCAACTGCCTCGAACGGGCCTCCCTTCCCCCGAGAACGACGCCGTATGAGCTGCTGTTCGAACAGAAGCCGGACCTTACGCTGGCACGAGTGTGGGGCTGCATGGTGCAGTTCATGGTCCCGGAGCAGCAGCGCGGCGGAAAGTTGGCGCCGAAGGCACGCTGGGGCGTTCACCTTGGTGTTTCATCCGAGAGCAAGGGCTGGGAGGTGCTCGATCTCACTGACAACCGCATTGTCACAACCGTGGAGGCAATTTTCTACGAGACGATGTCTCTGGCGGAGTGGAAGGCGGAGCACGGGCCGGTGTCCGAGCGGACGAAGATTTCTCTGCCGACCGATCCATCGCCAGCGGTGATTTCGTTGCTCGAATCCGAGGACGATGGTCCTTCAGATGATCCCGCTCCCTCCATTCCGCCCTCCTCGAACGCTCCTCCACCTCTCCCTACCTCCCTCCCATCGCTCGCCGCCGGCTTGCCTAAGTCGGCTTCAACGTCGGCCGCCAGCGATGAGGGGAGCATTGGTGCGTCACCTTCGGATCCGCCCATTGACATCGCTGGCGGTCGACGTGATCTGGTCAGCGAGCAAGTCGGCGTCGGAGTGAAGTCTTCGCCGACAGGGGAGCCGGCGAACGGGGAGCGCGTTTCAGAGGAGCCGCCGACAGGGGAGCCGGCGAACGGGGAGCGCGTTTCAGAGGAGCTGCCGTCAGGGGAGCCGTCGAACAAGGAGCTCGCTTCAGAGGAGCGGACGACAGGGGAGCAGTTCGACGAAGGCACCTCGAGCGACGTTGTTGAAGTCATCGGCGGCGATGAAGGGGAGCTTTCGGCTGAGGAGCAGTCCGACGACAGCGACGTGGTGGAAGTCTCTGCCGACAAGCCCGCAGTTCGACGTTCCACCCGCTCTAACTTTGGCAAGCCTCGCGAGAAGCTGAGCTACCATGCTTGCCTGCCGCCGACCTCCTACAGCACTCTGCTCGACGATACGCAGTTCGACGTCAACGTTCCAGAGCTTGACCCTGATATGCACGCTGACCCAGAGCACCGCTGGGACATCGCTAACATGACAGTGAAGGAGGCGTTAGCGAGTTGGAAGGGCAAGGCGGTGAAAGCGGCGATGGACGATGAAACGAATTGAAGGCGTTCGCGACATCTATCTGCAGCGCACACCAGTCGGGGTGAGTGGCCAGCGCTGACCGGAAAGAATGAGTAAGAATCTCCACCCCGGCCCTGGTGCCCACTCCCAGCTGGTTACACGGCAGAAAATAAGAAGCCATTGTCAAACATTATATATGTTGGGTTTGTTAGGCTACAGTGGGTTAGCCTATATGGGGTACACAATTCTAGGGTTTGCTATTTGTACTGATTTCTCTGTTAGTTCAATCATTCCAGTCTCTTCTTTTGACATGGTTTCAGAGCAGGTCCTTCGTTAGGACCGTTCTTAGGGCCCACCACTGAATACCTACCTACCTATCTACTGTCGGAGTGCTGCGTTAGCGCCTCCCCCTCTCAGCGCCCTAGTGCGCCCTCGTGTACGGCCCCTTAAGGCTTCGTTGACCCCGCGCGCCGCCCCTTAGTGACCCGCGCGTCGCTCCTTAGAGGCCCCGTCGACCCGCGCGCGCCCCGCTTAAGGCCCCGTTTGGCCCCGTCGACCCGCCCGCGGCCCGCTTAGTGGCCCCGTTTAGCCCCGTCGACCCGCGCGCGCCCCGCTTACGGCCCCGTTTGGCCCCGTCGACCCGCCTGCGCCCCGCTTAGAGGCCCCGTTTGGCCCCGTCGACCTACGCGCGCCCCGCTTACGGCCCCGTTTGGCCCCGTCGACCCGCACGCGCCCCGCTTACGGCCCCGCTTGACCCGTCGACCCCGCGCGCGCCCCGCTTAGAGGCCCCGTTTGGCCCCGTCGACCTGTGCGCGCCCTGCTTACGGCCCCGTTTGGCCCCGTCGACCCGCGCGCGCCCCGCTTACGGCCCCGCTTGACCCGTCGACCCCGCGCGCGCCCCGCTTAGAGGCCCCGTCGACCCTATCCGCCGCCCCAAAGCGGCTCCGTCGACCCTACCCGCCGCCCCTACCCGCACCGCACGCGACAGCCGCGGCCCCGCCAGCAACAGGCCGCCCGAACCGAGCCGCCCAGTCCGAGCCGAGCCGAGCAGCCAGAACCGAGCCGCGCCGCCCGCACTGAGCAACTTCTCTGGACCGAGCCGCCCTACCTCCGTCGCGCTGCCCACTGCGTTTAGGACTCACTTACTGCTACTGCTACGGCTACTCCTACTGCTACTATGGCTACCCCGCCTGTACTAGCTTTCGATGCTGAGGGCCGCCCAGTGAAGTTTGATACTTGGCTTGATGACCTGCACCTCTTCCTACAGCTCACTGCCAAGGAGGATATCTCACTGTATGACCACGCCCTCGGCCATGCTCCTGCCCCTGCTACTGATGCTGACAGCACTACCCGCTCACAGTGGCAGACTCGTGACGCCCACGCTCGCTTTGCCATCCGCAACTCCCTGCCGTTAGATGAGCGCGAGCACTTTGGCCAGTGCAAGACTGCTAGGGACCTCTACACCGCTGTAGTTGCCCGTTACTCCTCACCCGCTTCTGCTACGCTAGGCCGCCTCACTCTTCCCTACCTGTTCCCCGACCTAGCCTCCTTTCACACTGTCGCAGACCTCATCACCCACCTTAAGACTAGTGAGGCCCGCTTTCGCGCTGCTATGCCTGCCGAGTTTCTCACTAGCAACCCCCCCCCGCTCTGGATCACTCTCTACCACATCGTCACCCGCCTCCCTGACTCTCTGCGCGCAGTCAGGGACCACTTCCTCTCTCGCTCCCCCACTGAGCTCACTGTTGCCCTCCTCGAGAAGGAACTGCTTGCAGCTGAGGCGAGCATCGTCGCTGTAGGCACCTCTCGTGGCGACCCCCGCACCCCGTTCTTCGAGGGGTGTTCCCCTTCCCCCCTCCTCCCCTCTGTCGCCTCTGCTGCTGCTGTCGACCTCCTTGGTGCTGAGAAGGTCGGGACCGCGTCTGCTTCGAGCGGGCGCCGCAGGGGCAGAGGGGGCAGGGGCGGGGGTGGCGGCGGAGGAGGTGGGGGTGGAGGCGGTGGGAGTGGAGGCGCGGCTGAGGAGGCTAGTGGCGGCAGTGGGGGAGGCGACAGCAGCGGCGGGAGTGGTGGCAGGGGCGGAGGCGACAGCGGAGGCGGAGGTGGTCGTGGTGGCGGCAGGGGTGGAGGTGGCCGGGGCGGAGGCGGAGGGGGTGGTGGTCGTGGGGGCACTGGCGGAGGGCAGAGTCAGCAGTCCGCCCCGACGCTTCAGGCCGCCCGTGAGTGGTATGCGCAGCGTAGCGTTACCTGCACGTACGTCATTCGCACAGGTGACCGCCGCGGCCAGCAGTGTGGGAGGCCGCACCCCACGCAGCGCTGCTTCGCCCGCCTTACCGACGCGTGGCGCACCCAGTTTCCTACTGCCGCTGAGCTGCCGCGCTGGCCTGAGCTGGAAAAGAGGGGCGTTGATATTTGGGCTTTAGACTTTGATGCTATTCTCACTGCCATGTATGCGATGTCTATTAGTGGAGAGGGTGCTCAGTACTTGCGTGTTCCGCCCGACCCGGGTATTCAGGCCAGTCCGGCTGCCGCCCTAGGTGCTAGTGCGTCTGTGCCCCCTGGTACTGAGTCGACTGCAGCACTGCACACCTTCACACTGGACTCAGGTGCTTCTCGCTCTTTCTTTCGTGACCGCACTGTCCTTGAGCCCCTCGCTCGGCCAGTTGTTGTCTCCCTTGCTGACCCCTCTGGGGGTCCGGTCATTGCGACCTCCTCCACTGTCCTTCCTTGTCCGGCCGTCCCGTCCGGCACGCTGTCAGGTCTCTACCTCCCCTCGTTCTCTACGAACTTGGTGGCAGGTAGTGCGCTCCAGGACGGGGGTGTTCACCAGTTCACCCCTGCCTACGAGCGCGTGACACACTGCACGTGTGCTCGGACGGGTCGCCACCTGGCTACCTTCACTCGGGAGCCAGGGTCGGACCTTTACACACTGACCACTGTGTCCCCTCAGGTAGCTGCGTCTGCGTCTGCGTCTGCGTCAGGTCAGCTGTCCGCCCCCTGCTCGTGTCGCTCTCTGGCACATGAGACTGTCCTTTGGCACCACCGCCTTGGTCACCCGTCTGTGCAGCGCCTTCGGGCCATGCACCAGCGGGACCTTGTTGCTGGTCTTCCCAGGGTGCTCCCTCCCCTTCCCGACTCGCCTGCTCCTCCCTGTATTCCCTGTGTCGAGGGACGGCAGCGCGCCGCTCCTCACTCCTCCTCCTTTCCCCCGACGACTGCCCCCTTGCAGACGCTCCACATGGACGTGTGGGGCCCAGCCCGCGTCCGTGGTCAGGGTCAGGAGAGGTACTTCCTGATTGTTGTTGACGACTTCTCGCGCTACACCACGGTCTTCCCCTTGCGCGCCAAGGGTGACGTCCCTGAGGTCTTGATCCCTTGGATCCGCAGATCTCGTCTCCAGCTCCGTGAGCGTTTCCGCTCCGACTTCCCTGTCCTGCGTCTGCACTCTGACAGAGGTGGGGAGTTCTCCTCTGGCCTATTGGAGGCCTTCTGTCAGCAGGAGGGCATTGAGCAGTCGTACACGCTTCCGGACTCTCCACAGCAGAATGGGGTTGCTGAGCGCCGCATTGGTCTGGTCATGGAGGTCGCTCGTACCTCCTTGAGCCATGCGGCTGCCCCCCATTTTCTGTGGCCGTTTGCAGTCCGATACGCTGCGCATCAGCTCAATCTCTGGCCCCGTGTCTCCTTGCCCGAGACTTCTCCGACACTGCGTTGGACGGGAGAGGCTGGCGATGCGTCGCGTTTTCGGGTCTAGGGATCCCGAGCTTTTGTCCGCGACACGTCCGCGGACAAGCTCTCCCGTCGCGCTGTCCCCTGCGTCTTCCTTGGCTTTGTCCCGGACGCCCCTGGTTGGCAGTTCTACCACCCCACCTCGCGGCGTGTCCTGGCCTCTCAGGACGTCACTTTTGACGAGTCCGTCCCCTACTACCGCCTCTTCCCCTACCGCACTGCCCCGCTCCCCCCCCCGCCTCTCTTCCTTGCTCCAGGTGCTGAGGTACCAGACCCCCTCCCCCCTCAGGGTGCCGCTCCCTCAGGTGTGTCCCAGGTAGACCCGGGTGAGCCTGTCGAGGTAGCTGTTGACTCTCGTCCTGCTCGGGGTGCTGAGCCTGGGGGTGCTGCGTCTGGGGGTGCTGAGCCTGGGGGTGCTGAGTCTGGGGGTGCTGAGCCTGGAGGTGCTGCGCCTGGGGGTGCTGGGTCTGGGGGTGCTGCGTCTGGGGGTGCTGAGCCTGAGCGTGCTACACCTGGAGGAGCCCTCTCCTCCCAGCAGCTGCAGGAGAGGTACCTCGAGTACTGCCGCCTCCGGAGAGGTGCTGCTGGAGCTCGTCCCGGTACTTCCCCTCCTCCCCAGGAGCTCCCCCCCATTCAGCAGATCCGCGAGTGGTACACACGGCGCTGCAGTCTTCGGAGTGGTGCTCCTGGTGCTGCGGACCCTGGGGGTGGCGCTGCTGCTGGTGCTGAGGACCCGGACGTTGGAGCTGCTGCTGGTGCTGCGGACCCGCCTGGTGGAGCTACTGCTGGTGCTGAGGACCCGGACGTTGGGGCTGCTGCTGGTGCTGCGGACCCGCCTGGTGGAGCTGCTGCTGGTGCTGAGGACTCGGACGTTGGAGCTGCTGCTGGAGCTGAGGACCCGGGCGGTGGCGCTGCTGCTGGTACTGAGGACTCGGACGGTGGAGCTGCTGCTGGACCTGAGGACCCGAGCGGTGGCGCTGCTGCTGCTTCTGAGGACCCGGGCGTTGGAGCTACTCCTGGTGCTGAGGACCCGGCCGGTGGAGCTGCTGCTGGTGCTGTGGACCCGGCCGCTGGAGTCTCCTCTGCTTCTGGAGACGCTGCGCGGCCGCGACCGTACTTCGTACCGCTCCTTCAGCAGGTTCTTGGGCAGGCTCCTCCTCCTTGTCCTCCTCCCTCCGTAGAGTGTCCTCTGCCTGTCCAGTCGCAGTCACAGTTACCACCTACCTCGCCTCTCCCTGCTCCCTCTCCTTACACTGGTCCCACAGGAGGTCTTACAGAGCGTCGTGAGCCTGAGTCTCGTCCTGCGTCGCCTGTTCGTCCTGCTCGCACTGGTAGTCGTGTCCGTCGTGAGCGTCCTCCTCCTGTCCTAGGCACTCACTACATGACTCTGCGTCCCTCTACTGCTCCTCAGCGTGTCCCTCTACCGTCTCCTCCCGCGTCTTCTTTGCCTCACGTTCCGGACCCTGAGTCTGACCGGTACCGTGCTGAGCACCCTACTGTCACGCGTCTCCTCGCTACTGTTGTCACTGACCCTACCTTTGAGTCCTCTGCTGCGTCTGCTCTGGTCGCTGAGTTGGTTGACTTTGCTGCTGCCTGTCGTCTAGACTACGCTGCTAGCCTTGTTGCTGAGTCTGAGTCTGAGTCTGTCTGTCCTCCGTCCGTCGGGGGTGAGTGTGCTCTTGGCACGGACGTCCTTGAGGACAGACAGGAGGAGTTCCAGTGTCTTGCTGCTGCTTTGCCCCGTCTCGTGTCCTTGCTAGTTGCCCCTGAGGGAGACCCGGATGCACCAGACATCCCGACCCCACGCACTTACGCTGAGGCGATGGCGGGTCCCTACTCCTCTCAGTGGCAGACGGCCATGGACGCCGAGATGGCTTCCTGGAAGTCCACACGCACCTACGTCGACGAGGTTCCCCCTCCTGGGGCGAACATCGTCAGTGTCATGTGGATTTTCAGGGTGAAGCGGCCGCCGGGTTCTCCGCCTGTCTTCAAGGCGCGTTACGTGGCTCGAGGCTTCAGTCAGCGAGAGGGAGTTGACTTCTTCCAGACCTTCTCCCCCACCCCGAAGATGACCACTCTTCGGGTGCTGCTGCACATAGCCGCTCACCGCGACTACGAGCTTCACTCACTTGACTTCAGCACTGCTTTCTTGCAGGGCAGCCTGCACGAGGAGATCTGGTTGCGCCGCCCACCTGGCTTCACTGGGTCGTTTCCTCCTGGTACCCAGTGGAGGCTTCAGCGGCCGGTCTACGGTCTCCGCCAGGCTCCGCGTGAGTGGCACGACACACTGAGGACTACACTTGCGGCTCTTGGGTTCGCGCCTTCTACAGCTGACCCGTCGCTGTTCCTGCGCACCGACACTTCGCTGCCGCCGTTCTACATCCTCGTGTACGTCGACGACTTGGTCTTTGCCACTGCTGACACTGCAGGACTCGCCTACGTGAAGTCGGAGCTGCAGAGGAGACACACGTGCACAGACCTGGGTGAGCTGACAAGCTATCTTGGCTTGCGGATCACCCGGGACAGAGCACGGCGCACCATCACCTTGACTCAGTCACACATGGTGCAGCAGGTTCTCCAGCGCTTTGGCTTCACGTACTCCTCGCCTCAGTCCACTCCTCTGCCTGCCGGTCACTCGCTCTCAGCTCTGCCTTCGGATGAGTCCGTAGAGCCGAGTGGCCCGTATCCAGAGCTTGTGGGCTGCCTCATGTACCTGATGACCTGCACTCGACCTGACCTTGCATACCCTCTTAGCATCCTTGCACGCTATGTCGCTCCTGGCCGTCACAGGAAGGAGCACATGGATGCCGCTAAGAGGGTGTTGCGCTACTTGTGCAGTACGTCGGGCATGGGGCTTGTGCTTGGAGGGCGAGACCGAGTTGTGCTCACAGGGCACTCAGACGCTTCTTGGGCAGACGACCAGGCCACTCAGCGGTCGTCTCAGGGTTACACCTTCAGCCTTGGCTCTGGCTCAGTTTCTTGGCGCTCTACACGCTCTTCTTCTGTTCTCGGCTCCAGTTGCGAGGCTGAGATCTACGCTACAGCCATGGCTGCCCAGGAGCTACGCTGGCTGACCTACCTGCTGACTGACCTCGGAGAGCCGCCTCGTTCTCCTCCAGTACTGTACGTCGACAACAAGGTTGCCATTGCCTTGTGTGAGGAGCACAGACTGGAGCACAGAACGAAGCACATCGCTCTGCGGTACTTCCTTGCTCGAGAGCTGCAGCAGCGCGGTCAGCTTTGTATTCGCTACGTGGCCACTGAGGCCAACACTGCTGATGTGTTCACCAAGGCGCTTCAGCCTCGTGACCATCAGCGCTTCTGCACTCTACTAGGCCTTGTGCCTACTGGACCTCACTTGCTTACCTCTTGACTTTGCTTGTACTGTGATCACTATATATATCTATACCTGCATGTTTACTCTTGCTAGGTTGTGATCACTGTATCTCTGACTCTGTTATAAACCTGCATGTGAACTGGTCTTGTGACCACTAGCTTGTGCTCGGAATTTGTGTGGAATCCTCGAGATCCACCCTGAGCTTGTTGTTGCCTTGCTTTGCCTTGACTGGTCTTGTGACCCCTAGGTCTCCCCCACTTTGCCTATGGGGGTGTGTCAAACATTATATATGTTGGGTTTGTTAGGCTACAGTGGGTTAGCCTATATGGGGTACACAATTCTAGGGTTTGCTATTTGTACTGATTTCTCTGTTAGTTCAATCATTCCAGTCAAGGGTGTTGACGCGCGAGAGTTGGAGGCTCTTGGTGCCTCAAAACCGGCGTGGGGCACCATACGTTGTGTCCTTGACGCCAGATGCTGACCGGGATCGGGAGTTCACCGCGGCATTATCGGCGGACTTACCATTCCTTCGCACCGCGCTGAACAATGCGCCAGATTGCTCAGGGCGAACCATCGACACAATACATGTAAGATAAGCTGTATTTGAAGCTTTTGAGTGTTGCCACGCTTGACATTTGGTCACGTATCTTAACTCTATCATCTAGTAACATCCCTCGCATCCCACCCATCCCTCACATCCCTCCTATCCCTCCCACGCATCCTCCCACACCCCCTCCCACACCCCCTCCCACACATCCGCCCACTCATCCGCCCACACATCCGCCCACACGTCCTCCCCCTCATGCTCCCACACATCCGCCCACTCATCCTCCCACACATCCGCCCACACGTCCTCCCACACATCCTCCCACACACCTGCCCACACATCCTCCCTCCCATCCCTCCTACACATACTCTCATACATCCTCCCTCCCATCCCTCCTACACATCCTCCCTTCCATCCCTCCCACACATCCTCTCACGCATCCTCCCACACATCCTCCCACGCATCCTCCCACACATCCTCCCACACATCCTCTCCTTTACTAGACCATTAAATGTTGCTCATTTATTACCTCTGCACCCTACCTCTTACCACTCAGATCCACAATGGATTAGCCATGCCTGCAGCCGTCGATGCAGCATTCAGTCGCCTACCACACCACGTCAGGGCAGCACCGATCTTCTATGGCCGTCCTTGGTTCTCCAATGTCGCGGTTGTAGGAGAGGATGACACAGGGACCACAGAGTGGTATGCTAAGGTGTTGATTTTGTTTCAAGTCAGGATTGGGAGGGTGTTGCGGCCCTACGCTTTCATTAAATACTACGATGAAAGTCCAACAGCAGACGCTGCAACTCGTTGCAGGAAACTCCACTGGGCACCATCCAACGATCGTTATCGCGTTATTGCAGTTACTAGTATATTACGTGCTGTAGAGCTGATCCGAACTGCTCCTACGGAGGACTGCTGGCTTGTCAACAAGTTCATGTTCTAAGCAAGCTCTCATTTTTTTAACCCTGACTACAACCGCATGGGATACCTATTCCATAATGTTTAAAGAAAAAAGTCATAAGTACAATATGAAGATGTTGGTGATTGCTATTCCTACTTGTCCAATTCATGATATCGAGATTGTACAAGTTGTCAGGATTGTAATGCTGCACAGCACAGCATCCACACTGCCAGTGGGCAGGAACGGCGTTTGGTGGAACCCGGGCCGCCACGTACAGTGAAGATGTCAATGCGATGCGCGTCTTGAGTTGTGACTGTGGCGCACCATTCCGTTTTTCGGATTTACAGTTTGTTAATCCGAACTGCAAATTCCAGGGCGGAATGTTTAGTGCAGCCCATGCACATTGTGTTCTGATGGTTTTCCAGGTTACAGCTAAGCACATCATAACTGAGTGAGCGAAAGTTTACAATTTTCAACATGCCTGGTTTTTACGGGCAGGCCTGCTTCCCACGACGTCCGTTTCTGTCGGAGGAACATAGGCAGTGCCCGACTGGCAGACGCGATTCCCAAACACGTCGCAGTGCGACCCACAATCACGACACTCATTTGGGAAACCCGCTCGTCAAGGACCAATCCTGAGCTCTTGTAATCTGCCAGCTGGAATCGCGCATGCATCTGGTTGAGAATCCTGGCACAGTAGTATGAGCCGTCATCCCGGAAAACAGTTGTACCGTTACAGTAGTTTGTTGAAACATTTTTCGATACTGTTAACCTAAACTGCGCACCCGATCATCTAAACTCTGGTCACTATGAACACTAGCACTTACGGCGTAACGGGGTGGGGATGGTTACAATCTGTACGATATTTCCCCTGCACAGACCTCCTAGCAATCTTGAAAATTCCCGAATCAGTACCCCCAGAACTTTGGGAAACCTGCACAACATGTCGAACTCATTATGGACGACGAAGGCGTAAAAAACCTTCAGCCCAACCCCACAACATCGCAGGAAGGCTGTCATATATCAGCACTTCCATATCGCCTGCGACAATTCTAAGTCGCAACAGCTTGCATCATGTCAGGGTCGCAGGGAACTTCGTGTGGCGGGAAGCG
Organism: Closterium sp. Yama58-4; assembly: GCA_947470075.1. Classification (NCBI taxonomy): domain Eukaryota; kingdom Viridiplantae; phylum Streptophyta; class Zygnematophyceae; order Desmidiales; family Closteriaceae; genus Closterium; species Closterium sp. Yama58-4. The sequence goes on from CANIUD010000249.1 coordinate 449,587, forward strand.
ATCTCTCGCGCCAGAAAACGGTTGTGACGTTGTCATGCTGGATGCTTCTGGTGTTCCAGTTGACGACCCTGCGACGGGTAACGACAACGGCGATGTTCTCGAGAAGATCCAGTCGTTCATGACATTCATGGACCTTATGAAGGCTAACGGGTTGCTTCCCGAGGAGCTACGAAAGAAGAAGAAGAAGGGTAACATGGCAGCTCTCGCACAAAACCCTGCATCAACATCGCCTGCTCCTGCTGTGCCTCTCGTAGCCACGACTTCAAACCCTGAGAACACGCTGATGAGCGAGACTGTCATAGAGGCACCTCTAGATCTTACGGAGGCTTTTGCGGATGCAGCGGAGGGTACGACCGACGCCGCTGCTCCTCTCAACGCTCACCACGCCGCTGAGCCTGTCAACGCTCACGGTCTGACTGTTGTTTCTCGTGCACGCACGGGTACGTCTGTTGACCGTGCGGCTTCTCATTATGTTTAATTTTATAATCATCCATCTGCTCAACCTGGCAATACTTTCAACCAGTTTCGCTGACAGTCAGTCCATCGGTGTTGCGTGTTTTTTGTACACCAGTCACTCCCTCTCCAGGTTCCCAGGAAATCGTCCGCCTTCGTGCTGAGGTCGAAGACCTCCAAAACTCTTTGAAGGTGTCGCAAGAGCGGGCCCTTGACTTGCAGATTGCGCTGGACGAAAAGGAGTCGGCCTACGCGACGCTTTCCCTGCGCTACGAAGAGCAGGTCGCTCTGATCCAGGCTCTGCGCCAACAGATTGCAAACACCGCTAGCACGAATGGCGCTGTTGTCAACACCGCCATTCTGCCGACGTACGACCTACAGTCGCTCCCACGTGACCAGAACAATGTGGTGATTGTCCCGGCCACCCTCGACCAGGACCACCTGTTTGGGGTACGTATTCCCAAGCCGGAATGCTTTTGATGACGATGTTGCCTGTTATGTTCCCGCCTTTGCATCGTTCCTGTTTTTTTATTCGTTGTAACGCTTTTGCAATATTCCATTTGTCTAACCGAATCTGTTCCATACACTTGTTTTCCATTTCAGAAAAAAGCACTGGAGGCCTTCACCTACATGACTACAACTGCATCAACCTGGAGGCTTCGGTTCTACCCGTCGTGGCCCGACCTGCGGGAGATGATGGCGGAGAAATATGCAGAAGCTGGCGTCACGTGGGACATGTTCTACTACGTGATATGCAACTTCCCCGCTAAGGAGAACATCGCCATGCAGAAGGTGTTCGAGAAGCGCAGCAACTACAACTCTGACATCAAGACGTACGGTCGCGGACCGGGCGGATGTGTCGCCGAGAGCAAGTGGAAGGAACTCGCGGACGAGGGCGTGGCTCCCACCACCACCACTGCCGAGTGGACCCTGTATTTCATGCACGGTAAGATGTGTTTCATGTCACCGTTCACAGGCGTACGCCCTATTTTCCTAACATGCAGGTGCTGATTGTACAGTCTCGCAGCATGATGTGCTTATAGATCTGTTCCTTGCTCGTTGTGGTATTCAATGTTATTCACAGTGCGCTTTGGGTCGAAGTGGCATTTCTGCATTGTGAGCTCACGGCCATTCGCCAACCGTTCCTTCGAGCTAGTGCTGCTGCGCGGTTTTGGCAGCAAGAAGGCGACCGCCATCATGGTGAAGATCCCATTGGTGGGATATGCCTGCAACGTGGTGAGTTCGGGTGCTATTGTTGGGCCTGTTTTGCATGATTACATTATCACGTACTAACATTGTGCTCGTTGATATGCAGGTGGAATGGCCCTTGGCAAATGCCAGGGGCCGTGCCAACCCCTCCCTTGACACGTCTGAGACGGTCAACCAGCAGAACGTGGAGCTGAAGATCTCCCACGTGGTGACCTGGATCAAAGAGACCTATGAAAATGGGGACCGGGGTATCTGGGATCCCGTGGCTCCTGATGGCTTCCGGATGTCCCCGGACGTCAAGATTTTGATTGAGGGATATGAAAGCCAGATTTTCCCCAACGGATTGCCCTAGGTGGATATGCTGAGTGAGCATTGGGCATTCAGATTAACATTCCCAAGCTTTGTAGTAGCTTAACTGATTTTAGTAGTAACGTGTCAGAACCTAATAATAATGATAAGAGCGTTAACTGTTATCTTTATTAGTAAAGCAGAAAATTTCAATTTTTTGAATCCAACATTATGTAATAATCAAACATATAAACTTCCATTCGCATATCAATTGGCGATCGGTAGTGTATTTATGAAAACTAATAGCACTGTTCGTTTTATAACAGTAAATCCAGGACACATTTATAACCACAATTATAACCGCTCCGAAAAAACATACAACGTACTGTGTAGTTGTTATGTGGGAAAATTACGAATCCGTACAGTGCCAGACGTCACTGTACGTGGATGTTACTTCAATAGTAGCGCTCGTTAACAATACACGAATTCTCGTAACCAGATCGCCAGCAGGAATCGCGGTGGCAGGGGTTGGGCGGAATTGCCCAATAACTCCGGCCAACTTCATTGATACTCAAATTATGCCTGACGCGGTTTGCAAGCGTACTCAACCGACAATTTCTCAGTATAGTCAGTACAAATACTTAACGGGACTAATATAAGCACAATACTGTAACAAAGTCACCACCAGCAGGTCCGCACATACCCAGCCTAAAAGGGAACATACCAAAACGCTTGGATAACCAAGAAATAATCTGGTAATGTTAACCGTAAATACGGGATGTTGTATAGTGTTTAGGTTTTTATGCTACAACAAACAACACCGCCCAGCGGAGCTTGCTACCCAAAAGGCATTAAAAAACAGCCTTCCTACTGAAAGGCATCCAGTAAGGATGGCATCAACCCTTTAATCATTGTTGCATGATGTCGTCCACCCTATTCCATTAAGTTATTCCTAGTCCGCATTATTTTCCAAGGGTTTTTTTTATCTATACAAATTTTATTTGTAAAGGGTTGAGTATTTAATACTTTTTTTGTCTATTGTAAGGTAGCCCCTCCACACAATATTGTCTAATTAAGTTCGGTTATCGCGTTATGTTTCTATCACATTTCGGAGGTGTTTTAGCCTGAAAAGTGTGATTGAAAAGCGAGAACCAATCAGCGATGAGAAATCGAAGTTGAGTACGCTTGCAAACCGCGTCAGGCATAATTTGAGTATCAATGAAGTTGGCCACAATAACTCATCAGAACTGTGTCAGAAGTAGTAGGAGAAAGTTTAGAAGCAGAAAGAGGGTTTGGACTAGCAGCAGTTGAGATACAAATAGCAAACCCTAGATTGGGCTGTACTCGTTATAGAGTACCCCACTGCAGGCTAGACAAATACAACATTCTGACACACCCCCATAGCCAAAGTGGGGTGTAATCAGCACAACAAGCAGTCATAATAGTAGTTCACATTTTATGAGCAAAGCTAGAGGCAGTCACAGAGGGCAAGTGAGGAGGAGGAGGGCTGGCGAGAGGAGAGAAGAGTGGAGGCGACGACTGAAGCTGCAGACACACGGGCAACAGACGGCTCTGGTGCAGCTCTAGTGGCTACCGGGAGCAAGGGCCCCGGAATACAGGAGTAACAGGCTCTGCGTCTGATCAGCAGCGACAGGAGCAACGGACCCACGGGCGACAGGTGCAACCGGCTCTCTGAGCTACCGGTGGCTATCAGAACCCCGGAATACAGGCGCTGCAGACGACACGACGGCGGCCTCCGCTCAACCTCCCCCAACAGTCCCACACCCCTCGACACACACCCCCTGCTTCGCCCCTAGCTCCACTCCCCTTTCACCCCCCTAGTACCACTCCGTCGGCTCCCCACACACCCACCCCCCTGAGCGGCAGCTGCAGCAGCGGGAGACGGAGGAGGAGGAGAAGGAGGGGACGGGGCACACAACCGGCACCCCCACACCCGCCACCCCCAAACCCTAACACAGGAACGCGGGCAGTAGCGGGGGTGGGGCGCCGACAGAAGCTTGGGGGACGGACGAGGCGCGCGCACGGGTCTGCCGCAGGCGGGACGAGGCGCGCGCGGGCTGCCCGGGCCGCGCGCGGGCCTGGCGCAGCCCGTACGGGCCGCGCGCGGGCCTGGCGCAGCCCGTACGGGCCGCGCGCGGGCTGTACGGGCCGCGCGCGGGCCTGGCGCAGCCCGTACGGGCCGCGCGCGGGCCTGGCGCAGCCCGTACGGGCCGCGCGCGGGTCCCAGGGGCGCTTCGACGGGCGACGGGGACGTTTCGACGGGCGACGGGGGGCGCTCCGACGGGCGACGGGGGCGCTTCGACGGGCGACGGGGGGGAGGGGGGGGGGGGGGGGGGGGGGGGCTTCGACGGGCGACGGGGGGCACTTCGACGGTGGGAAACCGCCGCGCGCCTCGGGGCGCACGGTAGGCAGAAAACCTTAAAAAAAAAATTCGCAACAAGGAGACGTCGCGCGACCGAGGCGCGTGACAAGTAGAACAGCAGCGGAAGCATTAGGTGGTGGGCCCACCCACAGGATCGACCCAAGGGGGTCGACCTGCTCTGATAGCATGTCAGAATGTGATGGTTGTCTAGCCTGCAGTGGGGTACTCTATAGCGAGTACAGCCCTTCTAGGGTTTGCATATATGTATCCCTATGCTTGTTAGTCAAAACCCTTCTTGCCTGTTTCTCGTTTTGGCCTAGCATTTTGACATGCTATCAGAGCGGGTCGACCCTCCTGGGTCGATCCTGTGGGTGGTCCCACCAGAAGCTTCCGCTGTTGTTTCCTGCTGTTTCCTGCCTGCCGCGCGCTCCGGGCGCGCAGCGATTTTTTCTTCCCGCCGCGCGCCCCGGGCGCGCGGCGGTTTTCTGCCCCGTCACTCGGCGCGTCGCCCCCGGGAGGCGCTGCGACGGGCGACGGGGACCCGCGCGTCGCCCCCCGTCGCCCGTCGTGGCCTGCGCGCGGCCCGTACAGCCGGCGCGCGGCCCGTACGGGCTGCGCCAGGCCCGCGCGCGGCCCGTACGGGCTGCGCCAGGCCCGCGCGCGGCCCGTACGGGCTGCGCCAGGCCCGCGCGCGGCCCGTACGGGAAGCGCCAGGCCCGCGCGCGGCTCGGGCCGCCTGCGCGCGGTTCGGGCGGCTATGCCAGGCCCGTGGGCGGCCCGTTCCTCGCTGCCCCTGCCCTCCCCACTGTCCCCCGTGCTTCTACTGGCGCCCCACCCCTCCTACAGCCCGTTCTCCTGAATTAGGGTTTGGGGGTGAGGGGTATGGGGGTGAAGCCACTGAGTGCCGTTCCCCTCCTCCTCCTCCTTCTCCGTCTCCCACTGCTGCAGCTGCCGCTGAGGGGGGTGGGTGTGTGGGAGCCGAGGGAGTGGCGCTAGGGGGTGTAGTGTGAGCGGTGCTAGGGGAACAGCAGGGGGTGTGTAAAAAGGGGGTGGGACAGCTGGGGGAAGTTGAGAGGAGGCCGTCGACTTGTCGTCCGCAGCGCCTGAAGTCCAGGGAGCCACGACCCCCTGTGGCCTGAGTAGTCCGGGGCTCTGCGCCCGGTAGCTACAGTGTGTGCACTCCTGGGAGCACAGCGAGCCAGCTGCGACCCCCTGTCGCCGTGTAGTCCGGGTTTAGCCTGGTAGCGTCAGTGCGGCGTACTCCTGCTGCCTGTGTGTCTGCAGCTTCAGCCGTCGCCTCTCATCTTCTTGCTCCCACAGTTTCTCCTCCTCCTCACTTGCCCTCTGTGATAGCCTCTAGCTTTGCTTATAATTGTGAACTATTGCTCTGTCTGCTTGTTATGTTGATTGTACCCCACTTTGACTATGGGGGTGTGTCAGAATGTGATGGTTGTCTAGCCTGCAGTGGGGTACTCTATAGCGAGTACAACCCTTCTAGGGTTTGCATATATGTATCCCTATGCTTGTTAGTCAAAACCCTTCTTGCCTGTTTCTCGTTTTGGCCTAGCATTTTGACAATAGCATGTCAGAAGTAGTAGGAGAAAGTTTAGAAGCAGAAAGAGGGTTTGGACTAGCAGCAGTTGAGATACAAATAGCAAACCCTAGATTGGGCTGTACTCGCTATAAAGTACCCCACTGCAGGCTAGACAAATACAACATTCTGACAAACTGGATACGGCCAACTCGAGTTCTGTTGAGTACGTTTGCAAACCGCGTCAGGCATAATTTGAGTATCAATGAAGTTGGCCGGAACTCGATATCAACAGCCAGTCCGACATCCACGTGTACCCAGACGCGCCCTTCAATGCTGATTTCCGCGCGTTTTTGGGATTGCCTGCAAATAGGAACAGAGCTGCAACTGAACCAGAAGGGCCAACATCATAGACATGCAAATTAGTCTGGTAACCCTATTCGATGGTATGCAAAACCGTCGATACCCCAGTTCTGCTGCGCAAAATTGTCTGGTAGCGCCACTCAAAACACTGTGTAACAGCTGACGCAGCACAGAAAAGGAAGAAAATATGGGATTGAATCAGTTGCGTTTTCGATTTCGTATCGTCGTGGTTCTTACCGCGTCTTGTTCGGCGCCTAACAAATATTCCTGCCGGCTACTATTTTCCGCTAAATGTGACGAAAAATCCACTGGAATGAAAGGCTACGGGGTCCATTTCGATAACATTAATTTGGACCAATATATTGCTACCGGGAAATGTAGGGGCAGGGCAGAAAAACAATAAAACCCCTAGGGACCTGGACGCATTTCTGGGAGGGATCAACCCTAAACACGGGAAAGGACATTGTTTTTAGGGTTGATGCCTCCCTGACGCATCCCTTTCCGATCGGGTTTTATTTTTTTCTTGGCCCGAAGAAATCACGTCTTAGCGCGAAGGCAAGCGCGGTAAAGATCAAATTTGAATTAAAAACGAACGTGCTTTCAGGGCAGCATGTCAATAACTTGCAAACAGAGGTAAGACGGTTTTGCATACCATTGGATAGGGTTACCACACTAATTTGCATGTCTATGATGTTGGCCCGAACCAGAACGACCAAACGCATTGGGTACAGTGACGCGTGGAAGAGGACCCCATTTGTAAAAAACCATCTACAATCTACAACACCCCCGGTAAGCAGTTGGGTTCGCACCATTCTCAACCAAAACCACACCAAACCAGAGCAAAGCAGTCCCCGCTTTTTTTCCGATGGCTGCATCTGCCACTGCTGCAGCTACTTACCGTCTCTCGCATGGGACGAATCTCCCGTCGTCTGCATGGATTCATTTTGAGCGTTTAGAAGATTACTTCCCGTCTCCCGTCTCTCGCATTCGACGCATCCCCCGTCGTTTGCTCGAAATGACTCATGATGCGACGCGATAACGAAAGAAAGGTTCACGTCACGTCTCGCGCATGATGTGCATTCTAGCCACTGCGATCCCCTGCTGCTCCAAGAACGACTTTAGCATAACATCTTCCCGTCTTTTGAGAAGCCTCATGGCGTCTTCTCGTCCCGCCTTTTGAGAGATTTCAAAAGTGCTCCTAGTTAACGGCTTTTATTCATTATGGCGTCTTCCCGCCTCTCGCACGCGCCGCCTCTCGCGACTAGCTGGGTCTGCTTCTGCTGCTGCAGCTGCTGCAGCAGCAGCTGCTGCTGCTAGAGATGCCTGTCTAAACATAAATTCTTCTTCCCGCCTCTCGCGCGCGACACGTAATAATCATAGTCGTTCATGAGTGACGCGTCGCTGCAGCGATGCCCTCCAGCCGCCATTACTGGCTGCTGCCGTTGCTAAGAACGGCCAGTATTGGCTAGTAACAGACGGCCAGTGATGGCTTGTAACGGCTAGAAACGGTAGTAACGGCCTGACTCAATAGGGACTCACGCGTCGCTGCAGCAATGCCCTCCAGCCGCCACTACTGGCTGCTGCCTTCTGCTAGTACGGCAAGCAACGGCCTGGCTCAATAGGCAGGCACTCACGCGTCGCTGTCGTCATGCCCTCCAGCCGCCATTACTGGCTGCTGCTGCTAGCGGCACTCGCAGCTCTTGCGTGCTGCTGGTGGGTCGTTCTGTTCCCCCTCGCCCTCTCCTCCTCTTCTATCGATTCGGGGCCGGCTCGCGCAGTGCTTCAGGACTCGCGATACGCCAACGAACTGTCGCGGAGTTCGTTGCATTCGCGAGATTCGTTACAGCCGAAACGACAGCAGGAGGAACCAGATGAAGGGGACGACGAGAAGGGGGGGATCGTGCTGAGTTCTGACAGTGGAGATTCGAGATTCGGGACTGCGGGTCCACGTCAGCAGCACTGCATTGTCATCGACGCGGGGAGCACGGGAACGCGGTTGTACGTGTACGAATGGGAGGGGGGAACAGACGGATGGAGGAACGGATGGAGGGGCGGAGGGACAGGTGGATGGCAAGACAGCAGGGGGAATGTGAGTGGCAGCAGGGAGACTGAGATTGGAGCTGTTAGTCTCCCTGTGATTCGGCAGCACGAGCAGAAGGTTCAGCAGGAGCCGTTTGGGTTTGACCCGCAACAACAACAACAGCTGCTGCTTCTGCAGCAGAAACAACAGCAGCAGCAGAAGCAGCAGCAGGGCCGAAGAATAGGAGACCTTGAAACACAAATCTCGAAGCAGACACGACAACCACAGCAGCAGCTGCAGCAGAAGCAGCAGCAAAAGAGAGCTTATAACCGAAAGGAAACGGAACCTGGGCTAGATAAATTCCTGAATGACCCCCAAGGGCTTCGTGAACGCGCCCTTGGTCCGCTCCTTGACTGGGCCCTGCAGGCCATTCCAAACCCCGCCGCCCGTGCCGTCACGCCTGTGTTTCTCTTTGCTACAGCCGGTTTGAGGAAGCTTCCTGGTGATGAGTCAGCGTGGGTTTTGGAGGAAGTGAGAGAGGTTCTGAGTGGTTCGGGGTTTTGGTTTAGGAGGGAATGGGTGAGGATAATATCGGGTGTAGATGAGGCGGTTTATGGGTGGATTGCGCTGAATTATGTTGCGGGGCGGTTTGGAGGAGCGGAGAGCGGTGAGAGGAGGAGATTGGTGGGTGGAGAGGGGTTATTGGAGGGGGTTGCAGAAGGGAAGGAGGAGAAGGAGGGGCATGGAGAAGGGGGAAGGCCGGTAGAGATGGAGAAGCAGGGAGAGGGGGAGGACCATTCGGGAGAGGGGAAGGACCATTCGGGAGAGGGGAAGGAGAGGGATGCGAATGGGAGAGAAGGCGAAGGGATAGCAAAGAGGAGGTTGCTACAGCAGGAAGGGTGGCAAGAGGGGCGGCAGGAGCAGCAGGAGGAGGAGGGAGAGGTGAAAGAGGAAATGCAGGTGAAAGCGTTGCAGGGAGCAGGGGAGGTGGAGGAGAGGGAGGAGAAACGGGGGTTGCAAAGAAAGGGGGAGCAGGAGGAGGAGCAAGAGGCATGGGGAGAGGTGGAAAGTAATCAATTGGATTGGGGATTGGAAGGGGAGGAAGAGGAGGCGGCAAGGCAACGGAGGGAGGAGGAAGAGAAGGAGGCGGTGGAGAGAAGAAAGAGGTTGATCGGGGCTGTGCAAGGAAAAGTGGGGCGGGGAGGGTTGGGGGGTTTGAGAAGCGATGGTGGATGTGTGAAGGAAATGGGTTTGAGAGGGGAGGGAGAGGTGGAAGGGGGTTTGAGAGTAGTTGGGTCAGAAGAGGGCGCGAGTGGAGGGGAGGGTGGAGGGGGAAAGGGTGAGGAGGAGCAAGAGGGGGTGGTGGGGAGAAGAAAGGCTCGGGAAGAGATGGGGGTGGAAGAAGAGCGGAGTGGGGAGAGATATGGGGAAAGAGACGAGGAGAGAGAAGAAGGTGGGGGAGAAGCAGCAGCAGAAGCAGCGGGGGAAGCAGCAGAGGAAGTGACAAGGGAAGCATCAAAGGAAAGAGCAGGGGAGGAAGCAGAGGAAACAGAGGATGCAGCAGGAGGAAGAGCAGGAGAAACAGCAGAGGAAGTAGCAGAGGAAGCAGCAGAGGAAGAAGCAGGGGAAGCACCAGAGGAAACAGCAGGGGAAACAGCAGGGGAAACAGCAGGGGAAGCAGCAGGAGAGGAAACGATAGGGACGCTAGACCTGGGGGGATCCAGCCTGGAGGTCACCTTTGTGCCATGTGTCACACCCCCATTCGCTGCCACATCAACCCCATCGCGATATCTAGCCAACGTGTCACTAGGAGGGCAACATTTCAGCCTATATGCACACTCCCATGAGGGATATGGTATGAATGACGCTTTTGATCGCTCTGTGGCTTACCTGTTGCATCAGGGAAGGGGGAAGGTGGAGGATGGGGAGAAAACAAAGGGAGGAGGAGGTGAAGAGGAGGAGAGGGAGGAGGATGAGGAGGAGGATGGGGAGAAGGACGGTGGGAAGGCAGAAGGAGTGCGGAGCAGAGCAGAGCAGGTCGGAGGCATGGAGGAAAGAGGAACAGAAAGGTTACTGGCTGGAACTGGGGCAGGATACGCCAATGGGGGAGTGCCACGTGTTGCTCATCCGTGCCTCCACGCTGGATACAAAACACTCCACACTGTGAGGAGAAAATGGGCTGCTGCTGGCGTGGACGGGGCTGCTGCTGACGTGGACGGGGCAGCAGTGAATGGGGCAGCAGGGGAATCCACCAATCAGACCACCCCGGGCAGTCAAAAAATCCTGAGGTGGAGGTTTTCGGGCAGCCTGATTGGGCGGAATGTATGGCCCTTACTCGTTATGTGGTTGCTTCTGGCGTGAAGAGCACAGCTGCAGCAGCAGACACTGCTTCGGGCAACAGAGAAAGAGCAGCAGCAGCAGCAAAAGCAGCAGGCGGAGTGGCATGTGGGACGGGAGGAGAGGGGGCGGACCCCCCTCCCTGTGCGTTGGGCGTGCACCAGCCTGCATTCAAGGGGCGCTTCTCTGCTCTAGCGGGCTTCTACGTGGTGTCTCTCTTCTTTGGGGTTTTCCAAGAGCCGCCGCCCCTGCAGCAGCAGCCACAGCAGGGGCAGCAGCAGCAGCAGCAGGGGCAGCAGCAGCAGCAGCAGGGGCAGCAGCAGCAGCAGCAGCCGCAGGAGCAACAGGAACAGGATTCTGAGATTCAAAAAAGCTCTGCTAAACCGGGGTTGGGGCAGACGTTACGAGGCTCTATGGGCAGGCAACGAGGTGCCGCCGGGCAGGCCGGGCAGCTGGATTTTTTCACACGACGGGCAGGCGGCCAAGCCCATCCCCCGCGGCAACACGTCAGCTGCCCTGGACGCAATTTTGGCCCGCGGGCAGGCGTACTGCTTCCGACCGTGGCCCGAAGTCCAGGCAAAGTGGGGCGGCATAAAAGGTTTCGAGCAGAATTGTTTCCGGGCAGCTTACGTGGTGGTGCTGCTGAGGGAAGGGCTGGGGTTGAGGGATGAGCAGGTGGATCTGGGGGAGGGTGTATCTGGGCAGGTGTCCTGGACTTTCGGTGCTGCTCTGTATGAAGGGGTGCCTGCTGTTGCTGCCCTTGCTTCCTCCTCTCTTGCTGCTGCTGCTGCTGCTGCTGGTGCTAGTTCTTCTGCTATTGTCAATGGGGCTGCGACCTCTGCTGGTGCTGCTGCTGATGCAGCTACTGCTGGTGCTAATAGCAGTACTGGGCAGGTGGTATGGAAGCTTGGAGACGCAGGCTCGGAACCTGGTTCGGTGGCAGGTTCGGGGGAAGATGAGAGCAAGGAGGGAGGGGACGTAACAGACGCAAGCAGTGGATTCGACAGGAGCAGCACCAGCACCAGCACCAAGGGCAGCAGCGGCGGCAGCAGCAGCAGCAGGGGAGGTTGGTGGTGGTGGGGTGGGGGAGAAGAGACTGTAACCTCCAGAGGCAAACCACAGCCACATCGCCGCTTCCTCGGAACCTTCCCTGCTGTCTCCTCCTCCTCTACTGTTCTTCCCACGGCGAAAGCAGCAGCAACGGAGGCAGGAGTGAGTAAGAGCACTGCAGAATCGACCAGCGAGGGAGAGGGAGAGGGAGAGGGAGACACAGGCAGAGACAAAGACACAGACAGTGACAGCAGCAGCAGCTTCCTCCTCCTTTCCCTCGTCGTTTTCTTCGTCGCTCTGACGCTCACAGTGGCACACAGGAGAGGCAAGAGAGGCAGGCTCGCAGCCAGCATGGGGGGCACAGGGAGCATGTGGTGGGTGCCTCTGCACGTGCAGCAGCTTGCAAGGTTGCTCTTCTCTCCTCCTTCCTCCCTCCACAGACGGCCTTCAACAGCCCCGTGGTCTTCCCCCTTCAAGGCACGCTCTGGTGAGGTCCGTACTCACTTCTTTTTTTGTCTTGCATAATGAGGTCCCTGCTCTTTTTACGGGTCACATTTTAGCTTCACGGATGGTCTCCCTCCACAGACGACCTTCAACAGCCCCGTGGTCTTCCCCCTCCAAGGCACGCTCTGCTGAGGTCCGTTGTCGCCTCTCGCTCCCTCCCTCCCTCCCTCCCTCCCTCCCTCCCTCCCTCCCTCCCTCCCTCCCTCCCTCCCTCCCTCCCTCCTTCCCTCCCTCCCTCCCTCCCTCCCTCCTTCCCTCCCTCCCTCCCTCCCTCCCTCCCTCCCTCCCTCCCTCCCTCCCTCCCTCCCTCCCTCCCTCCCTCCCTCCCTCCCTCCCTCCCTCCTCCCCCCCCCCCCTCCTCCTCCTCCTCCTCCTCCTCCTCCTCCTCCTCCTCCTCCTCCTCCTCCTCCTCCTCCTCCTCCTCCTCCTCCTCCTCCTCCTCCTCCTCCTCCTCCTCCTCCTCCTCCTCCTCCTCCTCCTCCTCCTCCTCCTCCTCCTCCCCCCCCCCCGCTTCCCTTCTTCTGTCTCACCCGTTCGATCGTCCTCTTGTGATGACAAGCCCACACTAGCCCGGCTTGCCCTTCTGTCGCTCCATTTTGGCCCTCTCTTCCAAATGTCATCTCCCCCTGAAATGGGACGAGTTTCGAGGTGCCTCAAAACTGTTTTGAGTCGACCCAGGAGTGTGTTTGAGGCCCCTCAAAACTCGTGTTTCTGCCTCTCTGTTTGACCCTCTCTCCCAACAATCATCTACCCCGTCTCCACTTCTAAAATGGGACGAGTTTCGAAAGGCAGTTAAACTCGTCTCATTTCCAACAATCATCTCCTTTCCCCATTCTCCACTCTCATTTGCTTTTGTGCTTTCCACCTCTCATCCGCCCCTCTCCCATCAGGGGCCTGGTTTCTCCCTTTCCCTCGCCCCCCTCGTTTCCTCCTCTTCCTCTTCCCCTCATTCCTCCATCCCTCGCGCACCTCTCAACCTCCCCCACTCATTCCTACTTCCCTTAGGCCAGGCAACATAACCCTTGGGGCCCCCACCGGCAGCACCAGCAGCAGCAGCACTAGAGGCAGCAGCAGCAGCAGTGGCGGTGTCGGTGCCAGCAGTGCCAGCAACAGCAGCAGCAGCAGCGGCGGCAGCAGCGGCGAGAGAGGGGTTAGCGCAGGGGAGATTGACTCCCAAGCGGTCTGCATCGTCAGTGCAGCGAATGCGGCCGAGCAGAAAGAGTTCGTCCGTCGTTGACTTATCCTCCACATGATGCTAGGTCAACTACGCTGTTGCCTTTTGAGTCGACTCAGAAATCACCTAGTCGACTGAAAAGCCTCCTCCACATGATGCTGTGCGCAATTACGGTACCACGGTATGTCAACTACACTGTTAAGCTCACACTACTGTTTATGTGTGTGTCATGCCGTTCATGTTGTATAACTCAACAGACAATAGTTTGTGTGTATTGTTACTGTACTTCCTGGTGATACGCATGCACAATCACAATCGATACGTACATGTCAGAATGTTATTATTGTCTAGCCTGCAGTGGGGTACTCTATAGCGAGTACAACCCAATCAGGGTTTCCTATATGTATGCCAACTGCTGCTAGTGCAAACCCTCCTTTCATCATTTCCATTCCTGCTTGCTATCTTGACATGCTATCAGAGCAGGTCGACCCTCCTGGGTCGATCCTGTGGGTGGGCCCCACCCGATGCTTCCGCTGCTCTACTGCTGAGCGCGCGACCCTTTCTTCCTGCCGCGCACTCGGAGCGCGCGGCGTTTTTCATCCCGCCGTGCGCTCGGGGCGTGCGGCGGTTTTCTGCCCGCCGTGCGCCCCGAGGCGTGCGGCGGTTTCCTGCTTCGCACGGCGGTTTTCTGCCCGTCCTGGCGCCCCCGGGGACCTGCGCGCTGCCCCCCGTCGCCCGTCGCGGCGCCCTGGGGGCCCGCGCGTCGCCCCCTCCCGTCGCCTCGTCGCGGCGCCCTGGGGGCCCGCGCGCCGGCCCCTCCCGTCGCCTCGTCGCGGCGCCTTGGGGGCCCGCGCGTCCCCCCCTCCCGTCGCCTCGTCGCGGCACCTTGGGGGCCCGCGCGCCGCCCCCTCCCGTCGCCTCGTCGCGGCGCCTTGGGGGCCCGCGCGCCGCCCCCTCCCGTCGCCTCGTCGCGGCGCCTTGGGGGCCCGCGCGCGGCCCCTCCCGTCGCCCGTCGAGCCGCCCTCGGGGGCCCGTGCGCGGCCCCCCTCCCGTCACCCGCCGTGGCGCCCTCGGGGGGCCCGCGCCCTGCTTCTTCGTGGCGCCCTGGAGACCCCCCCGCCGCCTCCCTTTCCCTCCGTGAACCGCCCCTCCTGCTTCCCGCGCTCCTGCCTGCGTTAGGGTTTGGGGGTGGCGGGCATGGGGGTGACCGGTGTGGGTAACCTGCAGCTCCTCCTCCTCCTCCGTCTCCCACTGCTGCAGCTGCCGCTGAGGGGGGTGGGTGTGTGGGAGCCGAGGGTTTAGGGTTTAAGGGGGGTGCCGTGGGAGTGGAGCTAGGGTTTCAGCAGGGGGTGTGTGAGAGGGGCGTGGGACGGTCGGGGGAGGTTGCGTGGAGGATGCCGTCGTGTCGCCTGCAGCGCCAGTAGTCCGGAGCCGTCGTGCTCTCGGTAGCCCAGAGAGCCTGCTGTGCCTGTCGCCCGTGGGTCTGTTGCTCTTGCCGCTCCTCGTAGCCGCCGAGCCAGTTACTCCAGTAGTCCGGGGCGCTGTCCCGGTAGCCACTGTGTGCGCGCTCCTGTTGCCCGTGTGTCTGCAGCTTCAGTCGTCGTCTCCAATCTTCTCTCCCTTCACAGTTCCTCCTCCTCCTCACTTGCCCTCTGTGATTACATCTAGCTTTGCTTATAATTGTGAACTATTGCTATGCCTGCTCATTGTGCTGATTACACCCCACTTTGGCTATGGGGGTGTGTCAGAATGTTATTATTGTCTAGCCTGCAGTGGGGTACTCTATAGCGAGTACAACCCAATCAGGGTTTCCTATATGTATGCCAACTGCTGCTAGTGCAAACCCTCCTTTCATCATTTCCATTCCTGCTATCTTGACAGTACAAGCACATTCAGTGTGTATGTACGATCTCATTCATTATGTACACTCAAAATCAGTGAAGGTGCAGTTACATGCAAAAGGTCTCACGCACATTCTGGTACCATACCCTCTATTTGCCCTCTCTGTAGTTCATCTGCTCATGTCACGTACAGGGCTAATTTTTTGTTTTGACCAACCCTTAGGATCAGTCTAGCACCTGTTAAAAAACCTGATTTTCAGGGTTACCCGTTGTGGAAAACCTGATGCGTCAGGGTTTTTGCATGTATTAAACAGACTACCCTGAGGCATCAGTGTATCAATTCGCAAAACCCTGCTGGCCAATGGTGGCCCACCTCTTTCCAGCACAGGTAAAGTCCTGCCGAAATCTACATTTTCAACAGTTGGCAAAGGGAAAATCCAGGTTTCGGGGTCGGGTGGTTAGGGGACGGTGGGGGGGGGTTTGGTGGGGGGGGGGTTGGCTGGTACGCGCTTCAGGGTAAACCTCGATAAGCTTAACAGCAACCCTGACCCTGTTTTTGACGATTTCAGGTTCAATAATCTTGAACTTGAAAATAACCATGCTGTACCCGGGTTTTAATCTTAAACCCTGGCACATCAGGGTAAATCAAAGTCCCGAAAAAAACTACCCAACAGCATCAGTGTTACTACCAAAAATCACCCTTCTAGTCAGGGCATCAGGGTGATTTACACTGATAAAATTAAGGGGCCATCGTCACGTACAGTATGCTTTCTCATGTTCAATCTTACAGGCTCCAAGGCAATTGTTAGGCCCGACAGCCTAAGTCCGCTAAAGAATTAGCGGGGTCGACTAAGTCGAGGATAAACGCGGCGGAAGGCTTTGGCGAAAAGACTATTGGCGAAATAGGCGAAGAAGTTACTAAGTAATTGGCGAAGAGTTGAATAAGAAATGGTTGATATGAGGGATTACAAGCAAGGTTGATATAGCATGCAAGAAACAAGGTTGGAAAGTAGATTGTGGGACTAGGAATTGTGAAGGTAGAAAAGTAGAGTGCCACGTGGCACATGGAAATCTAGGAAGATAAGGTTGGATGGGTTGGGAAAAGTACTGTTCGGAATGAACAGTAAAACCCCCTGTAACACTACCCCCCTCCCAAGGAGGCGACGTCCGCGGCGCCTGCAGACTGAAGGTACGCTTGGAGGCAAGCGTTGTCGGGAGACAGCGAGGACGAAGGAACCCAGCTGTCGTCGGCTGCATCGTAACCACGCCAACGAACCAAGAAGTCGATGAAAGAGACACCTCCCTGCAGACGGCGACGGTGCCTGAGGATGCGCTGGATCTGGTAGTCGGGCTCGTCGGTGTCAACAGCTACCGGCAGTGGAGTGCGATCACGGTCCAAGAAGGTGGAGTTGGGATCGGTGTAAGGCCGAAGGAGAGACACGTGGAATGACGGGTGCATGCGGAAATGAGCGGGAAGGCGAAGGCGGTATGCGACTGGACCAAGTGCGCGCTCAATGACGAATGGACCAATGAAACGTGGACGAAGCTTGCTGTCCTGTGGCAGTCGGAGGTTGCGGCTATCGAGAAGGACACGGTCACCGACTGCGAACGACACCTCACGACGACTGCGGTTGGTGGTGCGTGCCATGCGTGCATTTGCAAGCTCAAGGTGCTTCCTCACGTGGTCGTGAATGAAGGTGAGGTGCTGGTGGAAATTGTCCGCACGAGGGACAGTGGGTGTGAGATCGACACGAGTGGGGACATTGGGGTGCTGACCGTACAGTGCAAAGAACGGTGACATGCCTGTGGCGGAGTGGTGCGTGTTGTTGTATGCGAACTCGGCCATGCTCAGCTTCTTGTCCCATGCTGCTGCGTCGTGCATCGTGATGCTGCGAAGAATCTGCTCCAAGGTCTGGTTCACGCGCTCAGTCTGTCCGTCTGTCTCTGGATGGTACGCAGACGACATGGCTAAGCGAGTCCCAAATAGTGTGAAAAGTTGCTTCCAAAACTTCGAAGTGAATCTAGGGTCGCGGTCGGAAATGATGGAATCTGGAACCCCGTGCAGTCGGACTACGTTATCTACGAACAACGTCGCGGCTTCCTCTGCTGTGACCTGGCCGTGCGTGGGGATGAAATGCGCTGCTCGAGAAAACTTGTCGACTACAACGAAGATGGCATCATGAACCCCTGACTGTGCGCGGTAATGCCATGATGAAGTCTATCATAACTACCTGCCAAGGGCGATCCGGCGGTGGAATCGGCTGGAAAAGTCCCGCCTTGCGCTGGCGAGAGGACTCCGTACGCTGACACGTGTCGCACGAGCGAATGTTATCTTCTATGTCTGCTGCAAGCCCTGGCCAGTAGTACGTGCGACTAAGGGTCTTAACCGTCTTGTCTGCTCCAAAGTGACCTGCACTAACTACGTCGTGTGCCTCTGAGAGAAGGAGCTGTCGAAGAGGGCGGTAGGCTGGAACCCAAATCCGTGCTGTACCCTTCCGTATGTAGACACTACCCTGCACCTCTGCTCCTGCGGGCGGCTGCGGTGTGAAGTCGGGATCTACTGTGTAACCGTGCTCGAAGAGTGCTGTGAGAAGTGGATGGCCGGCAGTGACTGTGAGACTAGCGAGCTGGCAACTAGGGCGAGTGAGCGGATCTGCTGGGTTGCGCACGCCTGGCTTGTACTCTATCCTGTAGTGAAAACTCCCCTCCATGAACTCCATCCATCTAGCCTGGCGACGACTCAGCTGCGGCTGCGACTTGAGGAAACGAAGCGAACAGTGGTCCGTGCGTATAACACTATCTGCCCCCTCTAGGTAGCACCTCCACACCTTATACGCATGGATGATCGCGAGCGCCTCCTTGTCGTGAATCGGATAGTTCAACTCTGCTCCCCTAAGCTTACGCGACTCGTACGCGATCGGCTGCAACCCGCGTCCCTGGTCCTGAAGAAGTACTGCTCCTATGGCCTGATCTGAAGCGTCGGTCACTACAACGTACGGGCGAGTGGGATCGGGGTACGACAGTGTCGGTGAAGACGTGAGCGACTGCTTCATCTGCTCGAACGCCTGCTGCTGCGCTGGACCCCAAACGTACTCTACGCCTTTCCGAAGTAGGTCGGTGAGTGGACTAGCAATGGAAGCGTAACCCTGAACGAAACGACGGTAGTAGTTCGCAAAACCGAGGAAACTCTGCAACTCCTTGACTGAGGTCGGTGCTATCCAATCCTGTACTGCTGCGATCTTCTTCGGGTCGGTCCTAATGCCACTAGCGGAAACGACGTGACCTAGAAACTCGACCTCGGGGAGGAAGAACTCGCACTTAGACTGCTTCGCGTACAGCTTCTCCCTCCGCAAGACCTCAAAGACCTTCTGCAAGTGCTGCACGTGCTCCTCATTTGACTTGGAAAATATGAGGATGTCGTCTAGGTAAACTACGACGAACGAACCTAGGAACTCCGAGAGGACTGTGTTCATGAGCGTCTGAAACGTCGCTATGGCGTTGGTCAAGCCGAACGGTATAACTCTAAACTCGTACAACCCCTGCTTCGTACGAAACGCCGTCTTGTGCTGGTCCTCTGGAACTACGCGAATCTGGTGGTAACCCGAACGAAGGTCGATCTTGGAGAAGACTCTAGCGCCCTGCACTGCATCGAGAAGATCCTCTACTCTCGGCACCGGGAATCTATTCTTGACGGTGGCGGTATTCAGTGCGCGGTAATCTATGCACATCCGTAACCCTCCGTCTTTCTTAGGCGCGAACAGGATCGGTGCGGCCCATGGTGATCTAGATGGCTGAATGAACCCATGTGCTAGGAAGTGCCTAACCTGCTGCGTCATCTCCTCTGTCTCTGCTGGACTCAACCTCCACTGCGGCTTCGCTACTGGCCTGCTTCCCGGCTCCAACTCTATTCGATGGTCTACTGCTCGGCTGGGAGGTAACCCTGGGGGCAACTCGTCAGGGAAGACGTCTGCGAACTCCGCAAACAGTGCACTCACCTCAGCAGGAAGAGTCGCCTTCTCACTAACTGCTGCACTCCCTCCTTTCCCCTCCTCAGCTTCCACCTCCTCAAGGAAAACCGCGAAGATCCGTGCTGCTCGCTTCACTAACTGTCGCACACGAACAGCATTAATGATAGCTGTGGAGGATGTGGCCCCATCGCTCCACTGTGGCAGCTCCCGGAACTCCCCGTCTACCTTGACACTGCAGCTTCCCTGAGCCCAATCGAACCGAGCGCTAACCGTCCGTAGCCAATCTCTACCGAAGATGAAATCGTATCCGCCCAGCGTCGCAGAGTCAAAATCACGCCTAACTGTGATCGGTCCTAGTGTTACGCGCAACTTGCGAATGATTGGCCCTATGTTGAGTGGCGTCCCATCTACCATGCGCGCGTCCTTGAAGTTGACTGCAGAATCTGCTTCGAGATGGAGACGACTAACTAGCGATGAAGACACGAACGAGTGGCTAGCTCCGCTATCTACGAGAATCTTGACTGGAACACCTCGAAGCTTCCCTAGAAGCACGACTGGACGATCAACAGTGTCTACCCCGTTCTCCGTAGATGACTGCTCCAGAGCTGTCTCCTCTACGTCGGTAGACTTGGCGGGTACGGAAGCCTCCACACCAGCTAGCGACCCGCTATCTACTGGCGGTTTCCGTTTCCCTGCTGCCGCTCCTTAAGCTGTGGGCAGTCCCGCTTCATGTGTCCCGGCTTTTTGCAGTAGTGACAGTTCCCCCTATAACCGTTACACTGTGAGCCGTCACTGTTAACTGCACCAATCTCCATGGGCGACGGTCCGTCCCTCGATCGAGCGTCGTTGATCGGTCTGTTGTATCCCCTATCGCGATCGTCACGACCCCGTCGGCTTCGTACTGCGTCGACGCGTTCTGCTGCTGCGACTACCGACTCGAAGGTGGACAACCCGTGAATCGCTATGACCTCCGCTATGTCCGGCTTCAACCCTTCGAGGTAGCGATCGCGCATCTCTGCTTCCGTGATGTCGTCTATCTCGTTGCAGATGCTCAAGAACCGTCGTGTGTACTCCTGGACGTTTCCTATCTGTCGGAAATGACGCAGACGCTTCCTAGCAGCTTCGGAGGCGTTCACCAAGTCGAACCTACTTTTCAGCGCCGCTTCAAATCCTTCCCATGTCGTCGGAACCGTGGTAACACCCAAAGCTAGACTTCCTAAGCTCGAGCTTGCAGCTGCATGCCCCACGCCCTGTTGATGCCCGTCCGTCTGAGCCCTTCTAACAGCAGTCTGCGTAAGTTGGCGCCACCACTCCAAGGCCGGGCCCCTCAGCAGCGTCACCGCGTACTCGATCCGCTGCTGCGCGTCCGCCTCTTGCACCCCGCTCGCGGCGAAGTAGTTGTTGAGCATGAAGAGCCACGTCCGCACGTTCGCGTCGCGTTGACTTGGGTCGAACGACTCGGGCTTCTGCGGCTTGAGCGCGCTTCGACGTTCCGGCAGCGCTTCCGCGCCAGTCGACGTGGTGGGTGCAGGAGTTGGTGCGGCATGACCATGGGGGTTAGAAGCCAATTCACGAAGCTGTTGCATTTCGGCTCGTACCTGACGATTTTCCAACGTCAACTCTTGAAGTTGGCGCATGAGTTCGGCAAGCGTGTTGCCCATGTCGTGGGGGAGAGCGTGCATGGTTTCGTCCATGTTAACTCGACAACTCCAAGTCTGCAAGTCGGCACCGCGGGACGATGACGTCGTAGTCTCGTCGTCGACGGCCGCTCGTTGGAAGTCGCTCCCCGCGAAGGCTCTTGATACCAAGTGTTAGGCCCGACGGCCTAAGTCCGCTAAAGAATTAGCGGGGTCGACTAAGTCGAGGATAAACGCGGCGGAAGGCTTTGGCGAAAAGACTATTGGCGAAATAGGCGAAGAAGTTACTAAGTAATTGAAGAGTTGAATGAGAATTGGTTGATATGAGGGATTACAAGCAAGGTTGATATAGCATGCAAGAAACAAGGTTGGAAAGTAGATTGTGGGACTAGGAATTGTGAAGGTAGAAAAGTAGAGTGCCACGTGGCACATGGAAATCTAGGAAGATAAGGTTGGATGCTACTGCCTCGCTCGGCCCGCGCGCGGCCCGCAGCAGCCCGCGCCGAGCCGCGCGCGGCCCGCTACTGCCTAGCGCGGCCGCGCGCGGCCTGCAGCAGCCCAGCGCGCTGTCAGCGCAGCCCGCGCCGAGCCGCGCGCGTCCCTCTGCCTCGGCCCCGACCTGCCGCTGACGCGGCCCCACCCTGCAACTGCCGCTGAAGCGGCCCCGCCCTGCAGCTGCTTCGGCCCTACTCTGCAGCCGGTGTTGCGGCCCCGACGTCGCCGCTGTCGTGCGCCTACTCGGCCGCCGCCCGTCGAGCGCCGGCCCTGCTCGCCCGGCGAGCGCCTGCTCTTCCAGCCTTTGGTGAGCGCCTGCCTGCCTGCCTGCCGGCCTGCCTGTCTGCCTGCCTGCCTGCCGGCCTGCCTGCCTGCCTGCCTGCCTGCCTGCCTGCCTGCCGGCCTGCCTGTCTGTCTGCCTGCCTGCCTGCCTGCCTGCCTCTCTGCCTGCCGGCCTGCCTGCCTGTCGGCCTGCCGCGCCTGCCCTGCCCGCGCTACTGCTGCTGCTACTGCTACTGGCAGGAGGCCAGATGCAGCTCCAGCGACGTTCACGTGAGTCTCTCACGCCCCAGCAGCTTAGTGAGTGGTATACTAGCTGGGGTTGTCGCGGTAGCCGTCGTAGCTGTCGCCCTGGAGCTGGTCAGTTGGGAGCGTCTGGCAGTGGCCAGCTGCAGCTGCAGCGGCGTCCACGCGAGACACTTACGTCCCGGCAGCTCCACGAGTGGTACGCTCAGTGTAGCAGGTCTACGCGTACAGTTCGCTGCCAGTACGTCATTCGCACAGGTGATCGGGTTGGTCAGCCTTGCGGGACGCTTGGTCACACACAGTCCCGCTGCTTCGCCCGTCTGAGCGATGCCTGGCGTACAGTGTTTGGCGACGAGGCTGAGCTCCCCACCTGGCTGGAGCTGCTTGGACAGAGGGTAGATATCTTTGCTCTTGACTATGATGCTATTCTCACTGCCATGTATGCATTGCCTACTAGTGCTGACCGTGCCTGTTACCTGTGCGTACCGCCTGACCCTGGTATAGAGCCTGCTGCTCTCGGTGCTGGTGAGGCTGCTGCTCTAGGTGCTAGTGCGTCTCCTGCTCTAGGTACTGGTGAGGCTGCTGCTCTAGGTGCCAGTACGTCTCTTGCTCTAGGTGCTGGTGAGGCTGCGGCTCCAGGTGCTGGTGAGTCTGCTCTCTCTGGTACTGCGCCTGCTGCGGTCTTGCACACCTTCACCCTTGACTCAGGAGCTTCCCGCTCCTTCTTTCGCGACTGCACCACGCTCACGCCGCTTAGTCGGCCAGTTGCAGTCTCCCTGGCAGACCCCTCTGGGGGTCCTGTCCTTGCCCACTACTCCACAGTTCTGCCGTGTCCGGCCGCCCCGTCTGGCTCGCTGTCAGGTCTTTACCTCCCCTCGTTCTCTACGAACTTGGTGAGTGGAGCTGACCTCCAGGATGGGGGGGTTCACCAGTTCACTCCTGCGAGTCAGCGAGTGACTCACTGTACGTGTGCTCGGACGGGCCGACACCTGGCCACGTTTACCCGTGCACCTGGCTCGAGTCTGTACACACTCACCACTGAGTCCCCTCAGGTAGCTGCGTCTGCGTCTGTGTCTGGTCAGCTGGCGGCCCCCTGCGAGTGTCGCGCTTTGTCGCACGACACTCTCCTGTGGCACCACCGCCTTGGTCACCCCTCCCTGCCTCGCCTTCGTAGCATGCACTCTCGCTCCCTGGTTTCTGGTCTTCCCAGGTCTCTGCCTGCCCTACCTCCCTCGCCTGCGCCGCCCTGCATTCCTTGCGTCGAGGGGCGGCAGCGCGCCGCTCCTCACTCCTCCTCGTTCCCTCCCACAGAGGCTCCTCTGCAGACTCTCCACCTGGACGTGTGGGGCCCAGCCCGCGTCCGTGGACAGGGCCACGAGCGGTACTTCCTGCTGGTCGTCGACGACTACACGCGTTACACCACGGTCTTCCCCTTGCGCAGCAAGGGGGACGTCCCTGATGTTTTGATCCCTTGGATCCGCGTTGTTCGTCTCCAGCTCCGCGAGCGGTTCCAGCGGGACTTTCCTGTCCTGCGTCTGCACTCTGACAGAGGCGGTGAGTTCACCTCAGACCTCTTGGCAGCCTACTGTGCGGAGCACGGCATCACCCAGTCGTTCACGCTTCCGGCCTCTCCGCAGCAGAATGGGGTTGCTGAGCGCCGCATTGGCTTAGTCATGGAGGTCGCTCGTACCTCCATGATCCATGCGGCTGCCTCCCATTTTCTGTGGCCGTTTGCGGTCCGGTACGCCGCGCATCAGCTCAACCTCTGGCCCCGTGTCTCCTTGCCGGAGACCTCGCCCACACTGCTGTGGACGGGGAAGGTGGGCGATGCGTCGCGTTTCCGGGTCTGGGGTGCTCGTGCCTTTGTCCGCGATACCACTGCGGACAAGCTCTCCGCCCGCGCTGTCCCCTGTGTCTTCCTTGGCTTTGTCCCTGACGCGCCTGGTTGGCAGTTTTACCACCCCACCTCGCGCTGTGTCTTTGCGTCTCAGGACGTCACGTTCGACGAGTCGGTTCCCTTTTACCGTCTCTTCCCCTACCGCACTGCCCCGCTCCCCCCCCGCCGCTCTTCCTCGCTCCAGGTGCTCCCCAGGTAGACCCCCTCCCCGCTCCCGGTCCTGCTCCTTCAGGTGTGTCTTAGGTAGACCCTCCTCCCTTGACTGCGCCGGTTGAGGTCACTGGTGACTCAGGTCCTGCTCGGGGTGCTACTTCTGGGGGTGCTGAGCCTGGGGGTGCTGAGCCTGGGGGTACTGAGCCTGGGGGTGCGGAGCTTGAGGGTGTGGGGCCTGGAGGTGCTGAGCTTGGCAGTACTGAGTCTGGGGGTGCTGCACCTGGGGTTGCTGAGGCGTCTGGTGAGCAGTCTCCCTGGAGCGGCCGTCTCCGTAGTCGCTCCGCTGGTGCCTCGCCGCTGCCCTCTCGTCGTCCACTCCCCCTCTCCTCCCTGCAGCTGGTTGAGTGGTACCTTGGCCGTCAGGGCCGCGCTGCTGGAGCTGGTGACTCTGCTCCTGGAGTTGTCTCCGCTGGAGGTTCTGGAGCTGCTGAGGGTACTGACACTGGGGGTTCTGGAGCTGCTGAGGGTGCTGGCGCTGGAGGTTCTGGAGCTGCTGGAGGGCCTGGTACTGGTGGCGCTGGAGCTGGAGGTTCTGGAGCTGCTGAGGGTACTGACGTTTGGGGTTCTGGAGCTGCTGAGGGTGCTGGCGCTGGAGGTTCTGGAGCTACTGGAGGTACTGGAGCTGCTGGTGCTGGTGCAGCTGCGAGGTTCTGGAGCAGTTTGGGGTGCTGGTGCTGAGGGTTCTGAGTCTGCTGTTGCGCAGTCTCCTTGGAGTAGCCGCCTTTGTCCACGTGTGCCTCTCACCTCGCAGCAGCTGCACGACTGGTACGGTCGCCGTCAGGGTCGCACTGCTGGAGCCCGGGGCTCTGCTGCTGGAGGTACTTCTGCTGACGTCCCTGGAGCTAGGAGTGGTGCTGGTACTTTGTCTACTGGAGGTGCTGGAGTTGCTGGTCCCGGAGGTGCTCGTACTGGAGGTACTGGAGCTGCTGGGGCTGGGGGTGCTGCGTCTGGAGGTGCTGCTGCTGGAGACACCGAGGCTGGAGACCCTGGGACTGGAGGTGCTGGTTCTGGGGGTGCTGATGCTGGAGACATTGAGGCTGGAGACCCTGGGACTGGAGGTGCTGGTTCTGGGGGTGCTGCTGCTGGAGACACTGAGGTTGGAGACCCTGGGCCTGGAGGTGTCGGAAACGGGGCTGGAGCTTCTGGAGCTGCTGGAGGTGCTGGAGCTGCTGGAGGTACTGGAGCTGCTGGAGCTGCCGGTACTGGTGCAGCTGCGCCGACACGACTGTTCTTCGCTCCGCCGTCTCCGTCGTCTCTGCCGCCGCCTGACTCTGTTCTTCGTCAGGTTCTTACTCTCCCGTCGTCTACTGGTCTTCCGTTACAGCCTGGCTCACCGCTGCCTGCTCCTTCTCCTTACACTGAGCAGACAGGTAGTCCTGCTGAGCGTCGTGAGCCTGCGTCGCGTCCTGTCTCGCCTGTTCGTCCTGGTCGTACCGGTCGTCGTGTTCCTCGTTCGCGTCAGCCGGCTGTCCCCAGCGCACACCTCGTAGTCCGTCGTCCTTCCTCTGCTCCGCAGCCTGTTCCTCTGCCGTCTCCTCCTGCGTCCTCTCTGCCTGACGTTCCGGACCCTGAGTCTGACCGGTTTCGTGCTGAGCACCCTACTGTCACGCGTCTGTTAGCCACTGTTGTCACTGACCCGTCGTTTGAGTCTACTGCTGCGTCTGCCTTGGTTGCTGAGCTTGTTGCCTTTGCTGCTGCCTGTCGTCTAGACTACGCCGCTAGTCTTGTTGCTGAGTCTGAGTCTGTCTGTCCTCCGTCCGTCGGGGGTGAGTGTGCTCTTGGCACGGACGTCCTTGAGGACAGGCAGGAGGAGTTCCAGTGCTTTGCGGCTGCTGTACCTCATCTCGTGTCCATGCTGATTGCACCTGAGGGAGACCCGGATGCACCAGACATCCCGACCCCGCGCTCTTACGCTGAGGCGATCGCGGGTGAGTACTCCTCTCAGTGGGAGACAGCCATGGACGCAGAGATGGCATCCTGGAAGTCCACTGGCACTTACGTCGACGAGGTTCCCCCTCCTGGGGCGAACATCGTCAATGGCATGTGGATTTTCAGGGTGAAGCGGCCGCCAGGTTCTCCGCCTGTCTTCAAGGCTCGTTACGTTGCTCGAGGCTTCAGTCAGCGAGAGGGAGTAGACTTCTTCCAGACCTTCTCCCCCACCCCAAAGATGACCACTCTTCGGGTGCTGCTGCACGTTGCCGCTCACCGTGACTACGAGCTTCACTCTCTTGACTTCAGCACAGCTTTCTTGCAGGGCAGCCTGCACGAGGAGATCTGGCTGCGCCGCCCCCCGGGCTTCACTGGGTCGTTCCCTCCTGGTACCCAGTGGAGCCTCCGGCGGCCGGTCTACGGTCTCCGCCAGGCGCCATGTGAGTGGCACGACACACTGAGGACTACACTTGCGGCCCTTGGGTTCGCGCCTTCTACTGCTGACCCGTCGCTGTTTCTGCGCACTGACACTTCACTGCCGCCGTTCTACATCCTCGTGTACGTCAACGACTTGGTTTTTGCCACTGCTGACACTGAGGCTCTCGCCCACGTGAAGTCGGAGCTGCAGAAGAGACACACGTGCACAGACTTGGGTGAGCTGCGCAGCTACCTTGGCTTGTAGATCACCCGGGACAGAGCACGCCGCACCATCACCCTGACTCAGTCACACATGGTGCAGCAGGTCCTTCAGCGCTTCGGCTTCACCTAGTCTTCAGCACAGGCCACTTCTCTGGCTACAGGTCACTTCCTCTCAGCTCCACCTTCGGACGAGTCCGTAGAGCCGAGTGGTCCTTACCCAGAGCTAGTTGGCTGCCTCATGTACCTGATGACTTGCACTCGACCTGACCTCGCGTACCCTCTTGGTCTTCTGGCTCGCTACGTGGCTCCTGGTCGGCACCGACCTGAGCACATGGCTGCTGCTAAGAGGGTACTGTGCTACTTGTGCAGCACATCAGCCTTAGGGCTAGTGGTTGGAGGGACGAGCCCAGTTGTCCTCACTGGGCACTCAGACGCGTCTTGGGTTGACGACCAGACTACACAGCGGTCGTCACAGGGTTACACCTTCAGCCTTGGCTCTGGCTCTGTTTCTTGGCGGTCTACACGCTCGTCTTCTGTTCTCAGCTCCAGTTGTGAGGCTGAGATCTACGCCACCGCCATGGCTGCACAGGAGCTACGCTGGCTCACCTACCTGCTGACTGACTTGGGTGAGCGGCCTCGTTCTCCTCCAGTTCTGTACGTTGACAACAAGGCGGCCATTGCCTTGTGTGAGGAGCATAGACTGGAGCACAGAACGAAGCACATCGCTCTGCGTTACTTCCTGGCTCGAGATTTGCAGCAGCGAGGTCAGCTTCGTCTTCGTCACGTGGCCACTCGGGCCAACACTGCTGATATATTCACCAAGGCACTTCCGTCTGGTGATCATCAGCGTTTTTGTACCTTGTTAGGTCTTGTGCCTACGTTTCCACACTTGCTGTAGTCTCTGCTTGTACTGTGATCTATATATATACATGCATGCCTGCTCTTGCTAGGTAGTCATCACTGCACTGTTATTGTTGCATATATATCTCTGCATGTGGACTGGCCTTGTGGCCCTTTGCTTGTGCTCAGAATGTGTGGTGACGTTGTGATCCACCCTGAGTTTGCTTTGCTTCTCTTGACTGGTCGTGTGACCCCTTGTTCTCCCCCACTTTGCCTATGGGGGCAGGGCTCAGGTTTGGTTTTGGCCTACTCATGATTGGCAGTGTAGCTTTTTCAAAAACCCTTATGGGCAGTGTGTACTTTTCCATTACACTGATAGAGCAGTGTAACATCAGGTTTTGAAATTTTTACCCTGCATCATCAGTGTGGTTTTATTTCAAGCACTGACCATGTGTAAATTAGGGTTTAGGGTGGCGAGAAAGTTATCTGCCTCCCAGGTCCCCTGCCCCCTCGATCGATTGTTTGTGAGGGGCGGGGGGGAAGGGGAGGACTTACGAAATTGGTGACAATTTCGCCTCCCCTTCCCCCTCGATCGATTGTTTGTGAGGGGCGGGGGGGAAGGGGAGGACTTACGAAATTGGCGACAATTTCGCCTCCCCTTCCCCCTCGATCGATTGTTTGTGAGGGGCGGGGGGGGAAGGGGAGGACTTACGAAATTGGCGAGAATTTCGCCTCCCCTCCCCCTCGACCGATTGTTTGTGGGGAAGGGGGGGGAGGGGGGGGGGGGTGGGGGAGGGGGGGGGGGGGGTGGGTGTGGGGGTCCGTATACGCTCTTCAATGTAATCCTCGCTAAGGGAAACTTTACCCCAAGGCATCAGTGTGGCCTACATCGATACACTTACTGATCAGTGTAACACTAACTCATAAAAAAATTACCCCAGCACATCAGTGTAGACCCAAAATTTCACCCTTGTAATCAGTGTAGAAGGGTAAATTACACTGATAACCTGAGCCCTGTATGGGGGTGTGTCAAACATATATGCTGCATATTGTCTAGGCTGTAGTGGGGTAGCCCATATGGGGTACAACCCAATTAGGGTTTACTACTTGTACTCCTGCATGCTGCTAGTTCATCATTCCTGCTGCTAGATTCTAACAGGATGGGTTGGGAAATGTACTGTTCGGAATGAACAGTAAAACCCCCTGTAACACAATTCTGCCGATCATACACCAGTTTACAGGGTTCATTCATCATTCTCATGCTTGCTCTCGAATATAGCACTTTGCTTGCGCAAACAAAACACCATGGTACAGTACAGTAAACCGTGACAATTACTGCATACATGCATGCATCCCTAACACCCCGACAGCGAACCAACATAGGTACCGTATGCAAACACAAACGCTTGGCTTAAACAAGGTGACAGTACGCGACGAGACACAATGACGACGAGCAATCCCACACCCAAAATGTAACAGTCACACTCAAGTTAGATGTGGTACCGGGTTTCTTCCTGGTAGCGTCAAGTCCACTGTAGTAACCCTCGTGGTAGAGACCCTAGCCCAATGTGCTCGTCACAGAGTAGTCACCCAAGTCCACAGTGCCCCCTCTGGTGTAATCACCCTGGATCAGCCAGCTCCTCCTGGTGTAATCACCCTAGGGGTGTAATCACCCTAGGGGTGTAATCACCCTAGTTGAGCTGGTTCTCCCTGGTGTAATCACCCTGGCTCAGCTGGCTCCTCCTGGTGTAGGCACACCAGGCGGTGTAAGCGGTGGTGTAACACTGTGTGGTAACCCTCTCCCCCCAAACTCACCCCCTTCCCCCCCATGAGCACCCCCTCTCCCCCCATGCCCACTTCCTTCTCCCCCCTCCCTCCTCACCCTCAGTCCCCCCGTCCACAAACCCTTCCCTCCTCCACTCCCCAGCAACCATCCCTTTCCACCCTCTCGCTCTCGCTCTCTCTCTCCCCCCAGCAGCATCCCCCCACCACAGGCACTCGCCGCACTCCCCACCGAAGCAGAACCAGCAGCAGCAGCAGCAGCAGCAGCAGCACCATCAGCAATAGCACCAACAGTAGCAACAGCACTAGCACCACTTGCACCAGAACCAGCGGCAGCAGCCGCAGCAGCAGCGGCGTTAGCATCGCCCGCTTCACCCTGTCTCTCACTGAGAGAGCTGCTTCTAATCATTCTCCACGTGTTCCTCTTCCATGCGTTCCTCAGCATAGGAGACATCAGCCCCGGCCCCCTCACCCTCCCCCCTCCCCCTTCCCCTCCCCCTCCCCCTCCACCTCCCCCTCCTCCTCCCCCTCCCCTTCCTCCTCCCACCCGACTCCCCCGCACCCCCCACGGCACATGCACCCCCGCAAACCTCCCCTCGCCTCCTCCTCCCTTCACCACACTCGTTCCCAGCCCCCGTCGCGCCCACTTAACCCGAATACCACCATCCGCACCAGCCGACCCAACTGCTGCACCCATGTCATCAATACCCATCCCAGCGGCACAAGCAGAGTCTGAAACGTCTGT
The DNA here is from genome assembly GCA_947470075.1 of Closterium sp. Yama58-4. Taxonomy (NCBI): domain Eukaryota; kingdom Viridiplantae; phylum Streptophyta; class Zygnematophyceae; order Desmidiales; family Closteriaceae; genus Closterium; species Closterium sp. Yama58-4. The sequence continues at coordinate 479,410 of CANIUD010000249.1, forward strand.
CTCCCCTTGCCCGTCCATGGATACATGCCGCACATGCATGCTCTTGGGCTTTAAGCGGCCCTCCTTCCCCTCTTTCCCCTCCTTCCCCTCCTTCCCCTCCTTCCCCTCCTGCCCCTCACTCCCCTTGTCGCCCTCCTGCCTGCTCGCCTGCCCGTCACTATAACCAGCGTTACTGTAGCCAGCGTCACTGTAGACAGGACCGTTATACACAGTGTTACTGTATTGAGCGCCCGAGGAAAGAAACGGAGGATAAGGCAAGTAAACCGGGGCAGAGAGCGGCAGCAGAGGGACCGGAGTCCCAGTTACCCGGTTACCATACGCATCAACAGGAGCGCCATACTCATCCTCCTCCCCCTCATCCTCATAGTACCCTTGCGGTGTGATATATGATTGCTGAGAGTGAGACGCCCCTTCCTGGTGATGCTTTTGCGGCATGATATATGACTGCTGAGATTGTGATTGTGATGCCCCTTCCTGGTGCTGATACCCTTGCAGGCCAATGTAAGCCAGTGCTTGCTGTGAGGTGGGTGCATATGGTGTTGCTGCTGCTCCGCTTGCTGCTGCCGCTCCTGCTGCCACTGCCCCTCCTGCCATCCCACCCATCCCCACACCACTTGCACCCATCCCCATACCACTTGCACCCATCCCCGCACCACCTGCACCCGAGCGGCACTCCCCACTTGCTGCTGCCGTCCAAGCGCTGCTATCACCCACCCACGATTCGTAATCAGATCCCGCAACCGGGCGGGGAGGAGCAGACGGGGCGGCGGAGGGATGGAGTGGGGGGAGCATGCACTCCCCACTTGCTGCTGCCGCCCAAGCGCTGCTATCCGCCACCCACGATTCGTAATCCGATCCCGCAACCGGGCGGCGGGGAACAGATGGGGCGGCGGAGGGATGGAGTGGGGGGAGCATGGCAGCAGCGGGCGGAGCAGCAGTAGGAAGGGAAGCAGAGGGAGAGGGGACGAGAGGGGCAGGGACGAGAGGGGATGCGATGCGAGGGTTTGGCATCCGGGGGAAAGGGGAGTGGGGATGAGGGGCGTTGGGGGAAGGGGAAGGGGAAGGGGTGGGGGAAGGGGACGGGGAAGAGGAAGGAGAAGGGGAGGCGGTGGCGGAAGGAGGGGCAAGGGGGGGTTTGGAGAGACGGGAGGGGGAAGGGGAGGGGGAGGGGGAGGGGGAGTTGGACGGGGAGGGTTTAGGCGCGAAAGAGGGTTGGGGAGGGAGGGATGTGGCGAGAGGGGAAGGCATGGAGTGGTTTACATTTGTGGGGAGAGGCATGGGGGAGTGAGCGAGTGGGTTGGATGGGAAAGGCATGGAAAAGGTTGATGGGTTGGGCTCGTAGCGGCTCCCAGTGCTGCTGGTGCTGCCGGTGCTGCTTCTCCCAGTGCTCACGCTGCTGCTGGCGCTGATGATACTGGTGGTGCTGCTGGTGCTCCCTGTGCTAATTCTCCCAGTGCTGTCAACATCACCACCAGCACCAGCACCATTAGCATCACCAGCTGCACCTGCCGCACCTGCCGCACCTGCCGCACCAGCACCACCAGAATCACTGCTAGCAGCGGAGCCCCCCACTTGGCATGCGTGTAGTCTGCTCCTGGGAAGCGGGGCAGAGGGACACGTGGCAGCAGAAGCGCATGGCGCGGGGAACGAGCGCGACACCCTCACATCCCCCAACCCTAATCCCAACTCGCCTGCGCCTGCGCCTCCCCCTGCCTCTACCCCTGCCCCTGCCTCTCCCGCTCGCCCCGCGCCTCTCCCTGCTTCGGCTGTTCGCCCCGTCTCCCCAAACCCAGCTGTAGAGTAAATCCGCCCGGAAACACCAAGGGGCAAATCGCCGTACGACGAGTCGTCGTCATCCCACACGTCCATGCCCGCTATGGTGCGCGGGGCATGGTAGTATCCCCCTACAAACGCGCCCCTGCCACCGCGGATTGCAGCACCGGCTGTAGCAGCGGCTGTAGCAGCGGCAGGTGCATGTAGTGGCGCCTGTAGCAGCGGCACTGGGGTGGGTGGCAGTGTCAGCAGCAGCAGCAGCAACGTTAGCTGCAGCACTATCATCAACAGCACCGCCAATACCAGCACCACCGGCACCACCTGCACCAGCAGTGAAACCACCGCCAAGAGCCAGCGGGACGTCCTCAGCCGTCAGATTGACTTCCAGGGACGATGTGGATCGCGAGTTTCTGCGCGTGCGCTGGTGACGCGACACCACCCGCGTCTCGCCTATCTCCCCCTCCTCCACGCCCCTTAACGCGTCTGATAGCTCACTCAGTAGGCTCTCCCGCGCGCTCATTCTTCGACCCCCCGCTCCCCCAATCCCCCCCGCTCCCCCTATCCCCCCCGCTCCCCCAATCCCCCCCGCTCCCCCAATCCCCCCCGCTCCCCCCATCCCCCCAACTCCCCCCACACCAAAACCACCAGCATCAGCAGCAGCACCGGCACCTGTTCTCTCCCCTTCCCCGCCCCCATCTCTGCTGCTCCCTAGATCCGCCATCCCCCCTCCTCCTGGTCGCTCCCCTTGGCTGTGACTCACCAGATACGCTCGAGGCGCGTCCGGGTAGCACTCGAGCCGCTCCTTTGGCTTTAATCTCCCGCGCACGCTCCATACAATCACCTCCAGGCGCGGCTCGAGCGCCTCGTGCACAATCACGTGCGAGTGGCGCGCGGATCGCGAGCGCACGAAGACGGGCGCTCCCGCGCGCCCGTTGAAGACGGGCGCGGATTTATCCGCGTTACAAGGAGCGCCCGCGCGCCCGTTAACGGTGGGCGCGGATTTATCCGCGTTACAGGGAGCGGATGCATCCCCGTTATAGTGAGCGGATCCTCCTTCGCTACTCTGCTTGAGCAGTAGCGAATTTCCATTTCCAGTCATCCCCGCCTCGTGCTTTCCTATCATGGTCCCGGAATCTCCCCTTTCGCGAGTCATCCGGTTGCTATTGCAAGTGTTACTGCTAACATCGCTACCACTGTTCCCACTGCCCCCACTGTCCCCTCTGCCCCCGCTGCTAGCATCAACGGTACCTTCCCTCCCTCCGCCCTGCGTTTCCCTGCGCCCGCTGCCCCCACGACTGCTGTGACTCAGCCTGTGGCTGTGCCCGCCGCCGCTGACGTGGCACGCGCCGCTGCTGACTCGGCTCGAGCTGCTGACGTGGCCAATGCCGCCCGCCAATCGCCTGGCGAACGCGCGGAGCGACGCGGGATCCGCCGTGGCTGGACGCGGAGGGGTGTCCGGGGGAGGCGACGCGGGGAGCGGGGGGGACGGGGGAGGACGCGCGGAGATTGGGGAAAAGGCGCGGCGAGCGGAAGGGGGAATCGCGGAGGCGGAGGCGGAGGAGGGAGGGGGGGAGGCGGAGCGGAGAGTGGCGCGCGGGGAGGAGGGGGAGCGGGAAACGGAGAGCGAACAGAGCTCGATATAAGCACAACGGATACTGTCCAGGATGGAATAGGCGCGCGGGCGGTCCAGCGCCCCGTCAGCAACTGCGAACGTGGCGAGCCCTGATTGGTCGACGGCGAACAGAGCGTTGGTGCGACCGTAACCCTAGGATCCGGGTAGGGCAGGGGGTGGGGGAGGGGAAGGGGGAGGGGATAGGAGAAAAGGGAACGGGAAGGGGAGAGTGGGGAGAAGGGGAAGGGGGAGGGAAAGGGAAAGGGGGAGGGGAGGGGGAGCGGGAGGGGAGGAGGAGGGGGAGGGGGATGGGGAGGGGGACGGGATGGGGAGGGGGAGGGGAAGGGGAGGGGGACGAGGGGAAGAGGGGAAGGTGAGGCGGACGCGACGGGGAGTGCGGACCCGGCAAGGGGAAGGTGAGGCAGACGCGACGGGCGCTGGCGAGGGGTGCGGGATGGCGGCGGTACGGAGGAAGTGGCGAAAAGCCAAGCTAGGGGGAAATAAAAAGAACTCAAAAGGAGAACGCGAGGCGGGAAGGGGAGGGGGAGAAGGGAGAAGTCAAAGTAAAAGAAAAGAGATGAATTGGTGAGGGCAGCGGAAGGAGAGGGTAGCGAAAAGAGAGAGAAAACGAGCTACAAGAGCAATGTGCGGCGACAGGCCCCGCCCGGCGGAAGAAGCGGCAAGGGACGCGGGCGGTCCGCACCATGGAGAATCTGGTGACGTGGCGCGGAATCTCGAGGAGCGCCGACGCGACGAGGCTACGCAGAAGCTTCCTCTGCTTGCCGTAATCCGCCAACACAACCCCCCGGTGCGCCAACCCCACGTAGAATATCAGCTGCGCGTCGCCCGTGTCCTCCACGGAACGGCTTTCTACTCCGCCGCTTACTGCGCCGCATGCCCCGCGCGTGTCTCCGCGGTGTAGACCCCCTCCGCGCGCGCACTCCGCGTCCGCGCAAAGACCGACTCCCGCGGAAGAAGAACGATCGGCGGGAACTGCGCCGCTGCCCTCGCTTGATGAGCGCATTGGCGGAGCTGGGCGGAGAGCCATGTCCGCGGATGCGCTAGGTTTGGCGGTAGCGGATGAGTAGGGGTCCGCGGAAGAAGTGGCGGAAGGAATGGCGGAAGGAATGGCGGAAGGAATGGCGGAAGGAATGACGGAGGAAATGGCGGAGGGAATGGCGGAAGAAGTGGCGGAGAGCGGGGGAAGCTGCGCCTGGCCGTGCTGCTCCCACGCGGCAGGATTCGCGGAGAAGGGAGCGGAAAGAGAGACGACGGTCGTGCCTCCCGCAACCATAACTGTAACCCTCGTTACAAGAACATCAGATTCCCCCCTGCTTTAGAAGAAGGTCAATCTCGTGAAGCCTCCATGGATGCTTCGTTTTTAACGGTCCATGATCGACGGTGATAAATGAAAAGGACTCGGATACTCGGGAAGAAAACTCTGGGGAAAAAGGCCGCTTCGAGAAATAGCCAAGCACCCAAAGAAAAAAAAAAAACTAAGGCGTTCGGAAAGTCGAGCTCCGTGCGACTCGGCCGGCTTACCGCAGATAAGCTAAGCAAACATCTTTACATTGCATTCATGCGGATAATAATCTAGTCGCAGACTGCTAACGGAGCAAGGCTAGGCACTCTCTTCCCTCCTCAGGACTGGCAAAAGCGCATCCTAAGGAGGTAAGTCACCGTAAGTTGCGCACGCCAGGCCGCGACGCGACTCCATCACGACGCCAAACCAGGAGCCAAGCACCCCTAGCGCAGCCATTACCAACAAGCAACCCCCCTGAATCCGTTACGGCAGGAGGGTGCAGGGGAGGGGAGACAGAACACCACACTCGACCTCAGGCGAAAATAACGAGAAAGGGATGGGGGGAGGGATGAACTGTAGGAATCGAGATCGGCAGAAGAACCCATTCATCTGTGTGTCGTGCACTCACTGGACGACGCTCGCCCCAAGATTCATCCATTTGCACTGTACACTTCATGAACAGAGGGGAAGGAAGGAGTGAGGGGGGAGGTGGAGTGAAGGGGAGAGGAGAGGACAGAGCTCGGGGAGGGGGAGGTGGCGCGGCGTGGCCATACATAACTAACTGGAGAGAATTGCATTTCGGTTCGTCGGTTTTCCAGATAATGTTTCTTCGGTACGAAGATTTTTAACACCCATCTGTAACCACCTCTGATGACATGGGTAATCGCCCCTCAGACCACTCCAGCGCGACAGCTTCCGCATCATCGCTGCCATCCAGGGCCTGAAATCACGGGCTGCCCGAGACGAGTTCCATAAAACACGAATTGACATAGAAGCATCAAAATTGACAGGCCGGAATTGTGGCACCCATGACACATACAGTAAATTGCAGTTCATGTACACTGGGCGGAAATTCAGTTTCCTTGTACATCATTGATGCCAAGAGCTTCGAAACCCCCGCGCAAAAGCCCCCACTAAGATATGGCAGCATTTCCGCCTATACAGTTCAAAAAATGCCAGAACCCGCCTGCCTTTTACATTACTGTATCACCAGCGTCTTCTTCCTCACTCTATAAAATGAAATGGGACCAGGTCCTAATTCGCTCAACCGTGTCTGAATTTGTGTCGATAGATATATACCTTAACAATACAGCCAAGATAGAGATGACAATGCCAACAGTAGTCACTCTCATAAAACCTAACTCCTAGTAGAAAGGAGATGGAGAAAGAAAAATAAAAACACATAAAAAACACCCTCAAGGTACCCTAAGTTCACGCCCAGTCGAGACACCCCCAATTAGACACCCCCTTAAAAACCCCCCTAAGACACCCCATCCCGCATCCCATGTCCCCCCACCCCCCAAGCTCAATCACATCTGTGCATCCACCATGTACGGGGCCTCAACCCAGAGAGCCCCGCCCCCATGTCGACATCGTCCCTATCCTGGTCCACCAAATCGACGTTGATCCCCCCCATGGAAGACGCCGCTCGGAGCAGGATAACACGGGCTTGCGCACGTTGCAACGCCACCCCGATGAGCGCCTTCAAGGACCCTAAGAGATAAGCCGAAAACGCTGTGTCGTCCTCCCGGCAAGCCCCCCGCGACACAGCTAGCCCCACGTGAGCATCCCCCTGCTGACGAAGCCACTGCTGAAAACGACTGCCGAGACATCCCCACGTCTCTACTATCAATGGGGTAAATTGCACGCCCCCGTTGCGTGCGAGTAGAGGCGCATAATCGCTTGTTTTGCGACGCTCCCACTCTTTCGCCGCCACGCCTATCTGACGTCCGCACTGTCCTAGCAGAGATGGGGACAGCGATAGCGGGTCCGCGACACTGATCTCTAGGGCGTGAGCCTCTCCCGCCATTAATCGTCGCACAGCCACATCAACCCGCTTCCCCGACAGCACCACACTGTCCTCCATTGTCACCACCCCCCCCGACGCCTTAGCGATCTTCGCCACCGCAAACTTCACCTCATCATGCACCCGAGATGGACCATGCTGATGCTTGCATCTCAGGGCATGATGCGGGTCTGCCGGGTCAACATACACTGTGCCGCAAACACACCTCCCCGCCACCTGCAGCGCCTGAATTGGGAGCCCGAGCCATATAGCAGCAGCAATGTCCCACTCGGCCGCGGTGAATGTGAGATCCGAGTGAGCTGGAACCGCCGAAACCCATGCACCCGCCCCCGGGCCCTGAAGGGATGTGAAACGGGCCAAGGTAGCATCGTCACGAGCCGAGCGGCGAAGTGCCTGGAGCTCCTCTACAGCTAACTGTCGTTGCCGTGACTGGAAAAGCCGAGGAGGAGGGGCCGCTACACACAGAGGTAAGCCTGGCACCTCCTGGCGGATAGTCGCTGGCAGCTGCTCAAGAGCCTTGACCAACCACGGGTCAAGGAACTCCGCCCCCGTCGAAGTGGTAAGGTACTCTGCAAACATCGCCTCCTCGCCCGCCACCCCTAGCTGTGCAATGTCACGCGCGGCCTGCGCCCACCCACAAACGTAAGACAGTGGGCTCAAGGAGGCCGCCGCCCGGATCCCGAACCCTCCAAGTCGCACAGGGAGATGCAGCTGCATGCGTGCGCGCCTAGACCGGTCGGGGTCCTGCTCCCAAGTGCCAGGTGGGAAAAGCTGCTCAAAGCAGTCTTCCAAACAGCTATCCCATTCTAAAGGCCTCAACCACCTCCGGGCGCGGCGGCATAGTTTGGGCAATGTACATCGGCCGCGCCGATACTGCGATGGCGAGGAGGTGTGAAGCCATCTGAGGGTGTTCGAGCAGGGGGAGCCATGGCAGTGGCGCCTGCAACTGTCGAAGGCGCTCCCGTAGCCGGGCCACCTCCCAAACCTCCTCCCCAATAGGCACACCCACCACGGTAAGACCCTCTTCCACCCGCTGCATCCCCAATGGCAATGCCCGCTCCACATCTCCGCCCTCGCGCTCCCAAAAATGACACTTGTGCGCCTGCACCTCCAGCCCCACCCACTCCAACCGCTCCCGTAGTACCCCAAAAGCCTCCAGAATCCTAGCCGCTGGCCCCAAAATATAGGTATCATCTGCGTAGCTGAGGAATAGTAGGTCTCCGAACTCTCTAGTAACCGGCTCCATCACCTGCTGCTGAGTGAACGCGAAAAGAAAAGGGCTGAGCGGGTCCCCCTGTCTCGATCCCCGTGCCGACTCGAGGCTCTGGACGAAAGGGCCCGCTCGGAGGTACAGGTCGCTAGGTGTCCCATAGAAGACACGCAAGAATGGGATCATCCCTGCGAACGGGGACTCCCGCAGCCCATCGAACATCGCGTGGCGGTGAAATGAGTTGAAGGCATTTGCGACGTCTATCTGTAGCGCACACCAGTCGGGGTGAGTGGCCAGCGCTGACCGGAAAGAATGGGTGAGAACCTCCGCCCCAACCCTGGTGCCCGCTCCCAGTTGGTTGCAAGGCATGAAGTAGGAAGCCATCGCAGGGCGGAGCGAGATGCAGAGAGCTCGAGCGAGGATACGCGGAAGCACCTCCCCGATCGCCACCGGCCGGACGTCACCGTTGGATGCGGCGAGCCACGGCCGAGCCCGCTCGGGGACCTGTCCCGCCACCCATTGGTTGAACACTTCCAATAGGTGGGAAAGATAGGAAGGTTCAGTGAGGAAGGTGTTGCGCAAATGCTCTGTGACCCACCCCGAAGGTCCTGCTGCTGAAGCTCGAGCGGCTGTGTGAATAGCTCTAGCCAGGATGTCGGTCGTGAGTGAAGGTTGCTGAGCAGTGTCGACGGTGAAATCGCGGACCCACTGTGGTACGTCGCTAGTGCTGGCAGGGTGCTTCTCTCGCAGTGCCTGCACCATGGCCTCAGACGGTTTGGCTAGCTCCCCTGCCGTAAGGCAGGCCAATCCACGGCTCCACTCCCCAACTTTGCACCGAGATCGGCACCGCGACAGGCGGATGGCGTCCGGGTCTTGGTCAGAGCAAGTGTAGGAAAGTGGGCGAACTGCTGGCCGCACCGCCTCCATGGCGGTGTCGAACAGCTGCCGCCATCTCCCCTCCCAGAACAGACCCAGCCGCTCTGTGATCAGCGCCTTCTGACCTATGTCTGGCTTCGGAGGCACGGCTAGGATGAGGCGCGGAAACGCCAGGAGTAGGAGGGTAGCAGCTTCATCACCCGGTTGGCTCTTCAAACGCTTTAAGATGCAACAGAGCGCATCTAAGACCCCCGATCGGGCTCGCTACGGGATCCGGCGCACTGTCCTCCCTCCAACTGCTTCCACACTGAAAAACGCTTCCCACTCCCATGATCTAACCCCAGCCCACACCTCGTCCCCAAATTCCCGCGGCGTCGGTCGCTCCTGCGTGTTGGTCTCCACCAAAGAGCCCGTGTACGCCTCTCCGCCTCAGCCGCCCGGCAAACCCTCATGTGGCCCACGGCAGCCCCTCGCGTAGCGAAAGTGTGAAAACACGTGTCACACGGAAAACTGGGGCATGGGGAATGCGGCCTAGGAGGTTCCCCTTCCGCCTCTGACTCCTCCGCAGTCGCCATGGGGGTATCAAACTCCAAAAGTCGGATCCACTCCTCCAACTGCTGCTCTCGGTCGTCCATCGATTGCCCCCCTGTCTGCTGCGCTCCCTGGGGTGCTCGGTCACCCCCGGCTGCCCCCTTAACTGCTGCTCTTCCTGGGGTGCTCCGGTCACCCCCAGCTGCCCCCCTCCCTGCTGCTCCCCCTGGGGTGCTAGGGTCGCACCCGGCTGCCCCCCCAACTGCTTCTCTCCCTGGGGTGCCCTGGGCACCCTCGGCTCCCCTCCTGCCTGCTGCACTCCCTGGGGTGCCCCGGGCACCCTCGGCTCCCCTCCTGCCTGCTGCACTCCCTGGGGTGCCCCGGGCACCCTCGGCTCCCCTCCTGCCTGCTGCACTCCCTGGGGTGCCCCGGGCACCCTCGGCTCCCCTCCTGCCTGCTGCACTCCCTGGGGTGCCCCGGGCACCCTCGGCTCCCCTCCTGCCTGCTGCACTCCCTGGGGTGCCCCGGGCACCCTCGGCTCCCCTCCTGCCTGCTGCACTCCCTGGGGTGCCCCGGGCTCCCCTCCTGCCTGCCGCACTCCCTGGGGTGCCCCGGGCACCCTCGGCTCCCCTCCTGCCTGCTGCACTCCCTGGGGTGCCCCGGGCACCCTCGGCTCCCCTCCTGCCTGCTGCACTCCCTGGGGTGCCCCGGGCACCCTCGGCTCCCCTCCGGCCTGCCGCACTCCCTGGGGTGCCCCGGGCACCCTCGGCTCCCCTCCTGCCTGCTGCACTCCCTGGGGTGCCCCGGGCACCCTCGGCTCCCCTCCTGCCTGCTGCACTCCCTGGGGTGCCCCGGGCACCCTCGGCTCCCCTCCGGCCTGCCGCACTCCCTGGGGTGCCCCGGGCACCCTCGGCTCCCCTCCTGCCTGCTGCACTCCCTGGGGTGCCCCGGGCACCCTCGGCTCCCCTCCGGCCTGCCGCACTCCCTGGGGTGCCCCGGGCACCCTCGGCTCCCCTCCTGCCTGCTGCACTCCCTGGGGTGCCCCGGGCACCCCCGGCTGCCCCCCTGCCTGCTGCGCTCCCTGGGGTGCCCCGGGCACCTCCCTGCGTCTCCCTCTTCGGCCCCGAGCTCGCGGCCTTTTTGCTTGGCCTGCGCCGCCCGGGCTAGCGACCCCCTGCTGAACCCGCGCCTGTTGCTCTTGCAACCCACTGATCGGCTCTTCAAGTTGCATGCTTCTACGCTCTTGGGGCCGGTTCCTTTCTCGACACCCTTGCTGCTCCCCTTCTTGCGGCTGAGACTGATTCTCCGTTTGACACCCCTCCTGTACGCTTCCCTGCCGCTCGCCCCCCCCCCTCCTGTGTCTCCTCCATCTCCACCTCCAACACCTGCGGCCACTCAGCTTGCAGCCCAAGCTGTCTCTCGACCTGCTGCTCCGTTACCATTCCTATCTCTATCTCCATGTCCACTTCCGACTCCTGCTCCCCCCCAGCCTGCGGGTCTTCCTTCCCCTCTGCCGGCAGCTCTTGCTGCCTCGTTGCCTGCGGCTCCTGCTGCCCTCCAGCCTGCAGCTCTTGCTGCCTTCCAGCCGGCAGCTCCTGTTGCCCCCCCATCTCCATCACCATCACCGCCTCCAAAGCCTGCTGCCCCTCGACCTGCCGGTCCTGATCCCACCCAGCCTGCGACTCCTGCTGCCCCCCAGCCGGCCCCTCTTGCTGCCTCCCAGCCCGCAGCTCCTGCCGCCTCCAGGTCGGCCCCTCTTGCTGCCCTCCAGCCTGCAGCTCTTGCTGCCTTCCAGCCGGCAGCTGCTGCTGCCCCCCCATCTCCATCTCCGCCTCCAAAGCCTGCTGCCCCTTTGTCTGCGGCTCCTGCTCCTTCCCAACCTGCGGGTCCCGTTCAACCCCAGCCTCCAGCTCCTGCTGCCTCCCAGCCTGCAGCTCCCATTGCCTCCCCATCTCCATCTCCAACTCCAACGTCTGCTCCCCCCCAGCCTGCAGGTCCTGCTCCCCCCCAGTCTGCGGGTCCTGCTCTCCCCCAGCCTGCGGCTCCTGCTCTCCCCCAGCCTGCGGCTCCTGCTGCCCCCGGGCTTGCGGGCCTCGCCGCGCTCCTTCCCCTTGACCCCGCGGAACTCCTGATTTGCGCCTCCGTTCCTGTCTTCGGGCTAATCGGGGACCACATGTCGCTGAGTTGTCGCATTTAGTGAGTGCTGGGTGTGCTAAAGGGGTGTTAAGTTCTCGCCGACGCTTGTCATGCGACTCCTGTAGACGCTGGCGATGTGCCTCCCAAGCTGCCATCGCCGCGTCGGAGGTGTTGCCTTGCCTGTGCTCTCCATTGCCGCTTTCCACCACTTCTCTAGTGGCCACGCCTAGGTCGGTATCGAGGCGTTGCCTCTTGGTCAGATTGTCGTGGAGGCACCTAGTGACTTTGTCGCACATGCCGCGGACGAGTGGTCCCTCCTGCTGCTCCGTAGGCTCTCTCCCCCTCTTGTGCCCGGCTATTGGGCAGGTCGCCTTTGAAGTCATCATTGTCAATCCTTCCTCCGTGCTTCCGGTGGCCCCTTTTGCCTTTCCGTCACGTCCGCCTCCCTCCCAGACCCCGGCATCCCCGGGGTCCGGGCTGTCTTCCATGGTTCCGCTGTGACGTCACGTGTCTCGATGTCGGGGCGTGGATCCCGCACCTGGGCAGCCGGTCTCAATGTGGGGGCGCTGATTTGCAGCGCCGGATCTGAGGCTCGTCCTAAACGGGCGGTGATTTCGCTGGCTGGCGCGCTGTAGAGCGACCTAAGCGGCGATTTCGCTGGCTGGCGCGCTGCAGAGCGACCTAAGCCGCGATTACGCTGGCTGGCACGCTGCAGAGCGTCCTAAGCGGCGATTTCGCTGGCTGGCGCGCTGCAGAGCGACCTAAGCGGCGATTTCGCTGGCTGGCGCGCTGCAGAGCGACCTAAGCGGCGATTTCGCTGGCTGGCGCGCTGCAGAGCGTCCTAAGCGGCGATTTCGCTGGCTGGCGCAATGCAGAGCGACCTAAGCGGCGATTTCGCTGGCTGGCGCGATACAGAGCGACCTAAGCGGCGATTTCGCTGGCTGGCGCGCTGCAGAGCGACCTAAGCGGCGATTTCGCTGGCTGGCGCGCTGCAGAGCGACCTAAGCGGCGATTTCGCTGGCTGGCGCGCTGCAGAGCGTCCTAGGCGGCGATTTCGCTGGCTGGCGCGCTGCAGAGCGACCTAAGCGGCGATTTCGCTGGCTGGCGCGCTGCAGAGCGTCCTAAGCGGCGATTTCGCTGGCTGGCGCGCTGCAGAGCGACCTAAGCGGCGATTTCGCTGGCTGGCGCGCTGCAGAGCGACCTAAGCGGCGATTTCGCTGGCTGGCGCGCTGCAGAGCGACCTAAGCGGCGATTTCGCTGGCTGGCGCGCTGCAGAGCGTCCTAGGCGGCGATTTCGCTGGCTGGCGCGCTGCAGAGCGACCTAAGCGGCGATTTCGCTGGCTGGCGCGCTGCAGAGCGACCTAAGCGGCGATTTCGCTGGCTGGCGCGCTGCAGAGCGACCTAAGCGGCGATTTCGCTGGCTGGCGCGCTGCAGAGCGACCTGAGCGGAGATTTCGCTGGCTGGCGCGCTGCAGAGCGACCTAAGCGGCGATTTCGCTGGCTGGCGCGCTGCAGAGCGACCTAAGCGGCGATTTCGCATAGCATTATTCTGGGATTGATGCTGCGTGGTTCCACCAGCTCTGTAATCTCGGCTTGGTACCTTTATCCATGATGGACCAGTTAGACGCACTATTTAGAGGGTTATTTGGAAATGGATGCAGCAAGCAATTCACATAGTGGGCCTGACTTGGATATTATTATTCCTTTGTGCTTTTACCGGTACCTTCCCCCTTAAATGTTCAGTATTCTCTGCTACCATAAGTTAAGAGTGATGCTGTTAAGTCGTGGTCGTTCCGCTGTAGTGTATCCCACCTGCGAAACCGTGTCTGCTGTGTGCATTCTGTTTTGCTCCCTGTGTGCTTTCTGTTTTGCTGCTAACGATTTGACGACATGTCTGCGAAGGTATCAGGGAAACCGTTACGCTGGAAAGGAAATTAGTCATTAGAATTGCAGCACTCAAACAGCGGAGGACTCATCCGTAAGACTGAACCACTCTACATCGAGGGCTGGAGATTCAGTGGAGAAGTTAGGAAAACGCGAGGTGGAGTGCAGGAATTCGCCCTGCTTTGTTCCTCCCTGCAACAAGACATTGTGATATAATTAGTATAATTTGTATTGCAAAGCCTCAAGCACCTATATTGCGGTCGACCCTGTATAGATCCCTATCTAGCACAGTTTCAGGGCCCAATTCGGCAGGCATTGTGGCCATTATCTCCATTATCGGCAATTTTAACGGGCCCCCCAAAAATGGCCCCTCAAAACAGCTCTGAAGGCAGCCTGTAGCCCCAGTGCAACTTCGGAAAAATGGGCAGTGCGTTCGGTAGGCATTGTATGGGTGTAGAAAAATGGCATCAACCGTGAGAGGCCCTGCGCAGAAGCTCGGATGCAGGTGCGCTGATGGAGCGCATAAACACTGTACAGGCAGCCCGGGCAGCCCTGCAAACACTGTATAGGCAGTCCGAGGAGCGCATAAACACTGATCAGTGTTCGTGATGGTGTGATTTTCCTGCGGGCACGAAGAGGGGTCCGAAAGTCTGGGATTTGTTTTTTCCAGGGCAAGGTGTGATTGCCCCGAATCACTGATACCCCGCATGGTGCGGGGCCTCGAGGCCGCATGGTGCGGGGGATCAGAAAATGAGCACTTTGCCTGAGAAACCGTGTTCGAGGAAAATTCCTCTGCTAGAAAATGCCGGCTGTAAAAGGGGTGTTCGGTAGGCATTCCATTTGTCAGGTTCGGCGGTGAACCGCTTATATCGAACCTGTATAACCTTTCGCGCGCTTATCAACGAAGGTTCCACAGTGGTCAGTTTTCTGTAGCCCATACGGGGAAACCGTTTTTTTAATGCCTGCCGAACTGGGCCCAGTATAAAGAACGCACAGAGGTTATACGACCCAGACACACCTGTACTACCAAAACAAGCATGTGTTGGAATGAGAAACATAAACATATGGAAAGATGGACTGTACTGACCCGCTACAAGCAGAATGTCAGGCCTCTCTTTCATTGGCTGGATCGACCACCAGAATTCACGGGATTGTCCCCAAGCATTACTCGTCGACAGGGTTTCGGTTACCACTTCGGTGAGGAGACCACACCACAAGGCAGTTACACCTGGTCCGCGGTATTTTAACCAAGTGAACTTTGTTATTTCGAACCTCCTTTTTCGTTTTTGGGTAATGAGATGGGCACCCAGAGACTTCAAGGCTAAGATTCTGCAGCCGAATGCATTTCCTTTTAAAGAAACTCACACTTGATGCTCCGTGATCGAGTGCGAATCGGCATTGACTGAGTTTTGTTTGCCGTCATCTCGCGAAGGGAAAGCTAGATACTACCCTCGCAAACGTTTGAATAAACCCGACTAAATAAGTTCGACAAAGGAGAAGTACCATCGCGTGGTTAAGATAGCGGCGGTTAAAATACCGCGGACCAGGTGTAGTGGCAGGCGAAGAGTCACGACGACTCAAAAAACGAAGATCCACGAAACCCCGACGACGCGCATGCCTTTGGGCTTGAGCAGCAGAGGGCATTCGGGGGGCATCTTGGGATTCCCGACTTCCTATCGTCAAGATACAAAGCCTTGTGAAGAACCTGAACCCGATGTTTAGCTCCTTAGCTCCTCCCTTGTATTTCATAAGGGGCGCCGGCCCTCCAAATTGACGGTGGTCGAACAAAATTTCTCAAAGAGGATTTCCGCAGCTGCTAAAGACATTTTGGGAGAAGGGTAAATTGCCCTTTTTGAAGGTTTCTGTTTGTGAGTTCGTGTCCGTAGGGATGACATGTCAACATTGGCAGTGTCAACCCAAAGCGCGAGGAATTAGAGTGTCAAGAACTGAATCTTCAGCGCAGCAAGGAACCCTGCGACGGAAGCTTATTGGTTGGGCACGAGTTTGAGTACACAGGCGACCCCTTGCACGAACTTGCAGTCGCACGAAGTTCAGCATCCGTCGATTAGGCAGGTGTGGTCGTCGGCAATCTCGATGCCATCAATGTGGTTGGTTGGTTAATTCCTTTATTCTCGCAGAGCTGGAAGTCCGACGAAATTTACAGGCTGGCAGTTTGGTGTCGTTGACACTCTGCCAACAATGTTGGCAAGTGTCAAAATCACAAGTTGACACTCAAAAGCTTGACATGTCATCCCTACGGACACGACCTGAAAGTCGTTTTGTGATGGTTCCAGTTCCACCCAGCCTTATCCACAAGCGTGTGTTGGGAGCGTATCTGTGGCTTGAAGCAGCTCCGTTGTTGCATTACGACCTGCTGCTGGCTCTTCGTCTGCTCTCACTTCATTGAGAGCAGTCCTGGTTGTTTGTATTTTACGGTTGATGGCAGTCGTTCCACCTGAGGACAATAAGTTATTGACAGAGAGCAATGGAGGAGGTGGAACTGATATCGTATATAGGTATCGCGAAAGACGGCGCGATCATAGCGGAGTATGGCAAGGAAGCTGACGTTTTTCGAGATCCTATGTGTAGCGCATTTTCCGAGATTCCTGCTCACGTCTCCCAGTACTCTCTGGTACGAGGCTTGATTATTATTATTATTATTATTTTTTTGTTTAACCATATGACGGCTTATGAGGTATTTGAAAAGTCGTCTCCTCAGTCGCGATTATTGGAGCCTCAAAGCGCGGGTTCTGGTGCTGGAGCCAAGCTTGATACTCTTTAAGTTGCTCGTTGGAATGCGAGACTCTGGATTTTTTCAATAATGGTAAAGCAGCTTGGCGTTCATAGGCGTAGATTGTAAAACAAACCTTGTACTCTCTTTTTTTTTAGCATGTGTGTACGTCGACGACACTTTCGGGAAATCATCGCCATTCTCTTTTTTTTTTCATTACGTTTTATTATTATCGTTATAACATTGCAATGCCTTTTTCTTTTGCACCAAGTCCTGGCCGTCGTCCAGTCCTTATAGCTGACAGTGCTTATGTAATTTCTCCCGTGCTAAACTCCATGCGTCACCTTCCCCCCTTGTTTATTTATTTATTCATTTTTATTTGCCTTGGCAGGGTCACGGAGCCCTTTTGGTTCTGTTCCAGCGATGGTCGTCCGGCCTTGTCTGCTTCCTCATTGGTTACCACCCGTTCGCGAAAGACCAGGCTTGTTCGCTGCTCGCCATCCTGCACAGAGTCCTTCACAAGAATATTCTGTCAGCAAGCGTGGATGCTAGTAACGAAGTCCTCGTTAATAGCGGCCTCGTCAACACCGAAGAAGGCTCGTCTAATTTAGCGAAAAGCTCGGACGATGGCGACGCGGAAACAGGGGCCCTGTCAGCCACGTCGTCGTCGTTTGCCACGTCGACGTCGCGTGCCACGTCAGACACGACCGTTGGCGACGGCGACGCGACTAAGGACGCCCATAAACCCGCCCTGAAAGAACTGTCCGGCGAGATTCTCGAATGCATCAGCCAATCCATGGCATCCACGTCAGCGCGCTATCGTGGCGTGGCGGGGAGCGGCCTACCGTCCTTAGATCCTTATCCCGACGCGCCCGATGCGTACTTAACTAGCGTTCAGGAGCCGCCGCCTTTGCCGGGGAGTGATGGAGATAGCAGTAGCGAGGATGAGGACGAAGCGGCGGGAGTGGCGAGGAGACGGAGGGAGAGGGAGAGAAGGAAGGAGGAGAGGGAGAGGAGGGAGAAAAAAATAGATGATGGGAAGACGGAGAAGGAAAGTGGTGCGGAAGGGGGGATGGCGGATGAGGGGAGCGGGGAAGTGATGGGCGGAAAAGCGGAGGGCGTTGCATCTGAGGGAGGGGGTGGTGGGAGGGAAGGTGGGAGGGAAGGGGGAAAAGGAGGAGAAGGAATGATTGTTGCAGCACCAGCAGCAGAAGCAGCGGAAACAGGAGCAGCAGCAGCAGCAGCAACAGCAGCAACAGCAGCAACAGCAGCAACAGCAGCAGCAGGAAATAGCCGTTTAAAGAGCGCATCTGAGAAAGAGAGTGAGCGAAGAGGGGGACAAGAGGGACGGGAAATAGAGGAGGATCGACCCCAGGTAGTAGACATGTCGGTCGAGGCCCGGGATCTCCCGAGCCTGGCTCCGAACCTCCCGCCGTGGCTCGGCACCCCGCTGCTGGCCGAGGCAGCGGGAGGTACGGCGGAATGCGCGTCCCCCGACATTGGTCGGTGGCGGGAGACGCGCATCCAGGAAAAACAGCGCGCTGCTGGTGGACTGGCGGGGAGGCTAGCAGTGGGGATGAGTGAGAAAGCGCAGGGGCAGGATGGGGAGAGTGAGGAAAGAAAGCAGAACGACCTTCGGCGGCAGCAGCAGCAGCAGCAGCAGGAGAAGGAGCGTGGGAATCACGGGCAGGAGCAGGGGGACGAACGGCAGGGACAGGGCGAGCAGGGACGGGGACAGGGAGAGCAGGGAGCGGGCGAGCAGGGACAGGGGCAAGAGGGGGAAGGTGCTGAGCTGGGTCCCTCGGGCTCGTTTTCCTACTCGGATGGTGCGAAGCAGCAGGAGGGGCAGCAGCAGGGGCAGCCGGGAAAGGATTCTGAGGGGCTGGAGGTAGAAATACTAGGAGCGGATTCGCTGGGCAATGAACCTTTGGAACTTCAGCCGCAGCCACAGCCGCAACCACAGCAGCAGCAGCAGTCACAGCAGCAGCAGCAGTCGAGTATCTGGAGCCGCTTCTCTGGGCGCGCCCCTTCCCCGTCCCGCATGCTGCGCCGAGCTCTCACCCCCCCTCGCTCCGCCCGCACCCCCCCGCGCTCCTCCCCCACTCCCCCCCGTTCCACCCCCACGGCCCCCCGCTCCCCCACTCCCCCCCGCTCCCCCACCGCCCCCCGCTCCCAGACCCTTCCCTTCCCCGTAACCCCCCAAGGTCCCCCAATCACCAGGTGTCCGCGGGAAAGGGGGCGCAGGGGAATGGGGAAAAGGCCGGTTGGCGGAGGAGGCGGAAGAGTGAAGGGGGAGGCGGGATTGGGGGGTGGGCGGAGGGTTTGGGCGCGGAGGGGGGAGGCGTGAGCGGGCGGAGCAGCAGCAGCAGCGCTGGTGATGGGGAGAATGTTGCTGCTGCTGCTGCTGCTGCTGCTGATTCAGATCCACGCACTGATTCTGCTGCCGATGCTGCTGATGCTGCAAGGGCAGCTGCGGAGGCCAATCCACCCTATGCCATGAATCGCAGCAGCAGCACAGATGAAAGCACAGGTCGCTCCACCACCACTGGCACCACCAGTACAGCCAGCAACGCCAGCAACATCACCACCAGCAACACCACCAGCAGCGGCGGCGCCAGCAGCAGCAGCAGCGGCAGCGGTGGCTCGAAGATGGGTCGCTTCATGCGCTGGTTCCCCAAAAAGTCCACCTCAACCTCCACCTCCACCTCCACCTCCACCTCCTCCTCACCCATGCCTCTGCCCCCCGATCCCTTGTCTTCTGAGTCCCTTGAACCACCACAAGGCTTGCCGTCGCCGTCTCCCACTGACCTTCCTTTGTCAAGCGACGCTGCACCCGCCCCCCCTCTCGCTCATTCCACTGACCCTCGTTCCGCTGACCGTCCTGCTCCTAACATGCCCACTGATGGAGTTTCTCCCGTAGCTGAGCCTGCTGATTCAGCTGGGGCAGCTACTGCTGTAGCGGCTGTAGCAACTGTAGCGACTGTGGCGGCAGCACCTTCCAGCCAATTAGCAGCTACAGCAGCTGATAGGGTCAATCCACGTGGCACTCCAAGCTCGCCACGTCAGCCGCAAGTCAAGGAGGACTATCCAGCCCCGCCTCCCTCCGAACCTGAGTCTGAACCGGTTTCCGAGCCTCCATCCGAACCAGCTTCGGAGCACCTTTCCGAGGCTGTTTCCGAGCCTGCAATGGGTTCGGGAAGGGAGGTTCGGGAGCACCACCCTAGGATTCCCAAATCTGACAGTAATGATGGGAGGAGAGGGGTTATTGTGACTATAAAGGGCCCTCCGTTTCCTGTTTTTTGCACTACTGGTAATACTGTAGATTCTCCTGATAACGTTGCAGCCGAAGCTAATATAGGTTTCGCAGCAGCTTCGGGGGATTCTGGACCGATATCAGGCTCGGCAGCAGGTCCAGCAGATGGCTCGGGTGGAGCAGGGAGAGCTCGACGGAGGTTCGGTGTTTTCCGAAGCGCATCGACCACTGGTTCGGCATCAGGAGGAGGCGAGTTTCGGGAGTATAAGACCTTCAAAGAACATCTTATGGAGATGCACAAGCCGCAGCAAAAAGAGTCACGCAATAAGGAGGACAACGAGCAGAAGGAGAAAAAGGAGAAAAGGGAGAAGAGGGAGAAGAAGGAGATGAAAGAGATGAAAGCAGAGGAAAGCGATGGGAGAGGAGAAAAGCAGCATCGGGAGAAAAAGGTCCTAGGCCTTGGGCTGGGTCTAGGCCTCCCATCACTCTCCACCTCCTCTCCTTCTACCTCCCCATCCACCCCCTCAGACCCCTCCTCGTTATCACACTCTTCTGACTCGCGCCTCCCCCTCACGCCGCCCACACGATCCCCCATCCGCTCCCCCATCTCACACTCCTCCCCTCTCTCTGCTTCCACTACTCCTGGCCGGCACAGTCATCTCAGAACCGGCATCAGCAGCCGCAGCAGCAGCAGCGGCGGCACCAGCTACAGCCCAAACCATGGCATCAGTGCGTCTCATTCCGCATCAGGTTCGGAGAGAGGCTCGGCGTCAGGTCCGGGGACAGGTTCGTTCCGGTTTATCAACCAGTCGATTGGTGCGGCGCAGCGTGCTCACAGGCTGGCTGCTCACTCCATCCGCGTTGTAGGGCCTAAGAGGCTGGCTGCTGCTGTTGCTGCTGCCAAGCAGAAACAGCATCAGCAGGATCAGGATCAGGAGCAGGGGCAGGGGCAGGGGCAGGGGCAGCAAGGAACAGATGAAACAGGAGCATAAGCAGGAGGTGGAGCAGGATCAGGAATTGGAGAAGGACAAAGAGCAGACGAATCAGCAGCAGGAACAGGAGCAGGGGGAGCAGCAGAAGAGGCAGGAAGGGGAGCAGCATCAGAAGCAGAAGCACAGGCGCAGATACAGCCTGAATGACGGAGAAAACGTGAAGGAGTTGGTGGGGGAGGGAGAGAGTGTGGACGAGGGTTACAGGGGGGGGAGTAAGGGAGCAGAGGGAGAAGAGAGGAGTGGTGTAAGAAGAGAGGGGGTTGGGGGAACTGGAGAAGGAGGGGGGACAACAGCAGCAGCAGAGGTGCCAGCAGCAACAACAGCAGAAACACCACCAGCAGCAGCACCACCAGCAGCACCACCAGCAGCATCATCAATAGCACCAGCAGCGCGCACAAGAAAAGGGCCACCAAAATCAGCTCCTTTGATTCTACCACCCGACCCGGCAGAGGGACCAGAACCATCACTCCATTCCGCCAGCCCAGCCAGGCTACAAGCCCAACAACCGCAACAAGCTCAACAAGCCAATCTCACCTCCCCATCCGCTTCCACCCACACGCCTGCACACCCTCTCATTCCATCGCTCTCCCCGTCTCCTTCGCCCTCCCCGCGCTCTCGCAAGGTGCCAGGCCCGGTGCAAACCACAGTGGAGGCGTGGGCATGGCTGTTTGGCCGGGCAGTGTCGGCAGGGGGGATGGTGGGGGCGGGGAGGCTGGGGAAGAAACAGGGGGGGCGCAAGGGGAGTGGTGCAGGGGAGGAGGCGGAAGGAGAGGGGGAAGGGGCAGGGGAGGGGTTGGTGAAGGGTGGGGAGGGAGGGGAGGAGGTGAGGAGTGGAGGGGGAGGGGGGGAGGGAGGGGTGTATTTAGGATTGGAGGGAGGGAGAGAGAGTGAGGCGGAGGGTGTTGGTGTTGTGGGGAAGGGTGAATTAACTGGGAAAGATGGGGTGGGGGAAGCAGGAGGGAGTGGTGGTCGGACTGTAGAAGCAAGTATGGTTGCCACAGCATCAGTGGCATAGAGAATCTTTCAGCATCAGCATCAGTATGACGCCAGCTTGTCAGCATGTCAAGCTTGAATTGCCTATGTGTGAGTTACGGTATGAGGACTAAATCGATAGAATCTGCTTTAGGTAAACTAATCTGCGTGTTGGTTGGGTCGGGAGTATGGTGGGTGGGGGTTTCAAGTTTGTGTGCGTATGTAGATTGTGTGTGCGTGCAGATTCTGAATATGAGCTGTGCTTGTATGCTATTTAGCAACTGGAGTTGATGAGGTGTATTACGTCAGAACTAACCTGTATTTCCATTTTAACGCGCAATGAATTCCATATGTGGTGTGGGGTTTATATCCCAGCCCTTAGATTATAAAATACATACTATTTACAGGCCTTGCAAACAATCTGCTAGAGAGTACGTAATACTACAGGCAAACCTGCTCTAAGCGAGTACCCGTGCATCCTCCCAACCCATTTCTTCCAGAACTCACTACCTCCTCCCTCCACAAGTGCCGCTGCACCCATGGGTGAGTCAGCACCTTCGCAGCAGACGGTCGGCGCGCGGGGTCCTTTTGAAGCATACACATTATTAGCATCTTCGCTTCTGCGGACACTCCCTCCCAAGAACCGCCGGGGAAGCTTACATGCTCGTGCAGGATAGACTCGAAAATTTCCACGTTCGAGTTTCCCCAAAATGGCGGGCGACCGCTAAGCATGACGAAGAGAAGAACCCCCAGCGACCAGACATCCGCGGCGTAACCGTATTCGCCGGTGAGAACTTCGGGAGCAACGTAAAGCGGAGATCCCGCCGCGCCGCGAGCCACTTGGTGTGCTTCCAGCTCGATCGCGAGCCCAAAATCCGCGATTCTGACAGCGAGGAAATCGGCGTTGCCCTCGTTACAGTCTGCTTCGTTACAAGCCCCACTTTCGCTTGGGAAAACTGAGTTACTAGGGATACTCTCCATGCTTAAGAGAATGTTTTCTGGTTTCAAGTCGCGGTGCAGCACGCCGCGCGAGTGGCAGAACGCGACACCGGATGCGAGCTGCCAGAGAACCAGCGCCGCCTCTTCCTCTGTTAGCGAACCGCGTTGGGCGATCACGCCGAAAAGCTCGCCCTCGTCGCACAGATCCATGACCAGGTGCACTGAATCTGCGTCCTCGAAAACTCCGCGAAGCTGCACCACGCATGGGTGGTTCGCGACTCGCGACATCGTCCGAACCTCCCGTCGAAGCTTGTCCCGAGCGTCCTCCGTCAACAGCTGCCGTTTCGAGATGGACTTGCATGCGAAGGGTAACCCGGTTTCGCGGTGCACGCAGTGACGAACTGTACCGAATTGTCCCGAGCCGATGATTTCAGAGTCGAGCGCGAAAAATGTGTCGATACCTTGTACGGACGGCCCGAAAATATTTTCGCAAGATGGTCTGCGATCGTTGCACTCGAGGAGAGTCGACGAGGCGGATTGGATGGAGTAATCGCCGCGTGCACAAGGGCGAGCACAGTCGCTGCGCGAATCGCACACGCGTTGCATCTTCTCTGAACGAAAACGTCGTGATTCGGACGCGGTACTAGTAACGTCTGTATGCTTTCGCTTTCCTCCAGAGCACGCGGTGTAGGATTGCGATTGCGTTCCGCGGACCGTCATAGTTACAGTGCAAGCAGGCTCTGACTCGGAGGAAACCATGGCCGTGTTTCTAATGTTACCTTGAAGGTAGAAATATGTTTCTCTCAGTCGCTGGAACACTTTCTGGTCCTCACTGGATTCGCGACTGATAAAAGGAGCCCAATAACTGTGACTGCGGACCGTCAGTGGTCAAAAAAGGCACTTACGTATTTATGAACTACTTGGAATAGGAAGGCAATGGATTATAAACGGTAACCTTCGCTGCGCATTAGCCAGGCGTTAGCCGCCTCAGGAGTCAGGACCTATCAAAGCCCGAAGGGACGATGAGGGTAGAACTGGCTGGGGGGCGAAGGAGGGCTGAGTGCCGAGTGTGGAGGGGCGAACGGCGAACAAGAACGGAGAGATAGAGTTACCACAGCTTCACGAACGAGGGCTGTGCGCGAATTGCTGATTCGCGAATCCCGTTCGAGTGAGGCCAAGCATCACCGCCATACTGGCATTGATTCGGGCGCGATTCGCAGTGGTGCCTCACGCAATGGGTATGCATCGAATCGAACATGATCTGCTTCGTTTACCTTCCATACAAAAGAAACAATTTTCAACATGTCTTCAACGAAGTTTAGACTACACAAGATGTCCAACCCCTGCACGCGAAATTGCCTCGCACGTTCCAGAAACCTTGCACACGAAGGTTTTTTCCCGGGCAGTTGCACCCACGTTACAAGCACGTCAACCAATACGAACCACAGAAACAGAAGAGACCGAAGTCAAACAGTCAACGGTGAGTTACAAAATTTTGCTATAAGCCCTTTTTGCCCGACGCGAATTGACGAAACCTCCACGAAATGCATGAATCACTTAAGCGCCCCCTTCACAAGGCAACCTTGGGTTAGTCAAACGGACATCGTGTGTACCTCACCAATCGTAACCGAAGTTAGGAACAAGATGTCCATGGTATTTTTTGCAACTAGGTGTACGTTGAAGATGGTGTGGCTGGATATCAGTGGTGCACATCACTCCAGTCCACAGATTGCAGTCGGCGAAAATGTGGATGGATCTGGGCTGCGAATCTGCGATGTGGTTTGCGGAGAAGCAAAAGAATCTGCACAATTCTGTTGTGCCATCAAACACCGCCAATAGTATTGAAAGTAGATCCGGTGCGCGGCACAGTGACTGTACAAGTTTCGTTACAGTCTGTTTGCAGTGCGAACGTATGTGATGATGCCACATTATAATAACTCTAATCACTCTAATCACTAAGGATATCTGAATATCACCAAGCCCAACTCCCTATTTTTCAACGTGATTGAAATTACGTGGATCACAATTGTCCTGCACATTTCGTCATTACAGCGTTTCTTTTTTAATTTTTTTCCCCTAGAAAGAATCACTATTTTTATATTTTATTCCCTTCTTCAGGATTTCCGTAGTCATTTTTTTTTTAAATTTCTCACACATATACAGATATGTACCCTGGAAACATTGCTGATGGATATGAGACCTTAAATGCAAGTCGGGTATGTGACACCACCAGTTGTATTTTTTTTAACAAAGTGTAAAAACAGCTAAAGAATCTGCCTCTATCGCATATACTCTCCTTGCTGCCGTTTACTCGGCATGGGTATGAGCAGCGAATCAATGGTTTTCTCGGCATGCGGGCATTCGTCCTATCCACCAGCTGCCAACCAGAATGGTGACGTTTCCCGCGCTGTACAGCTTTGAAGCAGGCAGAGTCCTTCGCCAGCTTGGTGACGTTAGTTGAGGAAATTTCGTCCCTGGCCTTCACGAAACTGAAAGGACGCGACGCATCATGAGCTCTTTGGACCGCCTCACAGGTGGTGCTTGTTCTCCCACTGTCCGCGCATTTGACCAGCTGGATTTTAAACAGTACAAATGATGCTCGTTTGACTAACCCAAGGTTGCCTTGTGAAGGGGGCTCTTAAGTGATTCTTGCATTTCGCTAAGTTTTCGTCAATTCGCACTTAGCAAAAAGGGCTTATAAAAAACTTTGTAACTCGCCGTTGACCTTTTGACTTCAGTCTCTTCGGTCAAGCTTTGTTTCTGTGGTTCGAATTGGTTCAAATCGCTGCAACTTGCTCGAGGCGCTTGTAAGTGGGGTGCAACTGGCTGGCAATAAATACACGCGTGCAGAGTATCTGGCGCGTACAGGGCAAATTCGAGCGCAGCGGTTGAGCAACATGTGTAGCCGCCCGCCACCGCCTGGACGGAATTGCACATGACTTCTTTGCTTGCGCATGATTTGCACTCACATGCAAGCAGTTTCATCTCATTGCACGTCAATTCTCAGCACTTAAAATGATGGCTTCTGTCACATGACATAAGAACTCTGCTGAAGTCGAATCTCTACAGTACATTGAAGAGTCTTGTTTGGGGCTTTTTCATTTTGCCAAATCAGGGTCTCTTCGGACCCAGGAGAAAGGTTTCCCTTACGAACCAAGCGTCTCACATATGCCGCTTGAATTCGAGTCATACTGTAAAACATTTTCATCTCTGACAATTAGCCCGATGCCGCCCATTTCACGTTTTTTTTCTCGAAATCTGGTAGTAAATAACCACTACCCGCTCAGAATGGTGGGGGTAGGGCTGGGTACGTGGTGCAAATTATTTGTAACTTCTTGTTGAGGTATTGAGTGGGACCATACTGACCAGTCAAGGAATCTGTATGAAGTTGACTCTAAAATGCAGGGCTGCCGAAACCATACCCGTTCACAAAGCAGGTGGTCCCTGCCCCTCAATCTCCCACCGAGTACTTCACGTAGGCCCCGAATGCTCGAATCCCAGGAGCCGCAAAAATCATGAGGGAAGCCTTTTGTGTCGGTGACTCGGTTCGCAGATCGGTTCAAAATATAAACACTATGGTTTGAAGCCATTACTCCTGGAATCGATACTGGGCCGATGGACTCCCTAGATCACGTTGTGGACGCGACACAGCTTGCGAGCAGGTTCATTTTCAGGTGGATCATCATGGTCATCCGGAACCGCCATTTCTCACAATCTGGTTAGATCCTATGCTCTGCTGTCATTCGATCTCGCGCGTCAGTTTCAGCTGTCACATGGGCAGACGTGTGCTGCTGATGATGGCATAGCTGCTTATTTCCAGCTACAGTGCTGTTCTGTGCAGCCCCCTTGCGTGCTGGACGCTGCTGCCAGTGTCCAAATAGAAGTCACGTGCAGGATTTGCTGCTTTGAGACAGATGGGTACAAACAGATTTGTAATGGTTAAACGTTTTATAGACTGGTAAGGTTTGGTCAGACCTGATTACGCGCCTCATTTTGGCAGCATGGCTTGAGAATCGAGGATTCGCAAGTTTCTGCCAGAAGTTTTCAACCACTGGCGCATCCAATCCGGTCCCAAGCAGTTTCCG
The DNA here is from genome assembly GCA_947470075.1 of Closterium sp. Yama58-4. NCBI lineage: Eukaryota > Viridiplantae > Streptophyta > Zygnematophyceae > Desmidiales > Closteriaceae > Closterium > Closterium sp. Yama58-4. The sequence goes on from CANIUD010000249.1 coordinate 505,733, forward strand.
TCGCTGCATCGTCATGCCCTTTCTGAACAAGGGACACGCTGTTCCTTGCCTCTCCAAGAAGCTCCCAACCGTACTGTAACCAGCTGGCTCTGACTCCAACCAACCAACAAGCCCGTTTCACCCACTTTCCAAAACCGCCACCATCGTCGACTACATAACCAAGTCCCACTGTTGTCTGTCACTCAACTCAACCCGACAGTTTCTGACATCCGAACACATACCTCCCGTGGTTCCCTCCGAGACCAGCTTAGCAGCTCCTCTCGCTCCCAGTCACTCCACTCGCATTTTCTGAATTACGCTCAAAATCAGTCCCAATGGAAGCCTCTGCCAGTGCCGTTCCGGCCCAGCGCTCGCACACCCTCCGCGCCCACAGCAAGCGGAAAGCCGAGTCTACTGATGCATCCGCGACTGAGGGCCCTTCGGCAAAGCATTCCTGCCCCAGCCGTTTCTCGACGTCCGCCGCGACTTTCTCCGTCTTCGACATTCCCACAGGCCACCTTCTTGACCATTTCACGCTCGAACCCACCGTCCTGGGCGCCGGCCAATACGGTACCGTCCGTCAATGCGCGGACAAACTAACCGGCCAACGGTTCGCGTGCAAGACGATTCAAAAGAGCCGTCTGGTGACGGATGCAGCTCGCACTGAAGTCCGACGCGAGGTCGCTCTCATGTCTCGCGAACCACCCAGGAGTGGTGGGCCTACGAGCCGTTTTCGAAGACGACAAGGAGGTGCACCTGGTGATGGATCTGTGCGAAGGCGGCGAGTTATTCGACGAGGTTGTGCGACTCGGGAGACTGTCGGAGCGCGACGCGGCGCTCATTTTCCGGCAACTGTCCTCTGGTGTCGCTTTCTGCCACTCGCGCGGCGTGCTGCATCGCGATCTCAAACCCGAAAACATCCTCCTCCACAGATCAGCCCCATCCGGCGCCGTCCCCGCATCTCCCGCCGCCGATCCCGCTCTCGCCGCGCCCCAGTCCCTGGAATCCCGCGGCCTGACCGCTAAGATCGCAGATTTCGGTCTTTCGATCGCTCTGGATAACGGACGCATGGGTTACGGTACAGCGGGCTCGCCCTTTTACATGTCGCCCGAGGTACTCACTGGCGAGTACGAATACGCCGCGGATGTGTGGTCTCTGGGGGTCATTCTCTACATTATGCTCTGCGGCCGACCGCCGTTCTGGGGAAAAACCGACGCCGCGGTGTACGATGGGATTCTGCGCGGGAAACTGGACTTCTCGGGCCCCGCGTGGGCGGGAGTGTCGGTCGAGGCGCGCAGCCTGATTCGCTGCATGCTCCAGAGCGACCCGAGGCGGCGCCCGACGGCAGTGAAGGTGCTGAGTCACCCGTGGGTGCTGCTGCACCTGTACGGTATCCGCGCTGTAAGGCAAACCGTTGTTAGCAGCGAAGCGGAGTCGAGCGCGAATCACGTTGTGGTTTCAAATGGCGCTGCGGCTGCTCCTGCTGCTGTTGGCGCCGGTGCAGCTCAGCATGCTGCTGCGTGCTGACTAACCAGGAGAGGATGACGCGAAGCAGCGCTGCGAAGTCACGACGCGACCTCCAGAAATGCGTGTTTCTACGAGGCGCGAATAATCGATTAGCTGCCCCTGTTGGAAACTGTGGGGTCGAGGTCAATTGCTTTGACCTACATATTGTTTAGGACCTAATTCCTGTACAAAAATTCCTCCATGTTCTCAATGGAGCATAACTTCTGGCGAGCATAATTACACTTTCCACCCTGTCTCGAGAAATCAGCTACCGCAAAGCAAAAGTTGTGATAAAGCAAAGGCAATAATTTGCAACATAGTGAAATATCGGGATACCCTCGATACAATTTCGTTACAGTCAGTGAAGCTCTTCATCCAATCGTCTCCCATGAAACCATCAAGCAAGGGCTTTCCATTCCACCCCCCGCCACGCAGCGCCACGCCAACCCCCCTCCAACGGTTCCCCCGACTCCCCTCCAGCGGTTCCAATCGAACGCCTTTCCAGCGGTTGGACCCTCCAACCGAAACCTCCAGCCGTTTTAGTACGCCAGTAGTGATGACCAAGCACGCGCGGCCGACGCGTCATACTGTCGCAGCACCATGAATTAGTCCACACGCGTCTCTCTCTCGCTAGTATTTCTTCCGCCACCCTCTTCCGCCACCCTCTTCCGCCACCCTCTTCCGCCACCCTCTTCTGCCACCCTCTTCCGCCACTCTCTTCCGCCACCCTCTTCCGCCACTCTCCCCCGCCACCTCCGCTGGTAATCCAACATCACAACCTGCACTAATAGCAGCATCGCTACCGCCGTCGCAACCGTTGCCGCCACACGTCGCAAACCCCTACGCAGACGATCCGTAAGATGCGCGTCGCAGATGCCACCGCGGCGAGCTCGCATCTGCTAGACTCTAATGCCGATCGCCGAGTCGAACGCGACGATCGCGGCGGAAGCGCCGCTTGCGCTGCTGCTGAAGTGGGCGGAGATGGCGGACTTGGCGCCGCTGCGGGGAATGCGCGCAGAGATTGCGGAGACGGCGGAAGCGCGGAGAGGGGGGGCGAGGGAAACGCGGAAGGGCAGGATTGCGGAAGGGCGGAGCAGAACGACGGGGGAGGGGGAGCCGCCGCCCCCGCGGATCCCCCCCATCGTGTTCGGTTCATGCAGCTGCAGAAGTTTCTGAGAAGCTGCGATGAGTCGGACTATAGCGCCCTCACCACATGTACTGCTCTATCTTGTTGCGTCTGTGTATGTCTGAAGCCACAACCACACATACCAACAACCCCTCCCTCTCTTTTCCCCTCCCCCTTGTATCCCTCCCTTCCCCTCCCCCTCTTCTCCCCACCCTCCGACCCCATTTCCCGTCTTCCTTATCCTACTCAACCGCCTTTTGTGTGACATCACCTCGTACATGTTAGCATAGAGTTGTAGGTACACATATCAGCTCCTCCTGAGTGGTTGATCCCGAAGACCACCTCCAAACATTCATGGAATCGAGATCAGGGAATAAAATCGGCTCTACACTCACAGAACGAGAGGAGAAGGAGTGTGGAGCCGATTTTATTCCCTGATCGTGATTCCATGAAGGCCTGGAGGTGGTCTTCGGGATCGACGTTTTTCACTCTCTATTTCGCCCTGTTTCTCACTCTCGTACCCCTCCCCCCCTGCCTCCTCCATTTTGCCTTCTTTTCCCCGCTTCCCCTTCCAGCGCTGCTGGCCATGTCAGCGTGGGACCGCAGCCAGTCCCCTTATCTCCCACTCTTTCCCCTCTCCCACTCCTCCCTTCCCCCCCTCCACTTCCTCTCCTTTCCAGCGCTCGTCAGCATGGGACCGCAGCCAGTTCGCCGCCCACATCCTCCCCGCGTCCCCCTCGCTTCCCCCCTTTCCCCTTTCATGACGTCCCCCCTGTGCGCTCCAGCGCTCCTGGCCATGTCAGCGTGGGACCGCAGCCAGTTCGCCACTCTCCCCATGCTCCCCCTCCTCCCTTCCTTCCCCCTCCCCCCCTTTTTTTTCCTCCCCCTGTACCCTCCAGCACTCCTGTCCATGTCAGCGTGGGACCGCAGCCAGTTCGCCGCCCACACGGAGAAAAGGGCACTGCAACTGGGGGCGGAGGAAGGTGAGGGGAGAGGGGGGGAGAAGAGGGGAGAGTGCGGCAATGGTTCAGATGGAAGGGGGAAAGATGTGTGGGCATGAGTAGGGAGTTGGCTGTGCAGTTCGCCGCCCACGCGGAGGAAAGGGCGCTGCAGCTGGGGGCGGAAGAATGTGAGGGGAGAGAGGGGATGGGGGAATGGGGCCTGGACGGGAGAAGGGGAGGGGGGTGAGTGGGCTGTTCAGTTTTCTGCCCATACAGAGAAGAGAGTGCTGCAGCTGGGGTGGAGGAAGGTGAGGGGGGGCACTGCGGCTGGGTTAGTGGGAGGCGAGGCGAGGGTGGGATAGGAATCAGTGAAAGAAGGACTTATGGAGAGAGCTTGGAGAGCTGGGAGGCGAGAGGAGAGGAGGGCGGGAATGGGATGCAGGAATGGAATAAGTTTCACGGGCTGAGAGTTTTGCACGTCCAAGTTGCCACTTGCAAGTACGGCAAGCAAGGTGACTTTTGAGTCGACTCAAAAGTCACCTCAAGGGCTGAGAGTTTTGCACGTCCAAGTTGCCACTTGCAAGTACGGCAAGCAAGGTGACTTTTGAGTCGACTCAAAAGTCACCTCAAGGGCTGAGAGTTTTGCACGTCCAAGTTGCCACTTGCAAGTACTTTTGAGGCGCCTCAAAAGAGTTTTGCACGTCCAAGTTGCCACTTGCAAGTACGGCAAGCATTTCCCATGTTGTCTCTTCCATTTTCGCCTTACCTCCCTCCCTACCTTCCTCTCCTGCCCCTTCACCTGCTTGTATCAGCCCTTGAAATGAAGCGGGTGAAGCGGCTCAACGTGCTCGGGATGAGACGGCAAGCCAGCAACCAGCAGAGCACGCACGCTCAACCCTTAGAGTCACACCCACTCCCGCCACAGTCACACCCACAACCACCACAGTCACATCCGCTTGTGTCACATTCTCAGACACAGGTGGAGCTGCAATAGAGGGCACAGTAACTCAGAACAATCACACGTACAGTCACACTCAACGCAGCATCACCAAAACCGTGCAGCACCATTTCCAACTCCAATTACAGTGCTCCATAGAGAAAGCCCCTCGTTTCAGTTGCATCAGTCAGGACAGCTGCATCCGATAAGGCAACGCACTTGCAGCATCCCTTTCAGACGAAGCGCTTGCCTGCTTCACTTCCCAGCACTTTGGACAATGCGAATTATTAACAAAGCAAACATTTTTTCTGGCCATGTCGCGTACCGTTTGTTCCACTGCTATTGCACCTGTGTAGTTCTCATGAACTGATATTCTTATATGTTGTTAAGAGGAGTATGTGATTTGTTTATGAACTATGTTATCAATTCAGTCTAAACAGATCGTCCTTATATTCGGCTTTTAGCGAAGAAAGTCTCTGCTTGGGCGGCGAGAGCGCCAAACTGACACTTTGCGAAATGTCGACGAAGGCTTTTCGAGGCTTCGCTTTTCCCGTTTCATCGTGGCTCGGCGTCGGCGATGGTACAGTATTGACGAGTTTGGCACGTGGTCCCCCTTGAATGGATAACTTTCTCGCTGACCACCGCCAGTTTGGCGCGCTTTTATCCAGACTGGCTGCATTTGACTCGAGTCGACGCGCAAAACGACAACTGCTGGTTGTACAGCTCAGCCCCAGCGCGTCGGAGACTCCAATCAGGTGCATCTGTGGACGGAAGCGCACTGCAATTCAGGCTCCCTCTGTCCAATTGGCGGCCGAAATGGCATCACCTCCCGAGGCGTCATTCACCGCACATGGCGGCACTCTTGTTCTCGTGACTCCTCCCTGGCTCGTGACTTGTGAGTCGTGGCTCTCGTCGCTGGTTTCATTGTGGCTTGAGAAAGCACGCAAAGCATATTCCGCACAGCACAAAAGGAAGCCGCATATAGTCCTCCTCATTAGCGTCAAATCAGCCAGTCATACTTTCAAGAGCCCACAGCGGACCTCCTTGGTTTCTTCGCCTCCTAGCACTGAATCTTAACCTTAGTCTCCTCAACATCGGAACTGGATCGCGTTCAGCCATCCCGTCTTATTACCGATTGTTGTCACGGATTGTTCGGAAAATGGCCACCGATACGCTTTCGTTTTTGCCTGCTACGGACTTACATAAGTTGGTAGCAGCCTCAGCCGCTGCAACGAACTGCGGATCTTCTAGTTCTCGTATGGAACCTCCACGTCGATTGGTCGTCCGGGACGGATGCGACAACAGCGAAGTTCTGGCATATGTTAAAGCTCTAACCGGATCCATCGGCAGCAGTCGCCTATTCGGACTAAATTTGCCCTTCGACGGATTAAAGCCTAATCGTCCCTCAATCGGAGACTGTTTCCGCTTCGGAAGGGAGCTTGGGCGAGGCCACTTCGGTGTGGTGCGAAAATGCTCGGACAAGTCGACGGGAGAGCATCTAGCATGCAAGACGATTCTCAAGGACAAGATACAGGTACGCAATTCTTCTCCACCCTTTTCTCAGGATGCAATCAGGTAGTCGCGATCCGCTGATTATTTATTTTATATTCTCAATTACGCAGAAAGAAGAGGACCTGAGAGAGTTCGCGGCGGAGATGACGACGATGATTCACCTGCACGGCACGCCCGGGCTGGTTCAGCTGCGGGAGATATTCGACGACGACTTGGCGGTGCATCTGGTCATGGAGTTCTGCCAAGGCGGCGACTACTTCGACCACATTGCGCGGAAGAAGCGACTCTCCGAAGGCGAAGCGGCGAATATCTTCAGGTACAGAGGCATCCGGCGTTTCAGATGTAAAGGCGTTAGAAGGCTCGTGGTGCATCGCGTTTCAGCCTTTTGAAATCTCTAGGTGTTGTAAGCAAGTGGTGGGTTTCGAGAGTATCAGAAGGCTAACCTAATTTTCGTGCAATCATTTAATTTTTGTTGGCAGGCAAGTGGTGGTTTCCGTCAACGCCATGCACGCTAAAGGTTTCGTCCATCGCGATCTCAAGCCGGAGAACATCCTCATCGCGAAGCCCGCGTCGCACTCAAACGAGGATGTCGAAGTGAAGATCGCGGACTTCGGGCTCGCAATCGCCGTGAACGAGGGAAAGGGAATCAAAGGAGTCGTCGGCAGTCCGTTTTATATGGCGCCGGAAGTTATCAAGGGGAAACTCTATGGTGTCGAAGTCGACGTGTGGAGCCTCGGAGTTATCCTCTACACTAGCCTCGCAGGTATTGACTGCAGATGAATTCCATAAGTTTCTAATGTTTTAAAAAGCTAACGAGTTCTAAGATATTTCCGTTTTTTTCCTGATTACCGAAAATAACATCTGACACTCTCTTCCATCGCTTTTCTTTCAGGCGTCCTTCCGTTTTGGGGGAAGGGTCACCAAGCCGTTTTCACCGCCATCTGCCGCGCTCAGCCGGACTTCGATCGCAGTCCATGGCCGTTGATCTCCACCGAGGCGAAGCATCTCATCCGTCGGATGCTGACGCTCGACCCGACGAAACGTATACGCGCGTGCGACATTCTCGAGCATCCCTGGATGAAGTCGGCCCACGCGAACGGCGCTCCGCGACGTCGCAGCAGCCTTCTGCGAAAAGTGTTTGGCGATATCTCGGTTCAGTGGCCCGCGAACCTGATTCCTGGAATTTCCGGACTCGGAGGGGCCGCTCCTGCTCCGGCTCCTGCGTCTACACCTGCGGATCTGGTTGCGGCGAGCGACGACAGCAAGGCGAAGACGCCTTCCGCCGATGGACACGCGCCGCCCGCCAAGGACTCTGCTTCGGGAAGCGCGGCGGTTATGGATGCCACGTCGGACGTTGCGCCGACGCGCGATAGCGACGAGAAGTCATCGGAGGCGGTCGTTCCAATAATGGTTCCAGCTCCGGTGGTGAAGGGATATATGGCGAACAACGCGGGGAGCGGAACAGCGGCTTTGCGCGCGCTGAAGCCCGTTCCAAACCAATCGAGGGAGAATGGGGGGGTCACGGCGGCGGGTGTTCCGCGCTTCAACGCTCTGAAAGCTGCATGTATCGGCGCGGAGAATCATCCGCCAGCGGGGCAGCAGGTTCTTCTGGTTGAGCCAGAGTCTGCTCCTCGAGAATGTCCTACGGGTGGAATATCTGTTGATATCAAGGCGGGTTGCGTTTTTAGCAACGATTCAAGCGACGGGTGTAGCGATTCTACAGTCTACAGTGACGGAAGTGCCGAGGTTGGCGAATTCAGCAGCGACGACAGTAACCCGAGTCAGCTGCGCGAAGAATTCTTGCCGTCGCCAAGGACCCCGCCTTCGCGAAGATCTGGAGCAGCAAAAGAGCGGGAAATTGTTGGCAACAGTCACAACGGTCAGAAGAACCGTCAGATCCAGAATAACCATCAGCTTGCCCACTCCATCGCGCACCCGTTCCCCGGCCTTTACGCGTGTCCCAACTCGCCTAGTTTCACTCCGTCGCCGTCCGCTATCGCCGGCGCGAATGGCGGTCATCAGCTTGGTCCGTTCGCGTCTGGCGTGGGGTTCTGCTGGCCTGCCGGGATTTTCAGTCCGCCGGATAACGTCCGCGGTAGCATGTGTTTGCCAGATCAGCAGCAGCAGCAGGCGTCGCCGATGTCGCCGAGTCTTCCGCCGGAGATTGGGTTCCCGGAGCTGCAGCCTCTGCCGCCGACGCTCCACTCCGCCTTAGGTTCGGAATCCGCGTTGACGACGCTACCACTACCGATGCCGTCGCCGGTTTCGTCGCACGGTTTCGTGATGCCTGGGCCGTCGCAGGCAGACGCGGCGGGTCCTGATGCGGCGCATCTTATGGCGGTTCCTTCGATTTCGGACGGCATCCCTGTTTCACCGTCGCAGCTTTCCCCGGCTGCCACCCTTTCATCCGTACCGGAGTCCGTCGCGCTGGAGATCGACCTTGGCGACGCCGGCGACTGCGACGGCGACGATGGAGAAGGAGGAGATCCGGTGACGGAGATGGCAGCAGATGCTGTGTCGGGGATGGCGGCGGAGATGGCGGAAGACGCGGTGTCGGAGATGGGAACGGGGTCGCTCGAAGACCTGCTGGCCGCCGCCTTGGCGTTTGACTGCCCGTCCAGCAGCGGAATGTCTACTTCCGCGTCGCCCGCGTCGTCCGCGTCGTCTCGCTCGTCCTCGTCGTCGTCGTCGGATGTTAGCGCCGCGTTCAGCCTGGGCAGCAGCAAGCTGTCGTGGACCGGCTTCAACCCCCCAGCGCTCCCCGCGCTGCCCTCCCCCGCGCCGCTGCCCGCTGCCCCCGCGTGGCCGCCCAACGCAGAATTAGCGCCGCTGCGGCATGAGGTGTCCCTGGATCCGCAAGGCACGCCGGTTTTAGAGCAGGCGGGTGTTGATAGCCCGAGTCCGTCTTCTGCTGGTGGCTTGCTCGTCGCTTCTCCAGGGTCTCTCGTTGCCGCTCCCTGCACGCTCGCCGCAGCTGCTATTCAACAGGGTCCGCAGGGTCGTAGCCCAGGGTCCGTTTTGGAAGGGGTTGGAGCATCGCCAGAGAGCAGTTCTCGAGTAGGAGCAGGAGCCGCTGCTGGAGCTGCTTCTTCTGGTGCTGGTTCTGCTGGTGTTCGTCGTCCTCCGCTTCCTTCTCAGTGTCAGCCTAATCGTGGTGCTGCCTCTGCTCCTGTTGCTGCTGGCAGTGGTGCAATGGCTAGGGGCGGAGAGGGGCGGAAGGTGCAGTCGGTTGGGTGTAGCAGTGGTGCAGCTCTGTTCTCAGGGCCGCTGGGGCTTGGAGGGAGCTCTGCGGCTGGTGCAGTTGCCTTGGCCATCAGCAGGAAGCAGATGAGGTGAATGCGGGAGCAGGATTCAGAGGAGTTTAGAGAATTGGGGAGGATACAGGGGCAGTGAGGACCAGTGAAGTACAATAACGCTGGACAGCTTTTTTTGGAAATTTTTATTCATATCCGCGGTTATTTATGATTACTGGTAGCAGGGGCAAGCGTAGCGGTCTAGCAGACTAGCAGTCAACATATGGTTGGCGCCAATCTAGTGGATATGTAGTGGTCAACTTCTGTTGACTTTGTTGTAGTTATGTACCTTACTGTCTCAAAGCAATATAGGAATAAAGCATGTATATTAAAAAGCAGATGGTGGTGGAGGGTGTGTCCTTAGGTACTGCCTGACATGCTCGATTGGTGGGGTGCAGAAGACACAATTATACATTTATGGGGTATTTACCAGTAGTTCAGTCGATAAACACAGCAATCGAAAGTTACGCAAAATCTCAAACGCGTACTAGATGAGGCGCTGCCTCTCCACCAATCCAGAGCTCGCCACTTGGCGGCTGCGGATCCACTGGTCATCCTCGTTAGCCTCTCGGTCACGCGGGGAACTTGTGGTCCCCGGAAAATCAAGGGCCGCGGAAGGCTGTTGGAGACTCCTGTTCGCCCCTCGCCAGTACTCTATCTGGTTGCGCGATGTTTTCCCCTCCATCTTTTTCTCCCGCCTGCCCCTCCCGCCCCTCCCGTCCTTCCCGCCGCTCCCTGCTCCCGCTGCACCTGCTCGTCCCGCTGCTTTCTTCCCCCCGTGTCATTGGCTGACACCTCCCTTGAGAGTTTCGAACTGAAGTTTTTTCTCCAAAGCAGATTCCTTCGTCCTCACACTGCGTCACAGCACTCCTAAACGCTGCTCGTGCTATGTCTTTTACCGGAAGCAGGCTATTGCCAACGTCGAGTTGCATTTTTGTGTGATAGTTTTCACTTTGTACGTTTTTCTTGTCTTGAATAAGGAAATAGAGTTGCGATACAGTATCGCATTCTCCTCCGCCCATGGTGTCGGGATTAGGGTTTGCGTATGAACCTTGTCAGGACGCAAGGAGGATCTCTCTAGGCCTTTGTTCTTCTCGGTACTGAGCTGTTCTGAAAGTTTCTGTACGATTTGAAACGATTCTAGACGATATTGTGCGGTTCTCGCTCCGGAGCCACGCGAAGCGGCTCCGGTATGAGAAAGCTCGCGCTATGATTCATGGCAAGGTTAGCGAGCCACGCTTCAGAGAAAGCGGAGGGTTGCTCGGGAGGAAATGTCGAATCGTCATGCGCTGCTGACGATGACGCTAACGCCAGAGAGAAGCTTCCTAAGCAGGCGGAGGTCCCAAGGCAGACGGAAAATCTGACGGAACGGGGGTTTTCCAAGCAGGAAAGGGGTTCGAAGGGAATATCCACGTTAGAAGGAAAAAGCTGTCGTTTTGACGAGTCGGGCGACGCGAAGCAGGATCCCGGGAAGGGAGACGACAGGCCGAAGGAATTTTCGAAGAAGAAGCGGGTATGTTAGCTCGTCTATTCAAGGCTGCGGCAAGGATACGTTGTGTTGTTGTGAATATGCTTTTCTGGCGAGGCTAGCGTTAGTGGTTCTGTGCGGGTGGATTTCTCCCCAAGAGGTCCCTTTTGCTAGTTAGTTCGTCTTCTTTTCATGAGAGGGAAAAATCGTCCAGTTCAAGCTATTCTGTCTCTCTTTTTCTTCCCTCCCCATCTCTCCCTCTCCCCCCACTCCTCTCTCGTCTTCAGTCACACATCCGCTCGACCCTTGCACCCCTATTGCTTTATTATCTCTTTCCCTTCCATCATCCCTCCTTCTGTCCCCTTACTTCCCTTTTTCAATCCTCGCCCTTTATTCTGCCCTTCCCCGCCCCTACAACCTCCCCCTTTTCTTCCCTCATCCTCTCCCTTTCTCTCTCATCTTCCTTCCCGTTCCTGATCCATGTCTGTGTCATAACGTGGCTGTTCATTTCTGCTCGTGTCTGTTCGTGTCTGCTGCTTGTACGACCTTGGTGGTGCCATCCCGTTTCTGCTCGTGTATTCTCGTGCCTGCTCATGTTTGTGTCATAATGCGGCTGTTCATGTCTGCTCGTGGCATGTCGTGCCTGCTCGTACCATTTCGTTTCTGCCCTTGTCATCTCATGCCTGCTTGTTTCATCTCGTGCCTGTTCGTGTCATCTCGTGCCTGTTCGTGTCATCTCGTGCCTGTTCGTGTCATCTCGTGCCTGTTCGTGTCATCTTGTGTCCCCTCGTGTCATCTCAGCACTCCAACAAGACCGCGAAGCTCAAGCAGAGCAAGTTGGATGCCCGCAGGGAGCAGTTTCTCGCGCAGGGTGAGTCGAAACGAGAGCGAGTTGGTTTGATTGAAGAGATCAGAGTGAGTGGAATCGATAGCAGGGTGAGTTGAAACGAGAGCAGGGTGAGTTGAAACGAGAGCAGGGTGAGTTGGAACGAGAGCGAGGTGACTTGATGAGAGCAGAGTGAGTCAAGGGTTCATAGAACTGAGAACAGACGAAGGAACACACGATCAATGAAGGTGATATAACAGGAGAATAATGGCGAGAGTACTTATGCCCGGCTCAGCCGCTCTCGTTCTCCCTGACAGCTGCCTCTTTGGGTTTTTACCCTTCATTTTCTGGCGCGCTTTCCCAATCAAACGTCACTTTTTCTAGATTTAAATGCCTTCCTCTCTTTTTTCTAATCCGTCTCTTATCCTTGTTATCTTCCCCTGCAGTTGCTGCTGCCAAGACCGCAACACCCAACGTTCAAGGTGTCAAGCTTCCTTCCAAAGTCTCAACGGAAAAGAGTTCCAGTGATAGTAAAGGTGCCAATTTCGCAGGAGAGGAATCCGGCGTGACAGTATCGGGGGCTTATTCTGAACAGCAAGATTCGCTTTCACTCCCTAACGGCCACGCGCCTGAGCGTGACAGTAACGAGCGTGACAAGAAGGAAAGCGTTGCTAGCGCTGGGGCTGCGAGTTTAAGACCCTGCGGGGGGGTATCTGGGTCGTTAGAAGAAGCCGGGAAAGCAAAGGCGGCTGGGGATGGTCATTCGATTGGTGAGAGCGCATTCGGTGCAGGATGCAAGGACTCTCTTGCCAATGGGGTTTCGGAAAAGAGGAGAGAGGGAGAGGAGGATAGGAACCGAGAGGAGAGCCGGGAGGGAGACAGAGGGCTTGGAGCAGCGGAGGAAGGAGGAGCGGCGGAGGATGCTGAAGAGAAGCAGTGGTGGGAGGATTCTGATGATGACGGGGGTGATGCAGGGGAGGGTGATGCAAGGGAGGGTGAAATGGGGACGGGTGGTTTGAGGGATGGGGATGGTGTGACGATTGGTGGGGAGAGTGATAGGGCAGGGAATGGCGGTGGCAGCACAGGGGAGGCCGCCTGTGAAGTTTCACTGAAGATTCATTACGAGGAGGGCGGGCAGTTGGCGAAGGCACCGCACGTTCAGGAGGGTGGGCAGTTGACGGAAGCTCCAAATTTGGAGGAGCGGGAGGAGGAGGGGGTGGTAGTTGAAATTCCAGTAGAAGCGAAAGTGGAAGGGACGTGTAAGGGGGCAGCAGCGATGGAGGGGGAGAGCGCAGCAGTGGACGCGGTATGTGGGGTGGGCCCCGGGACCAAAACAATCAGCAAGAGCATGGCCGCAGGGGTGACAGCGACATTGGTGTTAGTGAGTAATGGGGGTGGGAACGGGAGTGACAGGTTACTCTCTTGCACTGGTGCAGACGCGGAAGCTCCGGTAGTAGTGCCAGGTAGTGGGCCTGCTGACAGGGCTTCTGCTGATGGTGGTGGTGCGACTTCTGGTGCTGGGTCTGATGTTGCAGGGTTAGTTGGTTCTGGGGTTAAAGGCGGAAAGAAAAAGGGGAAGAAAGGGAAGGAGGGGAAGGAGGGCAAGGAGAGGAAGCAAGCAGGGGAGGTTGTGGGAAGAAGTATTGGAGCGAGGCAGAGGATGAAGGAGGTTGGGAAGGGGAGATTTGGAGGGAATGGTAATGGTGGAAGGTGTGAGACGTTATGTAATAGCAGTGGGAGCAGTATAAACTGTGGTGGCGATGGCAGCAGGGAAGGCAGTGATAACAGCAGATTTGGAGATGCTAGCGTTATTGAGACGTCTCAAAGTGCTGGGATGGAGCGCTGTGCATGTGGTGATCGTGGTGATAGCAGCGTTGGTAGCGAGGGTGGAAAGGGGACAGGAAGGAGGAAGGAAGGGGGGGAGCGGCAGGGGAAAGGGAAGGGAGAGAGGGAAAAGAGCGAGAAGATTGCGAGGAGAAAGAAGAATGGGGTGGTCAATGGAACACGAGGGATAGGTGGTTGTGATATTGTCTCTGGGAGAGTTGTGGAGCTGTATTTGAAGGGGAAGGAGAAGAAGAGCAAAAGAGGCGAGGGGAAGGAAGGAGAGGGAGGGGAGGAGGGGGAGGAGGGGAAGGAGGAGGAGGAGGGCGAAGGATGTGCCAAAAATGGGGAGGACGGCGAGGGCAGAGGGCAACAGATAGTGCAACAGGAGAGAACAGGTGGCAATGCAAAGCGCCGATTGAATGGGAGCCGTGCACGTGGGGAGAGGAGCAAGGACGGTCAGGGGAGTATAGAGGAAGGCAATAAGGAGGATGAGAATGTTCAGAAGCGGGAGCAGCAGCTGCAGCAGGGAGGACAGGGGCAGGGGCAGGTGCAGGGACAGGAACAGGAACAGGGCAATGGGGAGGCGGAGGGGGATAGGGACGGGGAGGGGGGCGGGGAAGGGGACGGGGAGGAGGGGAGTGGTGATGGTGAGGAAGATGATTGGGAAGCAGCAGCAGACGCTATCTGCTCCGAGGTACAAGAAATTCTTGAAGAGGGTGAAACTGGGGGGAGTGGGGTGAGCGTGCAGGGCGCGGGGGGTTATGCTCAGGGTGTCAATACTAGCAGTGCTGAGAGCACAACCACCAACACAGGCACCCTTAGCAGCAGCAGTGGCAGTGGCGGCAGTGGGAGCAGCGGGAACAGTGGGAGTGGGGGCGGAAGCGGCAGCTACGGCAGGGGGAAGGGGTGGGGGAGTTTTGGAGGCCAAGGTGGGGTGCATTGGGAGGGTGGGCTGCGGCCAGGGGTGGGGGTAAGAATGAACGGGCATGTGAGACATGTGAGCCATGGGGCGCATATGAGTCACATGGGGCATCTGGGGCATGTGTCTCATGTGTCTCAGGGTGGGTGGAGCGGCCATTCTGACTTATCAGCAGCACCGCCTTATTCGGAACGATACAACTCCCAAGCGTCTCTCTTCCCTTCCCGCAGCACAGCCCCTCCATTCTCCTCCTCCTCCTCCTCCTCCTCCTCCTCCTCCTCCTCCTCCTCCTCCTCCTCCTCCTCCTCCTCCTCCTCCTCCTCCTCCTCCTCCTCCTCCTCCTCCTCCTCCTCCTCCTCCTCCTCCTCCTCCTCCTCCTCCTCCTCCTCCTCCTCCTCTTCCCGTGTGTCCGATTCCCAAGCTGCTCGTCTCTCATCCTCCTCCTTCCCTTCTTCCACCTTCCCATCCTTCTCACCTGCCACTCTCAGACCAAACCCTACCCTCCCCTCCTCCACCTCCTCCTCCTCTCCCTCCTTCTCACTCTCCCTGGCCGGCACTCAGAGCATTGACTTCTGCAACGGGACAAAAATCACCGGTGGGGGGTTGAGACCAGAATACACATACAACGCAGCAGGCATGGGGGGGAGGGGGCAGTTACGCTGCCCTGCTGCTGCCTCTGCCGCCGCCGCTGCTGCTGCTGCTGCTGGCGATCGTGGCTGGAGAACGGACGAGTGTGGTTTCGCTGATCTGAGGCGCCTCAAAAGCTCCTCTGTATCTACCACCTCCGCCGCTGCTGCTGTGTCGTCTTCTTCGGCTGCCGCGTCTGCTGCTGGTGGTAGTGCTGCTGCTGCTGCTGGCGGTGCTGCTGGTGCTGCTGCTAGTGAGCGAGCATGGCGACCAGACGATTCGTCTCGGCCCCCTTCCCTGCCTCCCCCGGTTGCTCTACTCTCCTCATCTTCCTCCTCTTCATCCTCCCCTTCCGCTTCTTCCCCCTCCTCTTCCTCCTTTTCTTTCTCGTCCCTCAACTATCAGAACCATTACCAGCAGCAGCAGCAGGATTTTGCACGTGCGCCCAGTTTTGCTCACATGAGCGGCAACAATAACAGCAGCAGCAGCAGCAACAGCAACAGCGTGGAACCCACACCACCGCTCCTCCTCCTCCTTCTCCTCGTCCTCCCCTCCCTCCGTTTGGACTCTAGCCAGTTTCATCCGATCCCCCTACAACACCTTCTCTTCCTCTTCCTCCTTCCTACCATCCCACCACAACCCATCATCACCACCATCAGGAGCATCACACTCATCAGACCCATCTGCAGCAGCAGCGGCAGCAGCAGCAACGCCACTCTGTCCGATCTGTGCAGAGGAACTAGACAACACAGATTCCTCCTTCCTCCCCTGCTCCTGCGGGTTCCGCCTTTGTCTCTTCTGCCACCACCGCATCGCATCAGACGATGGACGCTGCCCGGGCTGCCGCCAGGCCTACAGCCCTGAGGTAGCTGCCAAGCTCTCCCGCCCGCCCAACCTCAAGCTGCGATCGTAGCAGCAGCAAGACGCGTCTCCTTGCACCTCTGCACCTTCCTTCATTCAGCCGCTGCCAGTGAGTCTACTTTTGGGTCGACTCGAAAGTAGCAGCAGCAAGAACCCTCTCCTTGCACCACTGCACCTTTGCACCTCTTTCTGACGCTTCCTTCCGCCGCTACGCGCTCCGTCCTCCTCCTCCCATCGGCCCATTCCTCCCTGCTTCTCTGCTGCCACGGATGACTGTCGTTAGCCGCAAAGCTCTCCCGTTCCCGCTATCTCTAAGCTCCATGTGCTGCTGTTAGCACACGGGGTGTAGATCCCTACATTCGCGGCTAAGCCCTTTCCTCTTTAGCATCGTGTCACAGCAGTGCTCACTGCAGGGTCACTGCAGGAGTGGAAGTTGGGTATTACTCAATACTCCAACCATTATGTGTATTTGGTCTTGCCGGTATGGCTCGGTTGTATCCATTAGTTTTTTTCCGCACTTGCTTTTTGGTTTCTGACGGATTTTTGCCTCAGTTTTGCTCCTGTGCTTGGCATCTCATTCTGGTAATATTACTAGTGTGCTGGTGTGTGCCTTCCTTGAAGTTATGGGTCCAATTCTTTCTTGCTGTGCTTCTCTTTTTACAAAGATGAACTAGGCTTGTACTGAAGCTCCAGTCAATAGCGAGGGCAGCAGGTTGTGGATGTGCTGACGCGAAAGCAAATCGAGCTGGCTTTGCTGTTTCACGGGCCAGAACCATACACCTTTGGAACACACAGCACAGCAAGAGCGCCACAAGGTAAAAACTCACAACAAATAAACCTTTGAATGGTACACTAACTGTGCACCTAGCTTATATAGGATATGCCAATTCAGTCAACAACGCACAAAATTATGCTGTCTACCAAAAAGAAGAATGTTAACAGCTCTACATCAATCAAATCACGCAAAAAGACAACGCCTGAGCGACGACATGCCGGCCATATCTGCCAGTCCTACTGGCCCGCCTGACATGCCACCACCGTTCAAAACCAAGTCAGCAGAAGAAACCGAACCTGATGCCATGGAAGAGGGGCCAGCTGAAGTCAGAGCAAGACCGCCAGCAGAACCAACTGACCCCCAGCTCTCATCAGCCAGAGTGCCGAAGGATGATCCAGCCCCAGTAGCAACTCCCTTCAAATGCCCCACGCCATGCCCGTTTCCAAGCTTCAGCGTCGCGCTGGCACACGCTGCTGTAACAAAGTTACCACAAGCCGTCAGGTTGGCGTTTTGCAGCTTTGCTCCCGCCGCCATAGGTGCTGCGAGTGGTAGCGGGGCAGTCAGTGGGCTCGGCGCTGTGCTGGGATGGGATGGGCCGAGCACCGGAGTTGCATCAGGCGTTATGGGCGTCAGAGCAGGGACTGAGGAAGGCACACTCGCCTTGGACAACTGTGCAGCAGCAGCAGGAGCAGCAGGAGCAGCAGGAGCAGCAGAGGGGACTGTAGAGGACGAGGAGGATTGAGAGGCAGACGCAGACGCAAAGGCGGAATCGGAGCAATCAGCAGCACAGCGAGCCGAGAGAGAGGCGACGGGAAGAGCAGAGGGAGCAGCAGCAGCAGCGGGAAACGCGGCTGGCGGAAGCTGAAATTCTCCAGAAGTGGGCGGGGAGGGGTGGGTGAGAGTGGGCGGAGCGAGGGTGCTGGATGGTGTGAGGGGCTTTCGAGTTGCGGAGAGCGCGAGGGGCTTTCGAGCGAGAGCCAGGCACGGGGATATGGGAGCGAGGTCCGAGTGGGCAGCAGAGGCAGCGGAGGTGCCTCGGGTGGGAGTGGAGAGAGTGGGAAGCCAGACCAAGCGTTTCGGAGCCAACTTCCTCTGCTGCTGCTGCTGCTGATGGGGATGATGCTGATGCTGATGCTGATGCTGGTGCTGATGCTGATGAGTCTGGTCCGGGTGTTGGCTCGCCTCGTCCTGCTCCACGGGGCGGAGCTGGAACGTTTGAAACCGTTGTGTGGGCCGTGACTGCTGAGGTTGCTGCTGGGGTTGCTGCTGCTGCTGTGGCTGCTGCTGCTGCTGTTGCTGCTGTTGCTGCTGTTGCTGCTGTTGCTGTTGCTGCTGCTGTTGTTGCTGCAATGCGTAAGGTTGGAAGAGCGCCACAGCTGCCTGACTCTGCGTAGGCTGCTGCGCCTGGAACAGTCGCTGCGGTTGCAGCGGCTGCTGTGGCAGTTGTAGCGGGAACGGTTGCTGGCACTGTACCGGCGCAGTACGGCAGACGAACGGCGACGTGTCAACCACAGCTGACCACGGAGAACCCACCGCCACCGCATTGCCCGCTCCTCCCAGCGGCGATCCAAACACGGGCGACGGCGCAACCCACTGCGCGTGCCCCGCGGGAGACGGCGGAATCGACGGCGCGGAGAGAGGCGATGGCGACCCGGCCACGCGCATCGCCGCGATTCGCCCCAAAATCGGCGTTACCCCGATCTGCGGGGACAAGAGCGGCGCTATTGCTGGCGTCATCGTTGGCGTCATCACTGGCGGCACAGCAGCAGTCGGCAGGGGAGAAAGAAGCGCTGCGGCGACGCTCGTCGACGCACGCGACCGCACCGGCGTTCCCACCGCGAACCCCGGGAGAGGCCCAGTTCGCGGCCGCAGGGGCGACGCGAACCCGCCGGTCACCGCGGCGCTCATGCCGCCCGCTCTTGCCGGCCGTCCGTTCATCGCGAACACCTTCCGCCGTACGATCCGCCCGCCGCGCGTGTGCACGAGGATCCACGGGTGCGCCAGGAGCTTGTACGCGGGAGGGCGGCGCGCGGGGTCTTTAACTAGCAGGCACCGGACGAACAACTTGGCTTCCGCCGAAACGCTCTGCCACGCGGGCGAGGAGAAATCCGGCTCGTCGTGGCAGATCGAGTGCATGATCTGCGCGTCGTCCTTCCCGCCGAAAGGCGGCGCGCCGCAGAGGAGGATGTAAAGAACCACGCCGAGCGACCACACGTCCGCGGCGAAGTCGTACTCGCTAGAAACAACCTCGGGAGCCATGTATAGCGGCGATCCCGCGATTCCCGAGGCCTTTTCGCCCTTGGCGAGAAGAACCGCGAGCCCGAAATCCGCGAGCTTCACGCTGACTGCTTCTCGCGGCGCCGCAACGCCTTTGGCACCGGAGACCGCGCCGGAATCCCCGCCGGAACGACCGCCGGAAGACGACGATGACGCGGACAACGATGCCGACGCGGACAACGATGCCGACGCGGAGAGGAGGATATTCTCAGGCTTGACGTCGCGATGCATGACGCCCTGAGAGTGGCAATACGCGACGGCCGACACGAGCTGTTTAAACACCCTCGCGGCCTCTTTTTCCGGAAACCTTCCCTGTCGTTCCACCGCCTCGTACAGCTCCCCACCGTCGCAGTAATCCATGACGAGATGCATGGATTCCGAGTCCTCGTGCACGGATTGTAACTGTACGATGCTCTCGTGGCCCGACACGCGTTTCATCGCGGCGATCTCGCGTTTCATCTCCGCCTCGCCGAACTTGGCGCTGTTCTTGGGGATGCTCTTGCAGGCGAACGTTCTCCGCGTTATCCGATCCTCGACTGCCCAAACCTGCCCGAAGTGACCCTGACCGATCATCCGCTTCTTGGAGTAACGCTCGTGAAGCGGCGCGGCTGAAGTCAGCGATGGTTCCGCTGCTGCAGGTGCTGTTGATGTTGCTGCTGGCGGTGGTGGCGGTGGTGATGCTGCTACTCCGCATGCTGCTGGTGCTGGTGCTGGTGCGAGGAATGGAGAAGAAGCAGGTTTAGGCGGGGAGGATATCAGACGAAGTTCCGGAAATTCTGGGACCGAGGCGTTCCGTTTATGTCGGTTGGTGGAATAGGGGGAGGGAGCGAAGGTGACGAAGTCGGAGATATCATCGCGAGCCATGGCGGCTGGAAACTGAGGTGATTGAAATCCCCTTGGCTGGAAGCAGTCGCGAGCTACTGACAGTCCGTCGCGCTCAGCTTGCTCGCAGCCGATTCTGGCCGTCATCGTGCCGTTTCCACGTCACTCTAACGGAAATTCTATCGAGGATTTAGAAGCCTAATTCGCGGCGAAGTAAGAACGTGCTTTGAACGTAATATTCCTCTGGCTGAAGTTTGTAGGAAAGGTGAGAAACAACGCAACAGGATGGAAACTGGGTCACCACGCTACGAACTCGGGACTTTGAACTGGAGATCACACTCGAGTGAACTAGAGAAAAATAGAGCTATCAAATCAGGAACAAGCTCGTTACAGATCGGCAAGAGTCAGACTTCCTAAAGCTGCGTTGTACAAATGTCGCTTTTCCTGAAGCTCGGCTGGTCTGATATCCATTTCCGGCTGCGGTGCTGGATTCAGCTGAAACCTCGATAATTCCTCGCTCACTCTCCCCATGGCATGGGTCATGGCCTTCTTGGGTTTGTCTGCTGAACAGGTGGGGGGTGGAGGTTGGAAAAAGCGGGGTGGGGGGGGGAAGGGGGAGGGGGAAAGCAGAGGGTAGGGGGGAAAGCAGAGAGTAGGGGGGAAAGGAGAAGGGGCGGAAAAGCGAAGTTCTTGGCGGAAGAGGATTTCAAGGCTGGGTGAAAACCGCGTTATTGGGGGCACCCCTTCCGAAAAGGCGGTGACCGCATTGGGAATTCCTTTGAAGTGGGGGTGTCCCGCCGCCTGGGAGATGGAATGGCGGGAGAATGGGGTTTTCGGGGGAGTTCATTGGCGCAGCGAGGCTTCATGTGGTGGCTGCAGTGCACTTCGCGTGGCATGCGGTTTCGCTTCGGTTTTGCCGAGCCCCAATCAAATTCCTTCGGCAACCTCCAACACAGTGCGCCTAGGCTCAGAGCGTTCCGCAGCGCTGCAGAGACGGTGCTCTGCTGGCGTTGCCTGGTGCGGAAAGAAAAATCGGGTTTCGGCATTCAGGGGATGAGAACCAATCCGCTTATCGGGAAGATGCGGAGCCCATGTGGCTCTTGAACACGCATGCACTGACCCGTCTCCTGAAGCGACAGCTCGTTGGGTTGTTGTGTTGTGCGAATTGCGGGGGAAGCCGCGGGGAGGCTTGTTGGAGGACGGGAGCAGGGCTGTCGATTCAAGGGCATATGGCCTTAATGCCCTGAACATTAAGGTCTGACTTTGCCCCGAAGTTCAGATTCTCAGGATTATTTTTTCGTACAGCCCGGAATGATAACGGGCGTGGGCTGGGCCTTCCCCTGATTCTTACAGGGGCCTCTTGGAGGGTTTCCCTGAATCCCCGTTAAAGTTTTCGGCCTTACCCGGAAACTTCCAGAGCCCTTCTTCGCCCCCCCCCCCCCCCCACACCCTCTCCCTTCCCGTTTTTCCCTGTCTGATCTAACGACGTGGGCTGGGCAGGTGTGTACCAGATCTTCGACGGTGAGAAGCGCCGCAAGCCTGCCACTTAGTTATTAGTGTTGAGAAAGTAGATAGGTCGATAGGCAGTTCTAGTTTAACTCTGCCTTTATTAGGTTTCGTTATGTAGAGTTTGCCCTGATTGTTGTAGTGTAGCCCTGAATTTATTTTTTTGGTTGGGTGCTTTCCCGGACGCTTAAAGGCTCGGAAAAGGACACTTCCCGGAGATTTCAGGGCTGAAATACGGGCACCTCAGACTCTCAAGTGTTGGCCTGGAACCAATCGACAGCCCTGGACGGGAGCCCCCTAGGGCCTCCGGTGCGCATGCGGGGGAACTTCCTTATTGGTTTCCTTGACCGTGGTTGTTAGACCCCGGCTGGAGTCGCTGGATTTCGCCTGCGCTTGGTTCGGTCGGATTGGTTGAGGCGTCAGTAGGGAGGTCAGCCTAAAGTTCAAATGGCAGAGGATCCACGTCTTGGCGCGTAGCTCATTAAACGCGAAAAAAATCCCGCCAAAACCGAGTCAGAAGGGGCTGCTTATAGATTCAAATGGCACGCCTGTTTCAGTGGAGTACCACCTGCCGAGTCGCGATGGGTCTGCCGATAACCAATGACAGGGGCAGGCCATAAACATGTGACCCGCTTGGCCATCATCCGCGCGCAAACTAGCGGAAGAGAGGTTGGGGAAATGCAAAGGGGGAAGAGAAGCTTGATCTGACTCGGGAAGTCTAACCCAATGGGAAAGTCTCCTACTATCTTGTGGTCGGTGCGGACGGCTCCAGGTTTCCTCCCAGCGTCACGGCTTTTCCTAATCCAGTCATCTTGGAACCTGGGAGTTTGGATAAAAAAAGGCACACTGGACTACCGCATTTCAAAAATATCCTAGACTATCCCGCATCAGTAGGGATGTGCAACACTGCCACCTATGAACTGGTTAGCGGAAACCGAGTCCAGGCGGAGTGATTCTACGGCTGAAAATCCATCGAAAAATCCTACCAAAACAACAGTTGAAGCGAGAATTACGTTCGCTAACACTGATTGTACATTGTTCAACAAAGAAAGCATCACGTAGATTACCCCGGGTAGTCTTTTCCTTCAGTTAGCTGCCCACAAAAATGAATCTAGAAGGTTCCTAAAACCGCGCCGCCAGGCTCCGAAATATTACGTTCTGCCATCCAGCCTTTCCGGAGATAATTTGGAAGATATTTCCTGTGGAATCAAAGACCTGACAACCAGAGAGGGATCACGAGGATCCTGGAAAGGAAATCCCCGCGATTATTCGTTGATTGCACTGAACATCATCATTCGTACACGTAGGCCTCCTTGGATACATGAAGGCTACACCAATGGATGCGTCAAAAATTCTGACAAGTCGAAGCGATCTTCCGGATTTGCAGCTGGAAAAGGGTGCACAAGGCTGCATATTGAATCTTGACTCGATTCAAAAACCGGTAAGGTGTGTATATCCCTGTGCAAACATGCCCACAATGGGTTTAAAATCAAGCTTCCTACTCATGTTTGCAGGGTTCAAACAAGTGATTGCCATCATATTACGAATAAGATATTGTGGGTTATCTATCAGATTAAGGTGATATGTTAGTGAAGTATGAGATTTTAAGCATCTTTTTTAGATACCGGATCTTACGATATGATCCCCTATGAAACAGCATCAAAGTTTCCAGAAACTTTATTAAAAAATCTGATAAAGAATAAGACACTACTCAACATAGTATAGATGCTCAAATATAATTTGACTTATTGGACCATGTCGTCTCACCCTTATCACTCACTGCGAGCCCTTTAGCATATCCTTTTCCGTTTTGACAAAAAGATCTTACTATGACTATAGCGCCAAATGTTTAATTATGTATATTTTCGAGTAAAATTTTTATTGCTAATACAAATGCAAATAGATTTATTTTTTTTGCATATATAGTGTTATTGAAACATTGTAATCCACGCCTTCGACGTTTTAATTTCATTCTTGTTTATAAGTGTTTCGGATATAATGCATTCTATATTATCACAACTTGTATTGTGCATCACACAAGATTCTGAATGGCGTAGGCTTATATTTAGTATCTTTTAACACTAAATGGGTTGGTGTAAGACCAAATAAATGTCCCAAGAAGAATACATAACAAATTAAAACAAGAAAGCAACTTTCGATCGAAAGTTTTGTTATGATTATGAATGCTTCATTTCCGTCGCTCATCGTCGACCTGCCCAAGTTGGCGACATTATCGACCATCTACGATGTTGGGGGAGCTGATGCACTGCCTTTGGTGCCTTTCGTTAGCATCGAACGTGGCCGACGTGACGTTGTCGGCGTAAATCAAGGTAATGACGGGGCGAAGTCGGCAACAGGGGAGCAATTGGCAAAGGGGTTGCTGATAGGAAAGCTGACAATGGGGAAGTGGCCTGTGGGGGAGCCTGAGGGCGTGCCTATTAGAAGTGGCCACTGGAATGGCCCGAAGTGGTCTCTCTAAGGTTACATGTGTTATCCTGGGGGGATCAGGGTGCGCTGACCCACCAAGTAAACATGCAATTTTATCCCAGTCGGTTAGCGGATTGGAATGCTTTCCCTGCATGGTGCGGTGAGCGTGGATCGGGACTAAGGTTCGATTCCTGCTATCGACGACTTTCTGTGCCCTTCTGCTAGGCCCTTTTAGTGAGGGGAGTGTTGGAAGTTGCCACTAGAATGGCCTGAAGGGTCTCCCTAAAGGCTATAGGTGTCGTCCTGGTGGGGTATGGATGCGCTGACCCACCAAGTAAATTTGCTCTTTTATCCCACTCGGTTTGCGAACTAGAATGCTATCCCTGCAGTCACTTCGTCTAGCGACGCTTGAAAGTTTACCAGTAGATTCGGCGACGAAGTTGTGGAGCCGTCTAGTGATGGCTCGTCAAGCGACGTGGTGGAAGCCCTAGAGCACAAGCGGCCATTTTGAAACTCCACCTTCTCCAAATTCAAAATATCCGCCCCGATCTCACTAATACGCTTTTAAACTATGCGTATGCAAACGCCGCGCTATCGAAGCTGGATCCCAACATTCACGAAGATCCTACGCGAGGTTCGGACATTTTGATAATGATTGTCAAGGAGGCTTTGCTGAGCTGGATAGGCAATGCAATCTAAAGGCCAATACACGAGGCGCTACGGATCTCCTCGCCAGTGGCACATGGAGCTCGTGTTTCAGCCTCGCGGCGTCAATATCATAAAGAAATGTTGGTTGCTTATAGCAGACAATCACTCTACAGCAGGCAAAGTGCATGAAGGCTATGAATTGTACGACGTGATCGTACCATTGCCTAATGCGTGTGCAAGTTATTTCTGCTTGTACATGAAATTGGCAAGCGTCTTGATGAGAAAAAAATAATAATAAATCATACAATTGAAAAAGATTGATACAGCAAGGTTGCATTACAACACACCTAGCAACTCAGCAAAGCGATCTTCGAACGCATCACGAAGGCATATTGCCAATATAGCACGGAGGCGCTGCCAATGCTGCGGCAATGTGGCTTGCCAGCGTTGCACCATGGAAGTCTGCGGTCGTTGCAACGTTGCACCATGGTAGCTTGTGTTGGAAATGGACACTGGAATGGCCCGAAGTTGTCTCCCAAGGGCTACATGTGTCGTCCTTGGAGGGTATGGGTGCGCTGACCCACCAAGTAAACATGCCCTTTTAGCCCAGTTGGTTAGCGAACTGGACATGGTGGAGAAGTGTCGAAGAGAAAAGGCCTCGCCCTCGCTTGGGCGAAGTCGACCAGGAATTTCGGAACAGAACGGTGTTCGTTTCGTGGTCATCGGCGACTTCGGGGACTTTTATCTGCGTGCGACGAGTCGTTTGTCGACGAGATTATTTGGTCGAGGTAGAAGTGTTTCCTCTGCTCGATCAAGGTCCTCGTCTACGAAGAGCTCATCGACGGGAGTAAAACGATGTCAAAGACTAGCCTTTCTGATGGACGGAATTGGCAGAATTGGTGTTCGACTGATTGGTGGTCGACAGAATTAAGTTCGACGAGTGTTTCGTCGAGCAGAGCGATTCTGGTCGACCAGAATTACTTAGATCCAAAACTCGCAATGTGCGCGAATTTCGCCCAATCACGAAACAGCAAATTTCGACCAATCAGAGAATTTCGGAAATTGTACTCCCCAGGAGATTTCGAATCAGTAAAGGAATAGGACCTGAAACACGTTTTTACTAACAGTAAAAACGTGCACAACTATGAACGTTGTAAACCTGAGAAACTACCAACTCAGGTGAAATCTGCATGCGTTTGTCGTTTCACCTGCCGTTGCTGACTCGACAGATTCAGGTGCTTGTCGAGGAACGTTTCTACAGGGTTCGTTGCCTTTGCTATTTGGTTCTCCTTGCTTGTACCATAATCTTGTTCTATCAATTTTCTTAGTGAAACTATGCTTGTATTCTACTAAGGCAACTAAGTTCACTCCTGAGAATCACTGCCAGAACTCTGACCGTGTGTCCCACGCTAGTCAAGCTCTCCCGTAGAATAGTATTCTCCGCAAGAAGTGGGGTAGAGACTTGGGTTCAATTCCTGCTGTCGACAGATTTCCGGTGCCCTAGTGGTGGGCCCTCCCAGTGAGGGGAGTATTGGAAATGGACACTGGAATGGCCCGAAGTTGTCTCCCAAGGGCTACAGGTGTCGTCCTGGGAGGGTATGGGTGCGCTGACCCACCAAATAAGCATGCCTTTTTAGCCCAGTTGGTTATCGAACTGGACAGCCTGCGCTCATTGTGCATCATGTGCGTACATCTACGGCACCTTCACAACAAACGGTTGCTTGAACGTCGTGCACATGATACACAATGAGCATGTATGAGGCTGTGGAGCACATGATTTCGATTTCACAGGTCGAGTTTTGCCAACACATGAGGGGAAATTTGTGCACATGCAGAATTTCGTTGATCAGTTACTTTGGTTGATCAGAAAGAGGTTGCTCAGTCAACGTCACTTACAGATTAATTCCGTCTTCCGGCGCCTTTTCGTCGACGACTGAAGCTCGGCTTCGCTCTTCGTTTCATTTCCTCGACCAGCCCCTTGTCGGTTTTCGTTTCGGCCACATCGAAGGTTCTACGGATGTTGACTGCTCATGCTCATCGACTAGGCGCTCTGTCACACTTTCTCCTCAAAATTGGCGTCGGCCACGAAATACATTTCGTCCGGCTGCACACATTTTGAGCACATGATCCGTGAGTTAGTCGCGTGCGAGCAAGGACGGGGCCGTTCCTCTGAGCAACTTTAACGAATTACAACTCCAACGACACAGTCGCCTGCAAAAAAATTGCTCATGGTAATGTGAGGCTTCATGCTGGTCTGCAACATCAACCACGAGGAGACGTATGCGTGGTCGGCAGCCACGTCACGCTGCACCGTTGCCGTTCTCGACCTACACCTCATGCAACTCAACATGAAGTACTTTATGTTATATGTGGATTAGTCGTCAAGCTACCACGACGGTGCACCACGCATGTGCAAGCTGCTGAAGAGCTTGGTTGGCCTCAAGCAGAGCCTGCTGCTGGTACTCGACGCTATAGAGCGTATTGACTCGCACCGGCGAGAGCAAGAGTCAGATTCTCGAAGCCCTCTACTTCAAAGTCGTCGACGATGATGTGACTTGCCGGTTGCTTGTCAACGTCGACTGCCTTACCGCCTCCAATACCAGCATTAGACTCTCAATTGTGTTGCTCGAGTACACAACGCATTGACTGCGCGAGATCAATCCGCTGCAAAAAATATATGGGGCTGGAGATTGTGCACGACCGATCTATGCGAAAGATGTTGCTCCACCAATAGTAGTACAACAGGCTGCGTAGGCGCTTCATTGATGAAGAGCAGTCTGGCTGGCTTCCGAAGGAGTTTCTGGATGCGAGATTATATCGTATAAATTATAATATTGAGCTTTCATATTCACACAAAAGAATTTGTCATTACAGGATTGCATGGTTCAAAAAAAAGTTTAGCGTTTTGTTTATTGGATTGCAGTGAGCTGGAGCATCAGTTAGATGTCTGTGCCAAGATAGTCACTCATTGTGTGGTGTGTATTTGCAAGACTTTGGAGGGGGAGGGCCATAACAACAATCCAATAAGAGTGCTAAATCTACACGGTGTAGTCACTGCTCCTCATAAGTTTTGCTCGCTGAAGTCCATGGCGGAGGCAAAACTGCGAACAGTTTCTGCCAATTCGCCGTTTCCATTTCCTTTCCTGTCAGTTGCCATCTTTCAGTGACGTTGCGCGTTTTCCGGAAACGTCTGGTAATAAACAGCTGCCGTTTACATTTGCTTCCGAAGGCCGAAACCAGCTCCTCTGTTCTCTTTTACCTAAGTGAGCCTACATCAGTTATCCTTCTTCCCGTCCCGTGATTACTTAACCATGATACAGCCAGAGCTGTGCTTGTTCGAAGAGGTAGGATTTCAAAGCAGAAAGGCCAAAACACACGCCACACGCACCTCGGTGGCTGAAACCCGAAACACATGTGCCGCTTAGAGGTCCGGAACTTCTGACATTTGAAATAAGCCCTAAATCGGAAAGGTTGCAGGGGGTTTGTTGAGCGGCGGCTACGGAAACGACAGCCAACCATGGCAGTTCGGTTCAGTTTGGTTCCGCTTGGAATGAGCTGATAATATAACGGCAGCCATGGCAGCGAGCGAGCACAACACACCGAACACCCGTCCGTCCTCTCTCATCTCGTCGCATTCGCTCCACGCCACATCACATTCCCCTCAACCACCAAATGGGTTGGGGCACGCCGTTATGGTGACAAGAAGAGCATCAACCAAATCACGATTCGCGTCATCCAGCAAGCACGCCTCTCAGTTCCGCTTGTTCATCTTGTCCGCTTCTCGCGTAAGAGTTAGGAGAGTGAACGCCACGCCATGCCACTCTTTCCGATAATGTAGCGCGAGCCGTCGTGTACAGCATCTCGGGCCTCGTATCACAACTCCTAAGCTCGTAGATTCGACCTTGAAGTTAGGACCACATAGTGTACTCGCAACTGCGTCGCGTTCCTCTTCGTCACTCCAAGCACGATAACGGACGGCACAGCCATCACGTAAAGCCGTTTTTTTTCTCAACGCGTAGCAGGGGGACTGCAAGCGGAACTAGGAGTAGCCAGCAAATCTCACGTGGCGCGTTGCGATTGTTCTGCGTAGTCTGAAGATCACGCGCGGTGATTTTGTACATTGTTACTCATCCGTGCTCGTGCGTTATTCTCGCTGCGTGCTCGTGCGTGCTTGCGCGCGGTGCATTGCGTCGAACGCCCTCGTCCCATGTAGTTGCAATGCGTGCGTCCTTTCTTTGTTGATACGCTACAAGTGAAATCTCCTCAAAGGCTCATTCGTCAATGGCTCATTTTCGTACGACAGCCCTAAATTAGCTCAAATTCCGGAGAGTGCTCGTCTCAACCTGCGTCTAAAAATTAGTTCAGAAACACATTGATAGTCTAACCACCCCGCGACGACTACTAAGTCGGCCTATTTATCACCTCACCACCGCGACTCGGTCAGCTTGGTTCGGACAGAAACGATAATTAGTTAACGATGCTCGGTCCTAACAGTGTTATGGACAATACTCGGAGATAGCATTCGTATGCCATTCCCGCCCGCGTTCGCTGAGTTGCTGACTGTATTTATTAGCGAACCGGCAGATAGCCAAGTGGCTGATAACCGAGAAGCGGGTAGGCAAGCGGGCGATAGGCAAGCGAGCGATAGGCAAGCGAGCGATAGGCAAGCGATAGGCAAGCGGTCGATAGGCAAGCGGGCGACATGGGGAACGGGGGAACATCAACTTCCCGTGAACCTGTTCGGCGCGCAGCCCTGCTTTCACGCCGCCACGTGTCACCTGCATCCCTCATTCCGTCCCACCTCCCATTCCTCCCACTCCACCTCCTCCTCCTCCTGTCTCTCCTCCACCCGTCGTCTCTCGTCACCCCGGCAACAGCGGCGCCAGCAGCGGGTACGTGTGTGGGTGGGAGAGGTGTAAGTGTGGGGTGTGTGTGTGCGCGCGCACGCGCACGCTCGCGTGTGTGACACACACACGCGCTCACGTGCTGGGGGTTGAAATTCCAGACCTCTTTCCCCCCTTCTATGCCACACCACGCAGCAGCGGGGCCTCCCTAAGCACCTCCGCTCCCCTCTTCTCTTTCCCCCCCTGCCCCCCCACACAGCAGCGGGTCGCCCCCTAAGCACCTCCGCTCCCCTCTTCGTACCTTCCAAGGGCGTCCGCTTGTTCTTTGAGTCGACTCATAAATCACCTCCTCTTTCCTCCTACCTCCCCCTCCCTCCCCCTCCCTCCCCTTCCCCCTCCATCTGCACCGCACAGCACCAGACTGCACCCTAAGCACCGCCGCCCTCTTCGTGCATCCCAAGGGCACCCCCTCCGCTTGCTGCGGCTCCCAGGACAATCCCTGTGGTATGTGACACGTGGCAAGTCAGTCAGACACGTGCCAAGCCCGTTAAACACGTGTGTGGGTGTGTATGCGTATGCATACAGACACTTATGCATATGTGCAGTGCAGTGACTTTCAGGTTCTACGTCCCTGCATGCCCTCTCCCCATACATGCTCTGGCTCCAAGCCAAAGCCAAAACCTCCTGTGCTATGCCCTCTTGCTGTGGCACGGCATGCGCTCTCCCCATGCTGCGCTCTCCCCATGCTGCGCTCTCCCCATGCTGCGCTCTCCCTATGCTGTGGTCAGTCCTTGTCAAAGATTTTCCCGCGCTTGCCCCTCTTTGGCCCTGTATCTCCATTCCCATCCTCGTTGTCTCATTCCTTCTCCCTGTTGTTGTCTTCCCCACCCTTGGTCTCCCTTTCCGACCTTCTGCAGGTTCACTGGAAGCAGCTCTAGCAAGGTTTGTCCCACCCTAGCAGCTCTAACCTTACCGTTCCTCCCTGCCAGGTGTTTGTTTAGAAGCCCGGGAAATGAAAAAAAGGAATGCAGGGTGTTTTTTTGTAAAAAGCACTCCGCAGGCTCACTGGAATCTGCTATAGCAAGGTTTTGTCCCAACAGCCTTCACCACTCACCACCCCACCGCACCGCACCCCACCCACCCACCATCCACTGTCCTGACCTGAGGGGAGAAAGCCATACAGAGAGATTCCCATTGGCTTTAGAGCAATCCGATCTCACTGCCACTCCCAACTGCCACTCCCAATTGCCACTCCCAACTGCCACTACCAACTGCCACTCCCAACTGTCCTCCCCCAACCCCCGTGCCCTCCTGCTTGTGCCCCGTTTCTTGCTGTAAGCAATGCTTGAAAGCTCTCATGTCCTTTGAGAATTTTCAAAAAACCTACTTTTGTCACTCTCCTCCCACCTTTCCCGTCTCCTCCCTTTCCCACCCGCTACCTTTCCTCTCCCCCTCCCTCCCTCCCTCCCTCCCTCCCTCCCTCCCTCCCTCCCTCCCTCCCTCCCTCCCTCCCTCCCTCCCTCCCTCCCTCCCTCCCTCCCTCCCTCCCTCCCTCCCTCCCTCCCTCCCTCCCTCCCTCCCTCCCTCCCTCCCTTCTTCAATTCCTCTCTCTGAACTCCCACCTTTTTCAGAGCATCTGACAACGCTACAGTCACACTCGCTTCAGGAACATACACTCGCACCGGTCTCCCTCCATCCGCCCCCATCCTCCTCCCTCCCCTCCTCGCCCTCACCATCCTCGGCCCTGCCCTCCCCTCTCCTCCTGCTGTTCTTGACTGCAATGGTGGCCCCTGTCTTGTTGCTTCATGCCAAAGCACCTCCGCTGCTGCTGCTGCTGGGAGTGGGAGTGGGAGTAGCAACAACAGCAGCAAAGGCAGCGGGGGGAGGTGGTGTGAGCAGCAGCAGCCGGTGCTGGTGGTGAAGAATTTAAGAGTGCTCAATGGAGTCACAACGGGGAGCGGGGGCTGCCTGCTGTTGGATGGGTACCGTGCACTGCTCAGGTGTGTATTGCGGTGCTGTACGGCTCTCAGGTGTGTAACAAGGTGTTACTCAGGTGAGTGGCAGCAGGGGGAGGTGGTGTGGGCAGCAGCAGCCGGTGCTGGTGGTGAAGCATCTGAGTGTGGTTAACGGAGTCACAACGGGTGGTGCTGGATGCGTACCGTGCGGTGCTCAGGAGCGTAATGCGGTTCTCAGGCGTGTAATGCGGTGCTCAGGTGTGTATGCTTGCAGTCCTGTGGAGTGCTGAAGTAAATGCTGTGCACTAGGCGATTTCCTTTTCAGGTTAAGGCTGTTCTCTGAGAGCCACGCTTAGTTAAGTGATGTGACAGAGTAACTGTTCCACTTAAAAGATGTCCTGGCGCATATGATTGGCATCTGAATGTATGAGATTCAACAAACTGTTCCTTGAGAGATGACTTTTGAGTCGACTTAAAAGTCGCCTCGACTCAAAAGGCACCTAAAAAATAGCTGAATGTATGAGTATCAACAAGCTGTCCCTTCAGAGTTGCCCAGCAACGAGTCTATTATTGATTCGACTCAAAAATAGCTCTTCCTTGAGGGTTCCTCAGCAACAAATGGTCCTAAAACCCTCTCCTCAACTCTGCTTCCCTCTCGTGTCCCCTCCTGCTCTCTTCTCTCCTCTCCTGTCCTCCCTCATCTCCAATCCCACACAGCCACGTGTCCTTCGCTAACTGCTCGTCAACAGGCCCGAGTGGTGGTGCTATAGCCGTTCTAGAAGCTGCTTCAGCCACTTCTGCAGCTACAACTCTCGTTGCTACAGCCGTGACCATCAGCAGCAGCAGGGTGCGGGGCGGGGGCATGGGCGGGGGCATGTACGTGGGAGCAGGGGCGAGAGTGTCTCTCAAGAAAGCGAGATTCGAAGGGTGCTACACGGAGAGGGAGGAGGGCGTGGCAGGGGGGAACGGCGGGTGCATTGCTTCCTTTTCTGCTGCCAACCTGACCATTGAAGACTCGAGCTTCACTGGGTGCAAGGTGAGGGTTGCGAGATTTGAAGGGTGCTACACGGAGAGGGAGGAGGGCGTGGCACGGTGGCAGGGGGGAACGGCGGGTGCATTGCTGTGTTTTCCGCAGCCAACCTCACCATTGAAGACTCGAGCTTCACTGGGTGCAAGGTGAGGGGTTGAGAAGGAGGGGGAGGGGCAGTGAGTGGAAGGGCTGAGGGGAGGGGTGTGATGAAGTGAGGGCTCGAGCTGAGCTGCCATGTGTCTTGGAGTCGACTTCGAAAACACCCTGGCACCCTCTTCCCCCTTGTCTCCCATCACCCCAGGCCATGGCAGGGGGCGCAGTCAACGAGTTCAATGCATCCACCACCATTGCCAACACCACCTTCACCACCTGCACTGCTGATCAGTGTGCCGACTTCTCACTCCTTCACTCCTGTGTCAAGTCCTTCCCTTGCGCCTTCTCGCACTTCTCCTTCCCTCCCTTCAGTCCATGGCAGGGGGAGCTATAAACGAGTTCAACTCCTCAACCACCATCGCCAGCACCACCTTCACCGCCTGCACGGCCGATCAAGGCGCCGACCTCTCAGTCTTCCCTGCAGGAGGCGCAATCCTCTTCAACACCTCCCTGCACATGCACATCCGCGACTCCTCCTTCCGCCGCTCCTGCCCCAACTCCTTGCACCTCTGCTCTGCTCACCTCTTCCCCTTGGTTTCCCTCTTCTCTCTCATCTCTCTCATCTCCCATCACTCCAGTCCATGGCAGGGGGCGCCATAAACGAGTTCAACTCCTCAACCACCATCGCCAGCACCACCTTCACAGCATGCACCGCCGACCAGGGCGCCGACCTCTCAGTCTTCCCCGCAGGAGGCGCCATCCTCTTCAACGCCTCCCTGCACATGCACATCCGGGGCTCCTCCTTCCTCCGCTGCACCTCCACTCTGACTGGCGGGGCGATCAGTGTGCAATCGGCCGTGGCGCCGCTGACAGTCACGGGGAGTGTGTTTGAGGACAACCAGGCGTTCATGCAGGGGGGGTGCCTCGAGCTTATAATGCTGCCTGGGGTCACTCAGGTGGGTGTGAGGGGGTATGTGTGGGTGAATCTGGACTGTCGACTTATCAACAACGTACCCTCCTTCGCAGCAGCGGTGGTGTCGTATGGTGCAGCCCTCACAGTGCGCGCCTGCCTCTTCCACTCCAACCCACCCCTGCTGGCGATGGCTGTGTCTTACCCTTCATTCCCCATAGAATCCCACTGCCCTTCCCCTTATTCCTCTTCTTCCCCATCACCCCTCCTCCTCCTTCCTCCCCAACCTCCCCCCTCCTTCTTCCCACCTGCAGATTTTGGACTGTCAATTCATCAACAACGTGGTCACAAATGTACCATCCTTCGCAGCAGCAGTCGTGTCATACGGTGCAGCCCTCACAGTGCGCGCCTGCCTCTTCCAAAGCAACGCTGCCACGCCCACCCCTGCTGGCGACGGCAGTGCTTCATCCACGTACCTGTCGCAGGGAGCAGCGCTGATGGTCTTTGCGTTCATGGACCCGCTCTTTCCCGTCACCATCGCTGATTCCACCTTCAGAAACAACACGGTGGGTGGGTCGATGGGTGGGTGCGTGTGCAGCGGGTGGGATTTCACCTCGCTGGTGAGAGGGGTTGGTGGCAGTGCTTCATCCACGTACCTGTCGCAGGGAGCAGCGCTGATGGTGTTTGCATTCATGGACCCCTTGTTCCTGGTTACCATCGCTGATTCCACCTTCAAGAACAACACGGTATGTGGTGGGTGGGCTGCTGGGATGGGTCGTCTCCCCTCACAGGGTTGTCGTTCCACCATGGTGAAACGATGGAAGTGCTTCATTCACGTACCTGTCGCAAGGAGCGGCACTGATGGGGTTTGAATGCAGGCACTGTACTTCCTCCTAACCCCTGCCTTCCTCTCTGCACCCGTGTTGCTTTCCCTATCGTCCCATCGCCCCTGCCTTCCCCTCACCACCCCAACAGGCAAGGCAGGGGGCAACGGTGTATCTGCACGCAGGCAACGTCTTTCCTCCTCACCCCTGCCTTCCTCTCTGCACCCTGTGATCCTGTCCCCTCGTCCTTTCCCAACCCCAACAGGCCGGGCAGGGGGCTGCGGTGTATCTGGATGCAGGCAACGTGACTGTAACGAATTGCTCCTTTATAGAGAACGGCGACCACGGGAACTCCAAGATTGGTGGAGCCAGTGAGTCGCACCGCACCGCACAGCACCCCACCGCACCTGCACCACACCGCACTCCACTGCTCACTTTGCCTCCCTCCCTTGGTACATGTCACCCTCTCTTTGTCTCATGCACATACCGTCAGAACCTCACCACTGCACTCCGTCTGTCGTCCCCACATTTCCCTGCGCTCACTCCATGAAGAAAATGAAATGTAATGGGTTGTGTGCCATTGTGTCGAGGTGCCTTTGGGTCAACTCAAATGTCACACTCAGGCCCTCACCAGTGCGCTCTGTCTGTTTTCCCCACTCTTCCCCATGCTCCCCACTCTCTGTCTGTGGTCCCCACTCTTCCCCGTGCTCCCCACTCTCTGTCTGTTGTCCCCTCTTCAACAGTGGTCTCTCTCTCAAGCCACCACCGCGCTCACCAACTGCACCTTCCGCGGCAACAGGGCGGCCAGCCAGGCGGGGGCGCTGCACTTCCTTGAAGGCCCCTAAAACTTCCCCACTTGTCCTCACTTTTCCCCACTTCCCTCATCCCTGTCCCCATCCCTCGTCTCTCCCTACTGCTTCAGTGGTTTCCCGTGCCACCACTGCGCTCACCAACTGCACGTTCCGCGGCAACAGGGCGGCCAACCAGGCAGGGGCGCTGCACTTCATGCCGTACGGCCCGCTCATAATCCCCCACTTCTTCCCACATTCCCCCTCCTCACTCCTCCCCCATGCGCTCCCAGTGGTTTCCCGAGCCACCACCACGCTCACCAACTGCACGTTTTGCGGCAACAGGGCGGCCAGTCAGGGGGGAGCGCTGCACTGCCTTCGAGGTGCCTCACTGGATTCCCCACTTCTCCTCACTTGTCCCCTCCTCTCCCCATCCCATCCCACTCTCCCAGTGGTTTCCCGAGCCACCACCGCCCTCACCAACTGCACCTTCCGCGGCAACAGGGCGGCCAACCAGGCAGGGGCGCTGCACCTCCTTGGAGACATCTCAACCGTTCTTCACCTCTCTTATCCCATCCCATCCCAACCCAAAACAGTGGTCTCTCGAGCCACCACCGCCCTCACCAACTGCACGTTCAGTGGCAACAGGGCGGCCAACCAGGCAGGCGCGCTGCACTTCCTTTGAGGCTCCACACGATCCCCCTCTTCTCCTAGCCTCACTTCCCCCTTCACTCCTCTACTCCCATTTCCCTCCAGTGGTTTCCCGAGCCACCACCGCCCTCACCAACTGCACGTTCCGCGGCAACAGGGCGGCCAACCAGGCAGGGGCGCTGCACTTCATGCCGTACGGCCCGCTCACAGTCACCAACTGCTCCTTCCACAACAACTCGGTGCTGCTGGCTCAAGGCGGGGCCATCAATGTCTACCCGGTATGAGTCTGCTCCACTCTTCTCCACTCTTCTCCACTCTTCTCCACTCCTCTCCACTCCTCTCCACTCCTCTCCACACTTCATGCCGTATGGCCCGCTCACTATCACCAACTGCTCCTTATCTAACAACTCCGTGCCACTCGTCCAGGGCAGCGCAATCAATATATGCCCGTTATGAACTCCACTCCACTCCACTCCACTCCACTCCACTCCACTCCACTCCACTCCACTCCACTCCACTCCACTCCACTCCACTCCACTCCACTCCACTCCACTCCACTCCACTCCACTCCACTCCACTCCACTCCACTCCACTCCACTCCACTCCACTCCACTCCTCTCAACACTATGTGCCGCACGGCCCGCTCACTATCACCAACTGCTCCTTATCTAACAACTCGGTGCTACTCGTCCAGGGCAGCGCAATCAATATATGCCCGTTATGAACTCCACTCCACTCCTCTTTACTCCACTCCACTCCACTCCACTCCACTCCACTTCCTAACTGTCAGCCCCTTGCGCCCCTCCCACCCACCTCCTCCGCTTCTCCTCTCCCATCCGCCCCAGGGCATGTCACCTGTGGACATAACGGGAAGCCAGTTCGAGGGCAACATATCGGACATATCTCCTTTCCTCTTCCCTCCCTCTCCTCCTCTTTTCCCCCTCTCCTCCTCTTCCCTCCCTCTCCTCCTCTTCCCCCCCTCTCCTCCTCTTCCCCCCCTCTCCTCCTCTTCCCTCCCTCTCCTCCTCTTTTCCCCCTCTCCTCCTCTTCCCTCCCTCTCCTCCTCTTCCCTCCCTCTCCTCCTCTTCCCCCCCTCTCCTCCTCTTCCCCCCCTCTCCTCCTCTTCCCCACCTCTCCTCCTCTTCCCTCCCTCTCCTCCTCTTTTCCCCCTCTCCTCCTCTTTTCCCCCTCTCCTCCTCTTCCCCCCCTCTCCTCCTCTTTTCCCCCTCTCCTCCTCTTCCCCCATCTCCTCCTCTTCCCCCCCTCTCCTCCTCTTTCCCCCCTCTCCTCCTCTTCCATCCCTCTCCTCCTCTTTTCCCCCTCTCCTCCTCTTCCCCCCCTCTCCTCCACTTCCCCCCCCTCTCCTCCTCTTCCTCCCTCTCCTCCTCTTTTCCCCCTCTCCTCCTCTCCCTCCCTCTCCTCCTCTTCCCCCCCTCTCCTCCTCTTCCCCACCTCTCCTCCTCTTCCCTCCCTCTCCTCCTCTTTGCCCCCTCTCCTCCTCTTCCCCCCCTCTCCTCCTCTTCCCCCCTCTCCTCCTCTTTTCCCCCTCTCCTCCTCTTCCCCCCATCTCCTCCTCTTCCCCCCCTCTCCTCCTCTTCCCCCCCTCTCCTCCTCTTCCATCCCTCTCCTCCTCTTCCCTCCCTCTCCTCCTCTTCCTCCCCCTTCCTCAGGGCATGTCACCTGTGGACATAACAAGCAGCCGGTTTGAGGGAAACACGGCGGGGCTATCCCGGGGAGGTGCCATCTACAGTGAGAGCACGGAGATGCGCTTAACTGACGTGCTTTTCAAGGGGAATGAGGCTGGCTTGCAAGGAGGGGCCGTCACAGGTAGGGGCAGTGGTAGATGGGTGAGCAGGCAGAGGGTTGGGGCATGTATGCCCCCTCTGCCATCTACAGCAAGAGCACGAAACTGCGTTTCACTGACGTGCTCTTCAAGGGGAATGAGGCTGGCTTGCAAGGAGGGGCCGTCACAGGTGGGTGTGTTAGTTGTGGGTGGGTGGGTGGGTGGTAGGGGCGAGCAGGGAGCAGGTTGGGTTGGTTGGGGTTGGGTTTGGTTTGGGCATGTGTTTACCCCATGCCATCTACAGTGAGAGCACGGAGATACGGTTCACTGATGTGCTGTTCCAGGGGAATGAGGCTGGCTTACAAGGCGGGGCCGTCACAGGTAGGCGTGGTGGCGGTTCAAGGGGTGGTGATGTGTAAGAGTGTTCATTGATCTTGGAGAACCGCCTCAACCTACCTCCGCCTTCATTTCTTCCTCAGCCCCCCGCTTCACCTCTCCCCACCCCTTCCCCTCCTCCCTCATCCTGCCTCCCTCCCTCCCCCTCTCTCCCCGTCCTCCCAATCCCTCTCATAGCATACGGAGCAGAATCCGAAGGCAAGCCTGCCACAGTGACCTTCACCAGGTGTACCTTCCCTCCCAGGTCAACAAGCTGATTGAATTTATGGGCCGCAACTCACCCCCTCGTTCCCCTTGACCCTCCCACCCCCACTCCCCCTCACAGCATACGGGGCAGAGTCAGAGGGCAAGCCTCAAGCCTGCCACAGTGACCTTCACCAGATGTACCTTCCAGAGCAACCGGGCACTACTGAGAGCCTCACCTCACCCCACCCTCGTCACCCCCCCGCCCCTGTCAACCCCTCTCACAGCCTACGGGGCGGAATCCGAAGGCAAGCCCGCCACAATGACCTTCACCAGATGCACCTTCCAGGGCAACCGGGCGGCGCTGGGGGGAGGTGCTATCTACTCGGGGCTGAGTGTGGGCATGCGCATGGAGGGGAGTCAAGTCGAGGAGAACGAGAGTGCTGGCACGGGAGGGGGAATACTCATACAAGAGTTCTCCAGATTGACTATGGCGGATTGTGACTGCAAGAACAACAGGTGAGGGGGACAAGATGCTCTGAGCGTGGGCATGCGTGTGTTTTGGGAGGCGTTTTTTATGGGAGTTTCAAAGGGTGCTTACTTACTGATGGGGGAGGTGCTATCTACTCGGGGCTGAGCGTGGGCATGCGTGTGTTGGGGAGACGTTTTTTTTTTAAAGGAGTTTTGGAGATTGCTCACTTACTGGTGGGGGGAGGTGCTATCTATTCGGGCCTGAGTGTGGGCTTGCGCATGGAGGGGAGCCGGATCGAGGAGAAGGAGAGTGCTGGTACTGGAGGGGACGTTTTGGTGCAGGAGTTTTCCAAAGTCATGATGACAGACTGACTGCAAGAACAACAGGTGAGGGGGAGGAGAGGAGAGGGGCTGATTGTGGGCATGGGCATGGAGGGGAGCCGAATTGAGGAGAATGAGAGACAATGCTTCCTTGTGACAGTCCCCCTTGTTCATTCATTTGTGCAGCCATAGTCACTTTTGGTGGAGACCTCTTGTACGAGTAACGAGAACGCCCCCTCCCGTGCCCTCTTGCCAACGCCACAGCCCGCCTCTCCTCCTCCCGCCTCCTCCTCTCAACCATGCCACCAGCGAAGGCGGAGCCGCCCGCATCAGCGGTGCAGCCACTCTCTCTCTGCTCTCCTCACTCCGTTAAGTTTCCCTCGCTCACCCCCATGCCCTCTCTTTCCCATCCCGTGCATGTGTATCCTTCCTCCTCCCCCAACCATCAGTGCATCCACAGGGGGCGGCTGTCTCTCCCTGCTAGCCAACGCCACGGCCCGCCTCTCCTCCTCGCGCCTCCACCTCAATCTCGCCACCAGCGAAGGCGGAGCCGCCCGCATCAGCGGTGCAGCCACTCTCTCTCTGCTCTCCTGCAACGTCTCTCAGAACACCGCCCCCTGGGGAGGCGCCGTGTGGGTGGAAATGGAGGCAAGGCTACAAGCGGAAAACAGCACAGTGTTTTCTGGTAACCGCGCGGACTATATGGGGGGCGTGGTCTACGCGACGCATGTTTCCGTCGTGACTGTATCGAATAGTTCTTTTCTCGGGAATAACGCGCTGCACGGCGGGGCGATCGCGGCCGAAGCAGAGGCGAATGTATCGGCAGTTGATTCGGCGTTTTCTGGGAATGTGGTTTCGGCAGTGCTGCTGCAGGGGTTGGCAGGTGGGCGCTTCACCAGATGTACCTTCACCAGGAACAGGAATCCGGCGGGGACAGGTGGCGCGCTGCGATTGGCCGACGGGGTCGCTGCGGTGGTGGAAGGGAGCAGGTTCGAGGGGAACGTGGCTGAGCTGGGCGGAGGCTTGGCGGTGGATGGACAGGCTCGGTTGGTCCTAACCTCAGGTTCGGAATTCAGTGGGAATTCCGCGCAGGTGGGAGCAGGGGCGGCGTTTGTAGGGACGGCGGTTGTGAATGTATCCGGATGTGCTTTTAATGGGAACAATGCGAGTGTGGCGGGAGGGGGGATGGCTGTGTTAGAGCAGGCGTCAGGGGGGGTGGGAGGGAGCGAGTTTAGTGGAAACTATGCGGTGCTGGGCGGTGCAGGGGTGTACGTGCTGCGCTCGCCCCTGGGGACCTCAGAGAGCGGGGGAACAGCAGGAGCAGCAGGGGCGGCAGGGGCGGCAGGCACTGCTGCTGGAGCAGGTGGTTCAGGTGGAAAGTCAGGTGGAGGCCGCCAGTTACAGCAGCAGGGGCAGGGGCAGCAGGGGCAGGGTCAGCAGCAGCAGCAGCAGCAGCAGCAGCAGCAAGGGGTGGGAGAGCAGGGGCTGGGGAGGCTGGTGGTGAAGCAGCTGAGTTTTGAGGGCAACAGTGCGCTGTACCGGCAGGCAGCAGCCTTCTTTGAAGCCACCACCGCCCACCGCCAGCTGCGCTCACTGTGTGAGGGGTGTGCGTTCCGAGGGGTGGGGGACACGCAAGGCACCATGCCCGCTGGCTTCTCCATTAAGTGAGTGCTGATTGGCTTTTGAGACATTTCAAACACCTTGCACCACCCACCGCCACCTGCGCTCACTGTGCGAGGGGTGTGCGTTCCGAGGGGCGGGGGACACACAAGGCACCATGCCCGCTGGCTTCTCCATTAAGTGAGTGCTGATTGGCTTTTGAGACATTTCAAACACCTTGCACCACCCACCGCCAGCTGCGCTCACTGTGCGAGGGGTGTGCGTTCCGAGGGGCGGGGGACACGCAAGGCACCATGCCCGCTGGCTTCTCCATTAAGTGAGTGCTGATTGGCTTTTGAGACATTTCAAACACCTTGCACCACCCACCGCCAGCTGCGCTCACTGTGCGAGGGGTGTGCGTTCCGAGGGGCGGGGGACACGCAAGGCACCATGCCCGCTGGCTTCTCCATTAAGTGAGTGCTGATTGGCTTTTGAGACATTTCAAACACCTTGCACCACCCACCGCCAGCTGCGCTCACTGTGCGAGGGGTGTGTGTTCCGCAGGTCGGGCCGTGGGGGGGACACCCAGGGCACCATGCCCGCTGGTTTCTCCCTCAAGTGAGTGCCAGAATGGGTGGTGTGAGGAAGAGTGAGGGAGTGGTGCGACAAAGTGTTATTGCATGCATGGTGTGAGGAGGAGTCGGAGTGACAAAGTGTTATTGCATGCATGGTGTGAGGTGGAGTCGGAGTGACAAAGAGTTATTGCTGCACTGAGGTTTTGAGTGCCTACCATGACGGCTCTGTCTTGGTCAAAGTGCCCCCCCTCTCTCTCTCTCTTCCCACCCAAAAGCCCAAGTTGGCTTTTGAGTCGACTCAAAAGTGCCTACCGTGACAGCTCTGTCTTGGTCAAAGTGCCCTCTTCCCTTTGACTGCCCTCACTCTCTCTCTCCCCACACGCAGCAGCCTGCTGACCCCACTCAAAAGCCGCCTTCCCTTTTCCGATTTCCCTTTTCCCTCTTCCCTTTTCCTTCTCTTCTCCTACCCCCCACTCGCCCGCAGGTGGCCAGGCAGGGAGGAAGACTCCAGCATGGTGAACGCGAGGGGGGAGGCGTTTGTGGTGCGGGCAGCAGCGGGTTATCGTATAGAGGGGCTGCATACATACAACCACATCCCCCCCCCCTCTCTCTTGCTTGCTCCCTGATGGCCGGGCAGGGAGGA
Source organism: Closterium sp. Yama58-4 (assembly GCA_947470075.1). NCBI lineage: Eukaryota > Viridiplantae > Streptophyta > Zygnematophyceae > Desmidiales > Closteriaceae > Closterium > Closterium sp. Yama58-4. The sequence goes on from CANIUD010000249.1 coordinate 547,073, forward strand.
GGATTCCAGCATGGTGAATGCGAGGGGGGAGGCGTTTGTGGTGCGGGCAGCAGTGGGGGCGCGCATAGAGGGGCTGCAGGTTCTCGTCCTGGATGCACTCAACCAGAGCGTGGCTCAGGACAGCACGTCTCTGCACTGCTGCCCTCTGTCTCCCTCCTTTCACCCAAAACCCCTCCATTCCTTGACCTCCTCGCTCTGCCTACCATTCGCCCAGGTGGCCGGGCAGGGAGGAGGATTCAAGCATGGTGAATGCGAGGGGCGAAACCTTTGTGGTGCGGGCAGCGGTCGGGTCGCGCATAGAGGGGCTGCAGGTTCTTGTCCTGGACGCCTTCAACCAGAGCGTGGCGCAGGACAGCACGTCGCTGGCTGCTGTCTCGCCTGACAGCCGGATTAGTGGCGACCTGAGGGGTACTGCTGTGAATGGAATTATTACCATCCCTTCGATTGGCATCCAGGTGCGTGCAAGGGGGAATCGGCATTCAGGTGGCATGAGGGGGAGAGTTGGTGGCGCAGGACAGCACGTCGCTGGCTGCTGTCTCTCCTGACAGCCGCATTAGTGGTGATTTGAGGGGCACTGCTGTGAATGGCGTCATTGCCATTCCTTCGATTGGTATCCAGGTGCGTGCGAGGGGGAGTTGGTGGTACAGTTCAGGACAGCATTCAACGAGAGCGTGGTGCAGGAGGGCAGCACGTCGCTGGCTGCTGTCTCGCCTGACAGCCGGATTAGTGGCGACCTGAGGGGTACTGCTGTGAATGGAATTATTACCATCCCTTCGATTGGCATCCAGGTGTGTGCAAGGGGGAATCGGCATTCAGGTGGCATGAGGGGGAGAGTTGGTGGCGCAGGACAGCACGTCGCTGGCTGCTGTCTCTCCTGACAGCCGCATTAGTGGTGATTTGAGGGGCACTGCTGTGAATGGCGTCATTGCCATTCCTTCGATTGGTATCCAGGTGCGTGCGAGGGGGAGTTGGTGGTACAGTTCAGGACAGCATTCAACAAGAGCGTGGTGCAGGAGGGCAGCACGTCGCTGGCTGCTGTCTCGCCTGACAGCCGCATCAGTGGCGATTTGAGGGGCACCGCCGTCAATGGCGTCATCACCATCCCCTCCATCGGTATCCAGGTGCGCGCATGGGGGAGTTGGTGGTTCAATTCAGGACAGCATTCAACGAGAGCGTGGTGCAGGAGGACAGCACGTCACTGGCGGCTGTGTCACCTGACAGCAGGATTAGTGGCGACCTGAGGGGCACTGCTGTAAACGGGATCATCACCATCCCCTCCATCGGTATCCAGGTGCGCGCCAGGGGGAGTTGGTGGTTCAGTTCAGGACAGCAAACCGAGAGCGTGGCTCAGGAGGACAGCACGTCGCTGGCTGGCTGCCGTGTCGCGTGACAGTAGCATTAGTGGCGATCTGAGATTCGAGGGGCACTGTGAATGGTGCTGTCAATGGCGTCTGTGCCATTCCTTCGATTGGTATCCAGGTGCGTCACCATTCCCTCCATCAGCATCCAGGTGGGTGGACATAGGGGTTGTGTGCAAGAGGGAGAGAGAGTTAGTGTTGGTGTAGCCCCAAACTATGTTCAGAAAGACGCGTCCTGCGTCCTGGACGCATGCGTCCAGACGCAGGACGCTGTACCAGGACCTGTAAGACGCATCAAAAGACGCAAGCCCGGGCAGGGCAAAAAAAACCCCCGGGCAGGCAAAAAAAAGTAGTACAGGGCTTGGGAGAGGGGGGGTTGGTGACCTACCACACTTTTCGGGCTACATTTTCCCCAACCACAAATTTGTTCCCCAAAATGTAAGTTTAAGGTGGGTCACGCGTCACACATTTATGGTGGTCACACACAGTTTAGGTTGCAAGCTAAGCTAAGAACTAAAACCTCTATGGGTTTACGAAAGAGAATTGGTGAGGGGAAAATGAGAAGCCACAAAAGCTTGCCATGGTAAATGTGCTTGGTGGTGGTGGGCCACAAGGGTTGGGATTCGTAGATGCTAAGTGGTTGAGAGGTTTGAGTGAAATTCAATTTTGATTGAGTTGTTAGGGAAATGTTAGGGGGACTGGTTTTGAATGGCGTTTTGGGCTTGGGGTGGGGGAATTTCGCGATTTTGATATTCGCGTCGAAATCGCGAATGTCAAAATCGCGATCGAATTTTTTTTTTCCGGGCTGCCCGAAATTTTTTTCGACGTGCGTCCTGCGTCTGGACGCGCGTCCTGCGTCCTAGCGTCCTAGCTGCGTCTTTCTGAACATAGGCCCCAAAAGACGGGACAACGGAAGAGGGCGAGACGGAGACAGAAGCACCAGCAGCATGGTGCTCATGGCGAGGGGGTTTCACCATGAGAGAAGCAGAGGGCGAGACGGAGACAGCAGCATGGTGCAGAACCCCCTGTCGCTCTTTCTCTCATGTGATCACCTTTCGCCCTTTTGCGCCCATGCAGGTCACACCAGAGGAAGCCCAGTCGTTTGGGGTCACTGTGACCCTCTCCTCGCCTGCTATCACCGTTTTCCACCTCTCTCTACCTCCTGCAATCACCTCTCCCCCTCGATCACCCATGCAGGTGACACCAGAGGAAGCCCAGTCATTCGAGGTCACTTTGACCCTTTCGTCGCCGTCTAACGCCTTTCCCCCCGTCACCCGCGCTTTCAACATCTCCTTCTGCTCCGCGGGCGAGTTTCTCAACGCGACTTCGCTCACGTGCCAGGACTGTCTAGTTGGCCACTGGTGAGTTGGGGAGGAGAGAGAGAGAGAGAGAGAGAGAGAGCGAGAGAGAGAGAGAGAGAGAGAGAGAGAGAGAGAGAGAGAGAGAGAGAGAGAGAGAGAGATAGAGAGAGCGGTAGGAGAGGCCCGTCCTTGGATTGCCTCATGGTCTTGGACCCCACCCTGGACCTCCCCTAGAGGGAGCCACGGGGGGGGAGGGGGAGGCTGCGTTGCAAGATGAGTAGGAGGCTTAGATTTGTGACGACTGTTGCGTGCCATACCAATACCTTGCATGTGTGTACTCCACGATTATCAATGAAAGGGCCATTAGAGAGAGAGAGAGAGAGAGAGAGAGAGAGAGAGAGAGAGAGATAGAGAGAGAGAGAGAGAGAGAGAGAGAGAGAGAGAGAGTGCGACGTGGCAGTCTGAGGAGGGCGTTATGGCACTTGAAGCCACGCCAGTCAGCACGCCGTCCCCTGAGGTTCTGGATTCCCTGCGCGCCAAACACCCAAGGGCCCAGCGCCCTGACACCCCGTGGCCCCAACCCGAACCAGACTCTTACCTGTCAGTCTCACGGGAAGTCTTCCTGAAGCTTCTCTCCAAATGCGAGAATGGGGTAGGGGCGGGCCCTTCAGGCACGACGTTCGAGCACCTGTGCAAAGCAGCCCTGATGCACACTGAAGTCAGCACTCACCTACACGCGCTAGTCAACACCATCTTGCGCGGAAAACTGGGCGTGGAGGTAGGGCGGCTACTCACTGCTTCGCGGTTGATTGCCCTCGAATAGCCCGACGGAGGAACCAGGCCGATTGCCATAGGCGAGTGTATCCTCCGATTAGCAGCAAAGGCCGCGCTTTCCCAGCTAGCAGAAGCTGCGCGTGAGTTCTTCTTACCTCTGCAATTTGGCGTGGCTGTCCCCAGAGGAGCGGAAGCGGTCATTCGCGTCGTACGAACCTTCACCGCGGCCAACAGAAACGCGCTGGTCCTACAGGCCGACTTGGCGAACGCCTTTAACAGTGTGGATCGCCACGCCATAGCGTCGGCATTGAAAGGCTCGAAGCTTGAGCCGCTGCTGCCACTGGTACACTTCTCCTACGGCCAGCCGTCCACTCTGCATCTGGACGCGGCCTTCAATCACCCGCCCCTGCTCAGCGAGACGGGAGTCCGTCAGGGGGATCCCCTCGGCCCCCTTCTCTTTGCCGCGGCCATGCACCCAGCCCTGAAGGCGGCCGCGGAGGCACATCCAGATGTCATCTGCCTTGCCTACGCGGACGACGTCACCTTTTTGGGAGAACCGTCGTCATGTGCCGCTGCATTCAACAACTTCACGGGCCGCCTGGCAGAAATAGGGCTGAGGCACAACCCTGCAAAGTGCGGGGCATGGTCAGATGGGCCGCCCACAGATGTACACCTACCTGAAGGAGTTCCCCCAAGTCATGACGGCTTGAAGGTGTTGGGGAGCTACATCGGCACCACCACGGCTACCTCAGCCTTTGTGCGGTCCAGCCTGGAGGCAATGGGAGCGCCTCTGGGGTTGATTGAGCAGATGGAGCCTCAGCTGGCTGGGCTGCTGCTTTCTCGGTGCATCTCGCGCCGGGTGTCTTACCTAGCCCGCACAACACCGCTGCCATCCCTGCCCAAGGAGGAGTGGTCAGAATGGGGAAGGAGGCTGCTGGAAACGCTCCTGACGGCATGCGGCATCAATCACCCGCGCGGGGAGGAAACTTCACGCACGTGGGCGCAAGCCTCTCTCCCCGTGTCGTTGGGAGGGCTCGGCCTGACCGACCCCACCGTGGAAGGAGGCTACAGCTTCCTCGCCAGCTACACGCAGGCGCAGCTGCTGCTTGACTCCTTGGATGGCGAGCGCATCGGCCCATTGGACGCTACACGAGAGCTGATGCGCGGCCCATACACGCGGTCCTCTCCTCTGACCGAATGGCTAGCGGATTGTGAGGAGGAGCTCCCCTTGCCGGCACAAGAGGCCCTGCAAGCAGAAAGAACAGCTCCAACCGCGGGGAAGCTGCAGCACGGCCTGGCCACGGCGATCCAGGGCCAGCGCTATGCCGTGCAGGTGGAGGAGGCGAGGGGGATGAGGCCGAACCCTAACAACGGCCACACGCAGCGGCTGCTGTCCCTGTCAGGGTACGGGGCTGGGGACTGGTTAAACGCCGTGCCCATCCACTCCTCGCTACGCCTAGAGGCCCCCCACTATGCCAACGCGGTCCAGTTCCGGCTAGGCCTCCCCTTCGCTGCTCCAGGGGTTTGCAACTGCACAAAGAAGGTGAAGATCCCAGATAAGTGGCTTCCGAACCACCTGCTACGCTGCGGCACGGGGGGGGGGACGCACAAACACACATAATGAGTTACGAGACGAGTGCGCACGGATGGCGCGAGACGCTGGATTCATGGTACACGTAGAGACGGCTGCCTTCAGCCCCGTGGAGGAGAAGAAGGCGGATTTGGCCTTACGATGCCGCTCCACCGGCGCCGTCTACATCTGTGATGTGACGGTGACGGACCCCATCAGCACCCGCGACGAGAATGCATCTAAGGGGCGGGGATGGGCGGCACGAGAAGCCGCAGACAAGAAGCACGGCTTGTACACGGACCGCCCTGAGTGGGTGAAGTTCTTCCCACTAGCGGTCGAGACGTATGGGTGCCCATGCCCTGAGACAGTAGACTTCCTGAAACTGCTCGCGGATACAGCTGCAAGGCGGTTCTTAACGCCGAGCCCACCTCCTACCAAGCTGCCAAGCTTCTACACCAATACCGGCAGCGGTGGTCGGTGGCTCTTCAAAGGGGGCAGTCGATTGGTTACCTAGAAAAGTGCAGCATAGCAGCTGCCATAGAAAACCCACTGCTAGAGCCAGTGGGGGAGGCCCCGTCCCTAGGGGACTGCCTCTCGGTCCTGGATCCTGCTCTGGACCTAGCTTAAGGGGGGGGGGGGGGGGGGGGTGGGGAAGGGGGTAGAGTTCATGTGTGCGTATGTTGAGGGATATGCCTTAGACCTACCCGCGTTTAGCATTTGCCGTGCACGCCTGTATGACCTTGTATCAATCAATGAAAGGGCCATTGGAGAGAGAGAGAGAGAGAGAGAAGATTCGTACAGGGCGTTGGGTTTAGGGTTCCTCAAATGCCCCTCTCCCCCTCATCACCCGCGCCTTAACCATCTCCTTCTGCTCTGCGAGCGAGTTCCTCAACGCCACCTCGCTCACCTGCCAGGATTGTCTGGTTGGCCACTGGTGAGTTGGAGAAAGATGTGGTGTGGTACGAGTTTTCAAGGGCTTAGGGTTTAGGGTTCCTCAAAAGCTGTTTGCCATGCCCCGACGGCTTCCTCTCCTTCTAACCCGCGAGCCTCCTCCCTTGTCCTACTCCCTTCTCCTCCCCGCCCTCCACTCTCCCAGGTGCGAGGCAGGGCAGCCCATGCAGCCCTGTCCGGACGGGTTCTTCTCCTTCTACCCGTGAGCCACCACCCCTGCTGAGTGCACCGCCTGCACCGATGACAACCTAGACTGCACGGGCGGCATCCTCACCGTGGGGTACCAGAGCTGGCTGGACCTGCAGTCGCACTGCTCAGTGCTTCTCCTCCCTCCTGTGCACCCCCCATCCCAGGTGCGAGGCAGGGCAGCCCATGCAGCCCTGTCCAGACGGCTTCTTCTCCTTCTACCTGCATACGCATTGCTGAGAGCCTCCCCTCTCCTCTCCTCCCCCCTTCTTCTCCTCCCCTCCTCCCCTTTCTCCTCCTCTCCCCCTCTTCTCCCAACCTTCAAACTCCCAGGTGCGAAGCAGGGCAGCCCATGCAGCCTTGCCCAGACGGATTCTTCTCCTTCTACCCGCGAGCCACCACCCCTGCCGACTGCACGGCCTGTGATGACGACAACCTCGACTGCACAGACGGCATCCTCACCGTGGGGTACCAGAGCTGGCTGGACCTGCAGTCACTGAATAGCACGCCCACCACGTACAGCTGTCTGGTGGCGGATGGGTGTGTGGGGTATGAGTACAACGAGCAGTGGGGGCAGACCACCCCGCAGGGCGTCATGATTCAATGCCAGCAGGGCTACGACGAGAGCATCCCGTGAGTGCCTGGGTGTGTCGGGCAGAGGGTAGAGAGGGCAAAAGGGAGGGTAGAGGGTAGGGCAAGAGGGAGGGTAGAAAGAGAGGGAGAGTGCCACTGTGGGGTATCAGAGCTGGCACCACGTACAGCTGTCTGGTGGCGGATGGGTGTGTGGGGTATGATTACAACGAGCAGTGGGGGCAGACGACTGCTCAGGGCGTCATGATTCAATGCCAGCAGGGCTACGACGAGTCCATCCCGTGAGTAGTACTGTTGGTGGGTGTTCTAGGGAGTGCTTGTGAGTGTGAGGTAAAAGGGAGGTTACAAATGACCGAAATGGGCATTTTTCTTTGCTTTGAAGAATACGTTTGTGAGTGCACAGACTTGCAATTATGCTGGAAAGTGCAAGGGAATGAAGTAAGAACGATTGGTCATGGTTACCCACGACAGAAAATTTCCTGCTTTATTTTCTCTCGTGCCACCCTCTCAGGAGGCCACCCTCTCTTCTCGTGCTGCAGCAGCGCACCGCACCCTCTCATTGCTGCAGCACTCACTAAGCACTGTGCCCTCCTGTCACACACTCTCATCACCTCTACGTCTCCCAACTCTCTTTGTCACCACTATGCTATCTCCCCCTGTTATCTCTCCAAACCCCCACTGCAGCACGTGTGCGGGGTGTGTGGACGGCTATTTCCTCGTGCTGCAGCAGTGCACTCAATGCAGTAGCACCCTCACAAGGGTAAGTGTGCGCCCTAGCTACGATACTGTCCCGCTCATTCTAGTGATCCTAGCATGGATGGGAATGAACATACTGGCCGACACATTCAGCAGCATGGACATCTTCCCCTCCTTGCCTCTAATCCCTCTTCCCCCTCCCCTCTTCCCTTCCCGCCTTCCCCCCAGGTCTTCCCCCTGCTTCTCATCCTGGTCATCCTAGCATGGATGGGAATGAACATTCTTGCCGACACATTCAGCAGCATGGACATTTTTCTGAACGACCTCCAGCTGCTAGTCATGATCGCCTCTTTCAACCTCAACTACCCCGACCGATGGGTGCAAACTCTCGTCAAGATCTACAACTTCGCGGTTTTTGACCCGGTAAGGAGGTGTGCAGTGCGGTGGGGTGAGGTTGTGTCTGGTGCAGCGCGGTGCAGTGGGTTTAGGGTTGCCGCTCTGCGCAAACTCTAGCCAAGATCCACAACATTACTGTCTTTGACCTTGTGAGATGGGATTCAGAACTGCGCAGTGCGGTTCTCTGAGGTGGTGTGTGGTGCAATACTCCCCAACTCACCACCTCCTTCCCCAGAAACCCCACCACTACTCTTCCCTACCTCCCTCATTCCAGAACCCCCCAAATGTCTCTGTCACCTCCCATTTTTTAAACTCCCCCTACCCCTCTTCCTAAACTCTCCTTCACCCACCTTCCCCACCCCTTCTCCAACAGGACGCGATAGGTCCGCAGTGCATATTCAACTGCACCTTCATTACCATTACCATTACCCTTACTCTTAACATTACCGTTACCATTACTATTACTATAACCATTACCACTACCATTATCATTACCATTAATATTACTATAACCATTAATATTACCATTACTATTACTATTATCATTATCATTACCATTTCCATTACCATTAATATTACTATTACCACTTATTTTACCATTACCATTACCACTACCATTACCATTACCATTACCAGAACCATTACCGTAACAATTACCACTATCATTATCATTACCATTACCGTTACCACTACCATTACCATTACCACTACCATTACCATTACCATTACCATTACCATTACCACTACCATTACCATTACCACTACCATTATCATTACCATTACCAGTACCACTACCATTACCATTACCAGTACCATTACCATTACCATTACCACTACCATTACCATTACCACTACCATTATCATTACCATTACCATTACCACTACCATTACCATTACCACTACCATTATCATTACCATTACCAGTACCATTATCATTACCATTACCAGTACCACTACCATTACCATAACCATAACCATTACCGTTCCACCGGGGCATCTTCATTCTTCCCCCCCTGGCTGGCACCACGTGCTCTACTTGTGGCGCCATAAGCCCAGCCTCAGACCCTCCTTTCTCCTCCCACCCCTCCTTCCTCTTTTCAACAGGATGCCATCGGGACGCAGTGCATATTCAACTACACCTTCATCTCCAAGTTCTACCTGGGGATCTACCGCATCTTCTTAGGCTCTTCAAGAGGCCCCACCCTCCCCTTCCTCCCCTCCCCTTTCAACAGGATGCCATCGGCCCGCAGTGCATATTCAACTACACATTCGTCTCCAAGTTCTACCTGGGCATCTTCATCCCCGTTATAGGCCTCTTCGTTTACGCGCTGCTGTACGCGCGGCACCGCTGGTGGGGCGGCACCACCTGGTCGCACATCTACTCGTTCCGCCAGGGTCCCAACCCACAGGCGCGCCTCATGCGCTCGGTCACAAGGCGAAGAGCTTATAACGAGTATGAGAACTCGATTGTCCACGCATCGCTGAAGTGGCTGGACATCTGCTACGTCTCCGTCATGGTCCGCGTGCTCTCTGTGTACAAGGTAATGTCACACTGACTGCACTGACTCTGCACTGACCGCATTGACCATAAGATTGACCGCTGGTGGGGCGGGACGGCCTGGTCGCACATCTACTCGTTCCGGCAGGGGCCCAACCCGCAGGCGCGCCTCATGCGCTCGGTGACGCGGCGGAGAGCTTATAACGAGTATGAGAACTCGATTGTCCACGCGTCGCTCAAGTGGCTGGACATCTGCTACGTCTCGGTCATGGTCCGCGTTCTCTCCGTGTACAAGGTAATATCAGGCTCTCTGTTGACTGCGTTGACTTCATTGACTGCGTTGACCGCATTAACGAGTATGAGAACTCCATTGTGCACGCGTCGCTCAAGTGGCTCGACATCTGCTACGTCTCAGTCATGGTCCGAGTGCTGTCGGTGTACAACAAGGTGAGAAGATCTGCTGTCCATGGTTCACATTGCCCCTCGCTTTTACGAGTATGAGAACTCGATCCATCGTGCACGCGTCGCTCAAGTGGTTGGATATCTGCTACGTCTCGGTGATGGTCCGCGTGCTCTCCGTGTACAAGGTAATACCAGCTATATTGGTGTGACTTTTGAGAATTCTCAAAATCCCGCCTTGACTGCATTTATCGCTCAAGTGGCTGCTCGCTGCTCGTCTCTATCATCTACCTGCTGGGCCTGCCGCTCTTCTTCGCCTTCCTGCCGCTCTTCTTCGCCTTCCTGCCGCTCTTCTTCGCCTTCCTGCCGCTCTTCTTCGCCTTCCTGCCGCTCTTCTTCGCCTTCCTGCCGCTCTTCTTCGCCTTCCTGCCGCTCTTCTTCGCCTTCCTGCCGCTCTTCTTCGCCTTCCTGCCGCTCTTCTTCGCCTTCCTGCCGCTCTTCTTCGCCTTCCTGCCGCTCTTCTTCGCCTTCCTGCCGCTCTTCTTCGCCTTCCTGCCGCTCTTCTTCGCCTTCCTGCCGCTCTTCTTCGCCTTCCTGCCGCTCTTCTTCGCCTTTCTGCTGCTCGACGCTCACACCTCTCTCTCGCCCTGTCTCTCTCCCTTGCTACCCTTTCCCTCCTTCCCCCCCCCATTCTTGCCCCAGTCAATGACAGTGGGGGACGCAGTGCTAATGGCAGCAGCACCGCAGATCCCATGGTTCTCATCGGCGCACATCGGCATGTTCACCGTCTCTCTGTTTGTCTCCATCATCTACCTGCTGGGCCTGCCGCTCTTCTTCGCCTTCCTGCTTCTCGACGCACACGCCTCCGACGCCCTCTCCTCCAACCTCTTCCGCCAGAGATTCGGGTGGCTCACAGAGCAATACAAGCGCGAGTTCTGGTGGTGAGTGGTGGAGCCTTAGGAGTTAAAATGCACAGCCTTAGCGGTATACTGATGCTTAGCCATGTTGAAAACAAGGAACTAGGTTCCTTCCTCCTTTTCATGTCTTCCCCCCATGCGTCTCTCCTCTCCCCATCATGGTCTCTCTGCATCTGTAATCCTGACCATCACCACAGGTGGCATCTGGTAACAATGGTGCTGCGACTGGTTCACGCACTTGTTCTCATGTTCCTGCAGCAAGACACTTAGACCGATCAACACTCTCCTCTTCTGTGCCTCTCTGCGCCTCTCCCCACCATTGCAGGTGGCATCTGGTAACAATGGTGCTGCGACTGGTTCACGCACTTGTTCTCATGTTCCTGCAGCAAGACACTTAGACCGATCAACACTCTCCTCTTCTGTGCCTCTCTGTGTCTCTCTCCCCACCATTGCAGGTGGCATCTGGTAACAATGGTGCTGCGACTGGTTCATGCGCTTGTGCTCGTGTTCCTGCAGCAAGACACTTAGACCGATCAACACTCTCCTCTTCTGTGCCTCTCTGCGCCTCTCCCCACCATTGCAGGTGGCATCTGGTAACAATGGTGCTGCGACTGGTTCATGCGCTTGTGCTCGTGTTCCTGCAGCAAGACACTCGCGCGCAGGTCAGTGAGAAATTTGATGTAGGGAGGGCAGGCAGGCGACTTTTGAGTCGACTCAAAAGTCACCTCGTTACTATGGCACAAGAAATTTGATGTAGGGAGGGCAGGCAGGCGGGTTGGGGGAGACAGGTTGCACATGTGTAGGGCCATCGTTGTTGCACAATGTGTCAATGGGTTTCACATAATTCATACAGTTTCACCACCACACTCCGGACCATTATCGTTTCCCTCTATCTCGCTCCCCTTCCCCTCCCCTCCCCTCAGATCGTGATAATCCTCCTCCTACAAGCACTGCGGATCGGCTCACAGTACAAGTCGTCCCCCCTCGCCTCGCTCTCCCTCGATTACCTCCAGGCCTTCCTCTCCCTGGGTCACTTCTTTTTCACGCTCGGCCTGCTCTGCTTCAACTACATCAAACCAGGCCGTCTTTGTCCTCCTTTCCCGACCCCCTTCCCCCTCTTCAACACCGTCCTTTCCCCTGCCTCCCTTCCTTCTATTGACCCTCCCCACCCCCGCCGCCAGATCGTGATAATCCTACTGCTCCAAGCACTGAGAATCGGCTCACAGTACAAGTCGTCCCCCCTCGCCTCGCTCTCCCTCGATTATCTCCAGGCCTTCCTCTCCCTGGGCCACTTTTTCTTCACGCTCGGCCTGCTCTGCTTCAACTACATCAAACTCCCCGCCTTCTCCCAGGCCGTCTTCGCCCTCTCCACCCTCCTCATCCTCGCTCCCGCCGCCTTCTCCCTCGTCTTCGAAGCAATCAACAAAGACCTCGAAATTGTGAATAGGCAGCTGTTGAGCCGAGTCTGGAAGGGCGAGCGGAGGAGAAACAAAGCTAAGTATGATAAAATGGATCCGTATGACTTAGTCCCGCCGCAGGAGATTTCCGCATGGTTCCGCCCTCACGTCGTCTTCCCACTGCTCTTAGCTAAGCGCGCGCACGAGCGGAAACTTTTACTTAAAGTGCGCGACCGTGTGCAGACGTGTAAGCTGGCGGGAATGGCGCCGGTCGATTGGGTGAGTCATCTGAACAAGCCGCAGTTATACGCTGTGTTGAGTCAGGCTTTACTGGGGGCTAGTGCGGGGCATATCACGATTGCTAGGGTGCCCAGGAAGGGGACGTTTTGTAGGGAGCATGGGACGTGGCATGCTGCTGGGGAGGAGTGCTGCTTTGTGAGAAGAGCAGGGGGGACGCAAGGAGACGGCGGGGAGGGACGCGGGGAGGGACGCGGGGAGGGATCAGGGGTAGGAGACGGAACAGGAGCGGGAGCAGGAGGAACGGGAGCAGGAGCAGGAGGAGGAGGAGGAGGAGGAGGAGTCAACGACAGCGCAGCTGCTGTCAGCAGCGCCGTGGGCGCCGCGGATAGAGAGGCATGTGAGCTGGGCGTCATATGATAGCAGCAGCAGGGACTTCGACGGCAGCGCCTCTGGCCGAAACGCCGCTGCTGCTGCTGCCGCCGCCGCCGCCGCCGCCGCCGCTGCTGGTGGTGGTGCCGGCGTGTCACCCAACATGTCTCCCTTTGGACCAGCGTCCGGAGGCTTTTCTGGTGGCGGTGGCCTTGCTATGTCTCCTCTCTCTGGCATGTCGCCCATACATGGCATGTCACCGCTGTCGGGAGGGAACACTGCTCTGCCTCCCAGTGCTGGTGGTGCTGGTGGTGCTGCTGCTGGTGCTGCTGGTGCTGGTGCTGCTGGTGGGTCCCCCATACACGGGGTGTCTTCATCGCCCTCGCTGGCGTTGCATGGCATGTCCCCGCTCGCACCAGCAGCAGCAGGAGCAGGAGGGTCAGGGGCAGGAGGGCCTAGCATGTCGCCGCTTGCGCCAGCGGCAGCAGGAGGTCCGGGTGCGTCCCCTCTGTCTCGTGTGTCGGGTCCTGGATTGGACGTGGAGGGAGGAGGAGGGGAGTCCCCCCTCTCATGGGCGCTGCAAGGTGGGGGAGGAGGAGGAGGGGGCGGAGGAGCAGGAGGCGGTGGAGGGGGAGGGGACGTGGGGAATGGAGGGATGGGGCAAGCGAGAACAGAGAGCATCAAGGTGCAGGGGTTGGTGTCGTGGGCACAGGCAGGCAGCGAGGGTGCTGGAGCTGGGGAGAAATTCGAGAGGCTGGGAGGTGATGGCGTGGAGCGAAGCGATGGAGGAGGAGGAAGAGGAGGAGGAAGAGGAGGAGGAAGAGGAGTACGGCGGGATCAAGGTTCAAAGAGAAGGGGCGGCAGGCATGGAAGGAGGAGCAGGGGGCGAGGGAGGGGGAGGAGAGGGAGGGGGGGAGGGAGGGGGGGGAGAGGAAGGGGGAGGGGGAGGGGGAGGGGGAGGGGGAGGGGGGGGGGTGGAGTACGTGGAGGCGAGGATGAACATGGCGGAGCTGACTCTCACCTTTCAGCGCCACCTCTCCGTGCTCGTGCGGGCTGAGAAGACAAGGAAGGACGGGTCGCTACGGCTTCTTCTGCAGTCCGAATGCATTCCGGACATTCTGAGCTGGCTCACGAGTTCAGACTGGTACGTGTTGCTAGGTCCCCATTGCTGTGAAAAAACTGCCCAAGATACTATGGTATGGTTGGGTTGGGTTGGGGTGGGTTGACTCATGGCGGAGCTGACTCTCACCTTCCAGCGCAGCGTGCGGTGCTTCTACCGCCATCCCCAGCGCTCCTCCCCTTACCCCACCCGCACACCCTCTGCATCCTTTCTCCCATTGCAGCGCCCAGGCGGATCAGATGCTGCTGAGGGAGATGGTGCTTGAGGTGCGTCCACAAGCCCCTCACCTCCCGCATTCCCCTCTATGCACCCCCATCTCCCCTTGCTCCTCTACCCCCTGCAGCGCGCAGGCGGATCAGATGCTGCTGAGGGAAGATGGTGCTGGAGGTGCGGGTGGCAGCATTAGAAGAAACCGGAGGGCTGGAGTGGTTCCATGGCGTGCGGTGCAGAGCAGTGCTTGTGCTCATCCCTCCCATCTCCCTCCTTCCTCTGTTCCCCCTTGCCATATGCAGTGCCCAGGCGGATCAGATGCTTTTTAGAGAGTTGGTGCTGGCGGTGCGAGTGGCAGCATTGGAAGAGACCGGCTGGACTGGTTCCGCGGTGTGAGGTGCTTCTACCGCAACCCTAAACTCTCCTCTCTCCCTTTCCCTATCCACGCAACCCACACCACCTCTTCTCCTCTGCAGCGCCCAGGCGGATCAGATGCTGCTGAGGGAGCTGGTGCTGGCGGTGCGGGTGGCAGCCTTAGAGGAGGCCGGAGGGCTGGACTGGACTGGTTCCGTGGCGTGTGGTGCAGAGAAGTGCTTGCGCTCATCCCTCCCATCTCCCTCCCTCCTCTGTTTCCCCTTGTCGTATGCAGCACCCAGGCAGATCAGATGCTTCTAAGGGAGCTGGTGCTGGCGGTGCAGGTCGCAGCGTTAGAAGAAGCCGGAGGGCTGGACTGGTTCCGCGGTGTGCGGTGCTTCTACCCACCACTCATCCCCCTCCATTTGCACCCCTCATCTCCCCCACTCTGTCTCCCTTATCGGCTGCAGTGCCCAGGCGGATCAGATGTTGCTGAGGGAGCTGGTTTTGGCAGTGTGGGTGGCAGCCTTAGAAGAAGCCGGAGGGCTGGACTGGTTCCGCGGTGTGCGGTGCTTCTACCCACCACTCATCCCTCATCTCCCCCTTTTTTCCCATTGCAGCGCCCAAGCGGATCAGATGTTGCTGAGGGAGCTGGTTTTGGCAGTGCGGGTGGCAGCGTTAGAAGAAGCCGGAGGGCTGGACTGGTTCCGTGGCGTGCGGTGCTTCTACCGCAACCGATTCGCATTTCTCAACAAGGGGGGGAGCAAGGGGAAGGGGGGGAAGGGCGGGGGAAAAGGCAAGGGATTGGAGGGTGGAACGGGTGGAGGGGAGAATGGTCGGGCTGGTGAGGGAAGCAGCCAGGGTAGGGGCCTTCTGGGTTGGTTTCAACGAGGCGAGAAGCAGACAGCTGCTGGTGGTGCTGCTGATGGTGCTGATGCTGATGCTGCTCCTTCCTCCGGTGGCTATGGCAGCAAGGGGAACCTGCTTTGAGGTTTCTTCTGAGCGTAAGGTATAAGGGTATGAGTTCAATGAAGACCCCTACGTACCTACTGTAAACGTTGGAATTTTTTAGGTGTGGAAAGAAAATCAATAGGTGGAAGGGTTGCAAAATATGCTGGGCTGGGAATGAGAGAAGTGGAGTGGGTGGTGCAACCCCAGAGAGACCACACACACTTTGTCCCTCTCAATGCCTTTGGTACACTGTTCAGCATGTACAGTATCTGTTTGTTTTCCTTCATATTTCGAGGGGAATGTGTACTCTAAAAACATTGTAGCCCTCAGCGTGAGTCTCCCTTATGCAGGCATCATATCAAAATATTGTCATGTCATTCCTACAGCAATCTTAACACTACTGTAGCATTGGTAAATGACAGTGTGCATTGGTTCATATTTGTCAACCTAGGCATAGTGGACCACCCTAATGAGAATAGATCATGCCACGTACGGTATCATTCTTTACAAAACCGCATTCGGTACCAGATCTTCTTTAATATCACATAATTTAGGCACTGAATGAAACCAACATAGAATAACACAAGCTACTCCAGCGCCATAAATACTGCAGGGGCCCTGCCTCTGGATAGGATTTGGGGTACTCTTCCTCGTAAGGCCAACACCCAGCTGTTACTCTTTCAGTAAGGGTGCTTCACAGGAACTGCTCTTAAAAATCAGGGTGCAAAAGCAGGGCTCCCCCTCTTGTGGGTAAGCTCCTGCCTGCTGTTAGCACTTGACCTACCGCATATGTGAACCTGATACCGGTGCCATGTCGACAAAACCTCCACGCCCCATAGAGTACACACGAGTTGTCACGCTATATAAGTTAAACGCCTGTGGAGCCTTCCGCAGCCCAGGATTCGTGCCTGTCTGCTGCTCTGGTGGTCTTCTTGTCCAGCTGATTATCTGATGCGGGCTGTATGCTGCTGTTGCATGATACGCTGTATGATTGACTGCAGCTGCGTGTTTGCTGCTGCGTATGCGATATTTCGCCATGCATTGCTCATTCCGTAAAACTGTACCAGTAGGTATTTCCGCAAGATGATAATTTGTCATATTTCTTCAGAAGCCGAACACCCAGTCGATTTCGACAGCGTCGGTGGTCTGACTCCGACCCCACACGCTGCAGGAGAGCAGCTGCGGCGTTTGCGCCAACGATCCTTCAGAAGCTACTAAATCTGTAGCATCGATCTCCTCCGGTTTAACCATCGAGCTGTAGCCTCCAAACAAACCCCACAAGGAAGGAGCCACGTTCAATGACTCCCCTTGCACATCCGCCGCTGCTGCTGCTGTTTCTTCCTCTTCGACCGATTCCGAGCCTTCAGTCTGCTCCGATCTAGCTCCGTCTGCTTCTACCGACCCTTCTTCAACCGACGAGGAGGCGAGAGACGATGCGAGGCTTAGCCGTGAGCTCGCACACAGCAAGCTGGTATGGGTCTCAAGCTCCAACCTCGGCGGGGTTTGCGGGGAAGCGTGGGGTAGTTTCCTGGAAACCACGGGGCTGAACTCGGCTGAACATTGGAGATGAGAGACGGGCGAGCTGGGAAGATGCGAGTGCGATTGCATGGCGGGACTAGGGGAAGAGTGGACGATGCCTGTACACATGGATTGGCTTGCGTTGTCGATCGATGTAACGCTATCTAAGCTATCTACCACCTGTTCGGACCGCGCGTTCTGCAGCTCCTGCGCTGGCTGCTGCTGCTGCATCTGCTGCTGCTGCTGCTGTTGCTGCTGTTGTTGCTGCTGCTGTGATCGGAACACCTCAGTGAACCACGGATGCTGGAGTATATCGCTGGCAGTCGGTCTCTTTGTCGGATCCTGACGAAGCAGGCACCGAATAAGGTCTTTCGCGAACGGCGAAATAGAGCCCCAGATCGGTCGGTAAAACGAAAACTTTCCCCGCTTGACGGCTGCGAGGACCTCGTCCTCCGATTCCCCGAAAAACGGAGCTGAACCTGAGAGAAGCATGTACAGCATGACACCCAAAGACCAGATATCTGCTTCGTGGCCGTAATTTCCGGAAAGAACTTCTGGAGCAAGGTAGAACGGGCTTCCGGCGACACCGTAAACCTGCTTGTGAGCGTCGACGAAGAGAGAAAGCCCGAAATCAGTAAGCTTGACCCTCGGAGTCAACGAAAAGCATTTCGTGGGAGACCTGCAGTCATCTGTTCCCGCTTGCTCCCTAACGCCTGATCTCTGTACAAGAAGGATATTTTCCGGTTTTAAGTCGCGGTGTAGAACGCCGTGCTCATGGCAGTGCATAACGGCAAGCACAATCTCCTCGAAGACTGCTGCTGCTTGCGCTTCTGTCATGAAGCCATGGCTGCTGATGTCGTCGAATAAATCACCACCCTCGCAGAGCTCCATAATTAGGTGAACGAATCTATCGTCCTCGAAAACGTCTTCCAGGTTCAGCGTGTACGGGTTCCCGGATAGTCTCCGCATAATCTCGATTTCTCTGCGAACATCTTCCTTATCCTCCCTGAAAAAAATAAGAAAGCAAGCAAGAGAACAACCAAGGAGTTGAGTCAGCACTGCTAGTAAACGACCGTATTAAAGCAAGACGATGCTTTTGTTAAGTTGTTTATTAAGCATTAGAACAAAAAAAAAACACCAGAAGGCGTGGGAATAGAAACTAACCAGTGCGAGAGTTTAGACTTGTCAATCGACTTGCATGCGTATTGTCCGCCTCCGGAAAGTTTTCTGCAAAGCTTGACGATCCCGAAATGTCCACGACCCAGCTCCTTCCCTAAGGTATAAGCATCCTCTAGCCGTCCTGTACGCTGATGCAGTACCCATCCTCCATCTAACTCGAACGGGAAGCGGACCATCGCTGAACCTCAAACCCTGATATCTCAACGAGTTATTCTTCAATAATAAAGGCCACGACTTCTCTATCCTTGGCGCTCACTATTGGTGGCTACTGGTGCTCCCTCAGCTAAGCTGCAGCGTAATAAATAGTGCGAGTATCGGACTCTAGATTAAAAGGGTTTACCACACTAACAGATACCTAATAAATAAAACGCGCTCTGGTAACAGCTATTGTCAGTGGAAGGAAAAATAAGCAGGTATTACGCCTCTAGTTCATGAATCATGAACCCTAGGCTGTGCCAAAAAGTGAAGGTTGAAAAGATGGGAAGGAAAAGGTTGAGAGGACTCAGCTGCAGCTGACTGAGAAATTCTTTCCCCTCCGAGTTCGAGTCTCAACTCCCAGCTGCACTGTTCTTACCCAGTCGCAGTCCCAAGGGGGGACAGACGAGACGACGCAACGCAACGCAACGCAAGGCAGGCGACGGACGAACAACACGGCGACGGCATCGCACTCGGGCATTCGGCCCAGCCCTGCCAAGCACATGCCACCGAAGGAGTCGCCCTCGCGAGCATTTGCGACAATCGTCTCGTAGGCGTCGGCGACGGTACAGCAGAGCCGAGATCCCAAGGAAACCCAAGTGGATCGCCGAGCGAATAAAAGGAGGCACGACAATCGCCAAGCGACCGTCAGGTGCCTGAGCGAGTCGCTAGCTGGACTGCAGAGTGTCGGCGACACAGTGAGGATTTCCACATACGGTTTCGCACTGTTTGGAGTGGAACCGGAAACTGAGACGTCTGTGGAGCGGTGTGGCAGGTGAATTATCGCCTCGCATGCTGCCCCGTCGCTCGGAGGTTGGCAGGAATAACTGCACCGCCCCCGACCCAGCCAGACCTGACGGTAGTTTCATATCCCGTTGGCGGGAAAGTGAAGTTGTTGACGGACCGTCTGTGACGGGCAGCATTATTGTGGTCAATAATGTATGCGGTCAGAGCAGCGAGCGAAGAAATCCCGACAAAGACGTGTCGCCTCCCTGGTTCTACGCGGTCCAGCGCACTTCCCTTGTGGTGCACGATTCCGCTTCCACAGAAGAACCGGAATGCTGACATGGTTCCGATAATGATTGACCAAGACAGACCCACATGGCCGTCAATCTAGCCTGACAGCAGCTCACTCCCCACCTACTACACGACAGGGACGTCTTTCACAAAGGAACTTCTTCGATGTCTCTTTGAAGCTCCTCAGAAGCTTACCCACACGTGTCGCGATTGGGCAATTTCAAACCGGAGTTCCATCTTTCAGAGTCACCCGATAAAACCAGTACAAACGACCATTATTAAACCATCTAATAGAACCTAGACCAGAAACTATACTTGCAATTACAAATGCTACAGCTTACAAGGCTGGGAGGGAACTGGCTAATTGCTTGCTGAAATAGTACCTCGCCAGGAGCATATATCAACACGATGCACAAGTAGTGCTGCGGTCACAATGCTCGCTGCTGCATACTACGGCCAGAAACGCACCCGAGTACCCCACCTAGCCGGCTTTCAATGGCCGTGGTTACCCTGCCGCGCCGTCAAACTCGTACGCAAGTGGATCCGATGACTCGCACATGCGGTACTCATCAATCATTGACCGCACAACCTCGTGTGATTCGTCAAACTCCACCAAGTTGTCCTACGTGTGGAAGGGCAAGTATGGGAAAGAAAAATGAGCAAGCTAATACTTTCCTACATTAAGCAACTCTTCTTCACCCATGAGACAATGGGGTTCAGCAGCATTATTTCTTAATACACTAACAAGACTATCCCAAGCACACAAGCGAAAAGAAAGGACCATGAAGAGGCATGCAAAAAAAGAGCAAACTACCCAAACAGGTGCCTCATGCCCGTGTGTGTGGTTTGCCAGTCTCTCTTCTCAGGCGCCTCACAAACACACACACACGCTCACGCAGGAGAGGACTCACAGAGAACATGGAGAACTGCTTGTAGCTCTTCCCAGGCGCCTCAGAAACACACACACGCAAGGGACAGGACTCCCAGAGAACACACGCAAGGAACAGGACTCACAAACACATGGTTCAGGACTCACAAACACATGGTTCAGGACTCACGGAGAACATGGAGAACTGCTTGTAGGGCTCAAGGAAAGCGGACTTGCGGCGCATGTTCTCATACTGCTTCACACAGCGCCCAAACAGGTGCCTCATGCCCGTGTGGTTGGCCAGCATCAGCCCGCTCACTTTGTGCCCCGTCTGCACGTAGGGCGACTTGCGAGAGAGGGCCACCTGGGAGGGGCGAGCAATGTGTGTGGAGAAGAGAGAGTGAGAGAGACAGGGTCCACATATGCAACTCATACACACCATAATGCTGGCAAAGCCATTCGGAAAGTACTTTTGAGAAATCTTAAAACAATGCAGGCATTGCCGACTCAAAAGTCGTAAACGCAGCAAATGCTCAGTCATCCAGCCTACTCATTGTGGAGCTTACTCACCTGTATATTGGCGAGGCAACATTCAATGATGAAAGCTGCATGCTTTTCCCGAATGCGCTGCATGCTCTTGTTCACCTCCCCCGGATCCACCTCCCCCTGGATGACGTTCAGAACGGACCCTCTCTCCTTGCTTACTCCCCTCCCCAACCACCAGCTAACATACTCCTAGATGTTGGCTGCTACCCACTCGGTGAGTGCAACATACCCCAAACTACTCCGTGTATGCTGGATGCTGCACCACACGCACCTGTATATTCGCAGGCCCCCATTCAATGAAGGAAGCCGCCTGCTTCTCTCGAATGCGCTGCATGCTCTTGTTCACCTCCCCCGGATCCACCTCCCCCTGGATGACGTTCAGAATCGCCATGTACCGGGCGGCACTGACATCCCGCGCTCGGCCGTAGTGAGACGACACCATCCAGTTCTGTGGCTGTTGGGGAGCAAGGGAGAGAGGTGATGAGGCGAATAGGCAAACAGGTGAACAGACGATGCAGGATGAAGCGAAAGTTGGACTCGGATGCATCGTGTCTCCACTGGCTGATGTTGCTGAACTTGAAGAATCTCAGGCAGTGGCCTAAATTTGAAAGGCTATAACTGAAGTCCAATCATTTCCCTCCTCACACCTTACACCTCACCTCCTACCACCATAACCTCCCCTCACCCTACACGCAGCAGTCACCTTGTGACGTCAAAGACCGATGTCGTGTGTATTACGTTGTTACACCTTCGCTCCTCACACTTCACCTCAGTACACCTTGCCTCCTCCCACATTCCATCCTCACACCTTTACTCCTCACCACCCTACCTGCAGCAGTCGCCTCATGACATCAAAGACTGATGTCTTGCGAATCATGTTCTCCTACAGTGCATGCAGCAACACATCAAACACACATGAGCAAGCGCACATGAGAAAACACGTCTGATACGCACATGTTCAACACACTTGAAAGCACATTGAACACATGCGAGACAAACAGACACAAGCAAACACAGACAGACACAGACAGAAAGCCACGCACGCACACACCCCCACACACGCACGTACCTGCCGCTGCACAGTGAGAGGCGTGTAGCTGGAAACCAGAAAGTGACACAGCGGCGTGGGCACGAGCGAAGACACCATGGAAGCCAGGTCATTGCTCATGAACCCCGGGTACCGAATCGTGTTGGTACTCGCAGCCATGACCATCGCCACCAGCGAGTTGGTCTCGGCAAACGTCGGCTGGTGCAGCCGCAGTCTCTCCGCCGCGATCCTATCCAGCGCTGTGTTGTCGAGGACAACCACGCTGTCAGCGTGCTGAGTCAGCCGGCGGAGGGTCAGCAGCGAGTTGTACGGCTGGACCACCACGTCAGATGTTTCTGATTGGTTCGGGAAGACACTGTACGTCTGAACAAGCTTTTTGGGGTAGCGATCGTGCAGCTCCTCCAGGAGATATGACCCCATGCCTGTAACGGATAAGGCAGGGGAATAGAGGGGAGAAAATACGTGGCAAACCCTGGAAAGAAGAGGCGATCATTGGGGAACACGCTGTACATCTGCGCGAGTTTCTTTGGGTAGCGAGATGGTGTAGCACCTCTAAAAGATATCACCCCATGCGTGCAAGAAATATGCCAAGGAGGGAAGCAGTGGAGCACACTGTAGGTCTGCACGAGCTTCTAAGGGTCCGAGAGCTATGACCCCAAGAAGCTCATGCAGACCTACAGTGTGCTCCATACTGCTTCCCTCCTTGGCATATCCAGTTTTTTTTTTCCTCTCCCTTTCTCTCTGTTCCCATGTCTCATGCAGTTCTTCCAAGAGGTGCAAGCCCATGCCTGTACGGGGCGGGAGAGGGGATCAGGGAAAAGGAACACACATGCTGAATCTTGGGGAAAAAGAGGCGAGAGTCAATCTTTTCTCCATAACCATGCCATTCCTTTGTCTCACCTGACCCTGTGCCTCCAGCCACGAGATGACAGAGGTAAAGGCTTCTAGGTTATCGCTGCCCTCTGACTCCCTGTCGATCAACTCCATGATTGCCTCCTGCGCTGCGAGCACCTGGCCGAACCCCACCAGCAGAGACCTCACTTCATTGCCTCGTCTCACCTGACCCCGTGCCTCCAGCCACAGAGTGGCAGAGGTAGAAAGCTTCTAGATTCTCTCTGCCCCCGCCTCTCTGTCAATCATCTCCATGATCGCCTCCTGCTGCGCGCGCGCCTGCTCGGTCTACTCTCTTGTCTCACCTTCACTCACCTCACCCTGTGCCTCGTCTCACCTGACCCCGTGCCTCCAGCCACGGAGTGGCAAAGATAGAAGGCCTCCAGATTCTCGCTGCCCTCCGCTTCTCTGTCAATCATCTCCATGATCGCCTCCTGCTGCGCGCGCGCCTGGTCGAACCCGCTCGCCCAGTTGTTCCCCGCGCCCCCCCCGTGCTCCGCCACGTACACGTTCTCCGCGTTGAAGAGCGCGCGGAACTCGCCCGCCTGGATGCTCCTCACCACGCGCGGCTCTAGGTCGAGTAAAACGGAGCGCGGGATGTAGTGTTGGTCGTCCGCCTGATAAAAGAACACGTCCTTGCGATCGTCGCCCTGGGAAAGGGGGGAAAGGAGGAGATATAGGGGAAGAGATATGGGGGAGGAGAGGAAGGAAACGAGGGATACGGGAAAGAGGGGGAAGCAGCGCGGGGTGTAGTGCTGTTCGTCCGCCTGATAGAACAAGATAGCCCCTGAATAGTCATTCATCCGTGGTCATCTAATAAGCTGTCATCCCACCAACGGTCACCCAATGAACGGCCATCTGATCAACGGTCATTTCTTCAACGATCACCTGCGAACCGTCTCACCTGCGTCGCGAAGTCCTGCAGGTTGCCATCTAGCCCAATGCCGTGCTCCAAGCACAGTTGTCGCCAGAATTCGCTCGCAACCTGGTTACCACACTGCCCGACCTGAAGCGTTACAATCTCTCCCGGCATCCTCACAGTCGCGGCACGTCACAGGCGCCTGAATTCGATCGATAGATTGACTGCTTTCTAAACTTCCCGAGCTTTCTCTTAAGTACTCTATCGTTACGTAGGCCCCAAGCGAGGTCAGCAAATACGAGCTTCTATAAAGATAGACATGACGATGAGCCTGTAAGAGCGACTAACCATATGGACTCAGTCCTGACACGTAAATCGTGAAACATATGAATCTGTGGACTGAATGACCCAATACAGAAAAAATCTCGATCGCCTTGGGAAGTATCTGTCAACGAGAACCCGTCGAGCTACTAACCCCACGGATATAACTGCCGGAAACAACAGATCCTGCTGACGAGTAAGCAACGCGGCCTTCACGCTTGCATGCTTCCGTGCTTCCTACTCGACAGCAGTATCCTGTCTGGTAATCCCATGAATCTCGTTCCTGGGAATGGAGAATCTCACGAGTGCTGCATGTGATTTGGAGCACTCGGAATAATCGAGGCTCCAGGTTACAAACACCATCATACACGGTAGTACGCTTTACAAAACCGATTGCTCTGTAGGGCAGGTCTCTTCACAAGTGTTTGACAGTCTACAGTATTACTGCACTGTACAGCTACGGTGTAAATGTAACCTTACAACAATGGAAGAGCTAAAACAACCACCCCTAACCAACCCATAAAAGTGCTCCTCTCGGAGGGCAGGCCAGAACCTTATGCGTCCAAGCGCTCCAGTGCTGGAAATGATTGCCAACATCAAGAACAGAGACAAATGGAGGTAATAGAAAAGGTGACAAACCAACCAATACCTAAAGAGCAAAGGATGCCTGCGAGAAACAAAATGTGTTTGTGTGTGAAGAGAGAGAGCGAGAGATGGAGAGATTCAAATGCATGACATTAGCAACTAATTGTCTCTGCTTGAAAAAGAACTACTGAAAGTGCCTCTGATCACACCCACATGCACCATAGGCAGCAGAGTGTAGAACATCTCGAGTGCACAGGGTTCACAACCCTAATATACGAGTTATTGCATTCAAGAGCATGGGCCTGATAGCTACAGCTACAAAGCTTGTCTATCGGGTCCACATGAGCCATGGGCATTGCACAAGAATCCACCCATTCAGAACCGAAACAGGAAATAGTATGGCAAAACAAACACGACCCAGTGCTTAGAGAGAACGGAACTTACTGTTGTAGTTGAGCAGCTTCTCTATCAGGTCCACATGAGTCATAAGCATGCGCCGGCAGCAGTAGCGCACAAGTCCCAGAGCGTCTAAAGCGTCACTGTGCCAGGGAAGGGCGGACGGGTACATAGAAATGTAACAACGAGGAACCGTTTGCGAAGCGGATGAAGCAGTTGAAAAAAATGGATATACAGATAACAAGAAAAATTGACAACGAATCGTGTCTTTTCCTTGAATTGTCACAAGCACGTGTGAATACTCACCCTTCACTGTAGTCTGCTTGGAGCAGATCAAGGTACATATCCCACTTGTTGCCAATCACCTGACAACAGCAAAGGCCGACAGCCATGCCATGGTGATGTGGGGAACCAGGTGATGTAAGAAAACAGCGTTACGGCTATAATAAGCGAAGAATAGATAGTGATATTCAAGGTAGCAATAAACGAGGAGAATAACTACAGAGAAAACATAGAAAACCCAGGTTGGGGGACGAGGTTCGGGAATCAGGGCTTGGGAGGAGGTTTCACATCAAAAGTGGAGAAACGTCAGCGCATGCTTCAATCATGTGCTATTTGTTCGAGCAGTCGCCAACACGACAGACGCAGGAAAATACTATGCCCGTTCCAGGGCTTCAAGTGCAGCAACGGACCGACGAACCTTTCCGCACGTGAAGCACCGAACGGGAATGATCATCGTGCTCCGCTAGTGTAGGCCTTTTCGTCTGACGGTTGTGCACCTAGGTGGTCTCAGGAAACCGCGTAAGGACGATGACGAACCGTGTATAAGCTACAAAACCTGTCCCAAACTTTTCGCACAGGCGTTACGCACTGAACAAAGACGCGACCTTCTACGCGCCGCCGTGTTTCAGGCGCTCCTTATGCGCCAGCAAGCTTAGACGGACCACTGAGAAAATAAGGCGGTGCTGCAGATGAAGCTATGGATAGTTGCTGCTAGCCAGCGTCTCATCCGCTTTTGTTGCGTGTGGAGCGGGAAGGGCCTGTTCGGAGACGCGTATTCTGTCATCGTGGAGCTGGGGTTCGATTTAGTGCAGTACTGTTATGAGTTGTAAAAGAGAGTGCGCAGGTAAACGAATATCGAGGCCGTGATTGAATCAACTGAGAATACAATGAATGCAAAGACTAATGTAGGCTAGCCTAGCTAGGAGGAAACCTCGGACGAGCGAGGTTGGGTGCAGGTTTGGCGATGGGAATGCCGAAGGCGACGAGTGGAGCCTCGGCAGCGTGGAAATCGCCCGAACGTGCGAACTCCGAAAATCGGGTTGTACGCGCAGCAGTCAACCCCGATAAGGAATTCGAGAAAATTCCTTACACCACCCCCCCCCTTAAGAAAGGCGGTCAATATCCGAAACACGCCGGCGCGCCAAATAATCACCAACAAGTGGCGAGGCGTCGAGCGAGGCGGATGGCACCCACGTGTCGTCCTCACTGGTGCGATCAGTCCAGCGGATTAAGAAATCCACGTGTCGTCCAGCAGCGTCAAGCCGAACCCGATGGGCGAGAATCTTCGAGGGTTCGAGGGTCGGCTCCGGGACAGGTCGAGCTGTCGGGGCAGCTTGCTGACGTGCGATGTCGGTCGTGGCTGGCACGAACTTGCGAAGCAGGCTGACGTGGAAGGCGTCATGAATTCGCCAGTCGTCCGGTAGCAACAGCTTCGCGGTGACAGGTGTCACCATCTTGATGATCTTGAACGGTCCACAAAATCGGGGCCGTAGCTTCGATGGACCGGGCAGGTGCAGGTTTTTCGTACTGGGGTAGAGCATAGTTAGGCTGACGCTCGCCGAACAGCGCCCTTCGATCAGAGAACGCGGCTCCTCGGACAGCACCCCGTCCGTCAGAGATCGCGCGACCCAGAAGCAGATCAGAAGACGAGCTCGTCGAACAGCACCCCGTCGACCAGAGCTCGTTCATGGGCTGGTGAATCAGAGGACAACCTTCCTCGAAAACCACCTGAGGAAGAGGATGAGGAAGAGGAAGAGGATGAGGACGAGGAACAGGAAGAGGAAGAAGAGGAGGAGGGAAAGGTGGGTAAGGTGGGAGTGCGGGTGAGCAGTAGGAGGCAGGTTCGACTGGCTTTGTCTGGCAGCAGTAAGAGCAAGCACAAGGGAGCAGCAACGGAAGAGAAAGAGGACGAGGAAGAGGAAGAAGATGAAGAAGAGGAAGTGGAGGAAGAAGAAGAGGACGAGGGAGAGGAGGAAGAAGAGGAGGGAAAGGTGGGAGTGCGGGTGGGTAGCAGGAGGAAGGTTCGATTGGCTTTACCTGGCAGAAGCAAGAGCAAACGCAAAGGAGCAGGGAAGGTAAAGGAAGAGGAAGAGGATGAGGATGAGGATGAGGATGAGGAAAAGGACGAAGGAGGGGATGGGGAAGAAGAGGACGAGGAAGTGGATGGAACCAACCCCTCCCATTCCACAATTCCTGCCGAACCAGTGCTGAATGAACCGCAACATTGCAGGGTTGGTTCCGAGCCTGGCCA
Source organism: Closterium sp. Yama58-4 (assembly GCA_947470075.1). NCBI lineage: Eukaryota > Viridiplantae > Streptophyta > Zygnematophyceae > Desmidiales > Closteriaceae > Closterium > Closterium sp. Yama58-4. The sequence goes on from CANIUD010000249.1 coordinate 574,307, forward strand.
GGAGGCTCGGCTAGGTGTGGCTGCTCCAGGTGTGGCTGAGGATGGTGGGGTCGGAGCTGGTGGGAGTGGGGCGGGTGAGACTGGGGCGGGTGAGACTGGGGCGGGTGAGACTGGGGCGGGTGAGACTGGGGCAGGCGGGGCTGGGGCAGGCGCAGGCGGTGACCCGCTCTAACTTTGGCAAGCCTCGCGAGAAGCTGAGCTACCATGCTTGCCTGCCGCCGACCTCCTACAGCACTCTGCTCGACGATGCGCAGTTCGACGTCAACGTTCCAGAGCTCGACCCTGATATGCACGCCGACCCAGAGCATCGCTGGGACATCGCTAACATGACAGTGAAGGAGGCGTTAGCGAGTTGGAAGGGCAAGGCGGTGAAAGCGGCGATGGACGAGGAGATTCGAAGTCTCATCACCAACGGCACATGGGAGCTGGTCGAGCGTCCGCGCGGCGTCAATGTCATGAAGAACCGCTGGGTTCTGACGACGAAGTATCACGTCGACGACACGGTCGCATGCAAAAAAGCCCGCCTGGTGGTGAAGGGCTTCACGCAGGTCTACGGAGCTGATTACGAAGAGACGTATGCACCAGTCGGGAGCTACGTCACGCTGCGAATTTTTCTCAGCATTGTGGCCGTCCTCGACCTGCACCTCATGCAGTTAGACATGAAGAATGCGTTTCTGCAGAGCAAGCTCGATCGCGTGCTCTACATGGACCAGCCGGCTTACTACAACGATGGGACCGGCCGCGTATGCAAGCTGCTGAAGAGCTTGTATGGGCTGAAGCAGAGTCCTCTGTTGTGGTACTCGGCGCTCGACGCTGTTCTGACGGGCGCTGGCTGGAGCAAGAGCCAGGTGGACGAGGCTCTCTATTTCAGAGTTGGCGACGACGGAGTGGCGTGCTGGGTGCTCGTCTACGTCGACGACTTGCTCGCCGCCAGCAAGATGCTGAAGGGGCTGCTGGAGGCTGCCTTTGAGCTGCGCGAGATCACCCCAGTCGAGAAGTATTTGGGGCTCGAAATCGTGCGCGATCGTCCGGCGCGGAAGCTGTGGCTGCACCAGCAGTCCTACGTTGACAAGCTGCGTAGGCGATTCATCGACGAGGAGCAGACTGGTCGGCGTCCGAAGACGCCTGTTTCCGTCGACGCTTACGCGGAGCTGACTTTCGACGATGAGGACTTCCAGTCGCGCGAAGAGGAGGAGTACCGTCAGAAGGTCGGTTCTCTGCAGTTCGCTGCCACGACAACTCGACCCGACATTGCATTCGCATGCAGCAAGCTGGGGTCTGGTCTGACGGTGAGGAGCGATCAGCACTGGCGCGAGGTCGATCGCTGCCTCAACTACCTCTCTGACACGCGCGATTTCGCTCTGGAGTTCGGAGGAGGACCCGAAACTCTGAAACTGGTCGGCTACGCGGACGCGGACGACGCTGGCGACAAGCAGAATCGCACTAGCACAAGTGGCTACGTTTTCACCTTCGGCGGCGCAGCTGTCTCCTGGACGAGCCAACGCATCAAGTGCGTGACTCTGTCCTCCACAGAGTCGGAGTATATCGCGGCCACCGAAGCAGGCAAGGAGGCCCGTCGACTTCGATTCCTCCTCGCCGAGTTCCAGCTCCTCGATGCTGGGACACCGACTACTCTGAACGTGGACAATCAGTCCGCCATCGCGGTCGCTGAGGGCTTGGGGCTGAAGGGCAACCTCAAGCACATGGAGCGGCGCTACGCTTGGCTGCAGCAGATGGTGAAGCGCAAGAAGATTGCGCTGGAATACATCCCGACATCCGAGCAGCCGGCGGACTTCCTCACTAAAGCGCTGCATTTTCCGGCCTTCAACCGGTGCTCTGTCGCGGTCGGCCAGGTTCGCCTTGCCGAAATTGGCGACGACGATGACGACGTGCAGCAGTAGGTGCCATGTCCTCTAACATGGCTGGTGCGGTGATCGGCGTGCGGAGGTGTGCACGCCAGAGAAATGTCCCCTTGTATTTTATTAGCTAGGTTCTGGGTGGACCTTGTGTGTGGGTGCCCAAGCGTGAGCTGGGCAGGGGAGTGTCGGAGTGAAAGGCCCCGCCCTCGCTTGGGCGTAGGCATTCTCTGCGACGACGTGGTGAATTCGACGAAGTGATCGTCGCATTGGATCAGCCCGTTCTCTGAAACCGCGGGTGGTTTTCGAGGAAGGTTGTCCTCTGATTCACCAGCCCATCAACGAGCTCTGGTCGACGGGGTGCTGTTCGACGAGCTCGTCTTCTGATCTGCTTCTGGGTCGCGCGATCTCTGACGGACGGGGTGCTGTCCGAGGAGCCGCGTTCTCTGATCGAAGGGCGCTGTTCGGCGAGCGTCAGCCTAACTATGCTCTATTCGGCGCGAATTTGGCAGACTAATTGCCCAGTAGTCAAGACGAGTTCCCGGCGTAGAAGGTCGGTGTATTTGCGGGAAGTGATATTCGTCTTGCGAATTGCATCAGCGGCTTTCTCGCGGATGTGCTGAAGTTCCGTCACAAAAGTTTGTGACCTCGGGACCGGATTGTCGAGCGAAGTCGCCGTGGGTACTGTCGGATCCATCCCGTAATTCAGGAAGAACGGGGAATGATTACTCGTGCTCGACGGTGCGTTGTTGAAGGCGAATTCCAACATTGCGAGGGAATCTTCCCATTTTGCGTGACAGTTTGTCCGTATCAGCTGCTCCATCGTCTGGTTGGTTCGCTCGGTTTGTCCGTCCGTCTGTGGGTGGTATGCCGATGAGAACTGTAGCTTCGTGCCGTACTGCGCCCATGTCTCCTTCCAGAATTTGGATGTGAACTTCGGGTCCCGGTCGGTGATGATCGCCGAAGGGATGCCGTGCAGTCGCACGACCGTTGAGATGAATGTCAGAATCCCAGCCACTAACCACTGGGATAAAAGGGCTTGTTTGTATGGCGGGTGAGTGCGCCCATAACCCCCCAGGCCGACGTGCCTGTAACCCTTCCCTAGGATCATCGGGGATCCCCAGTGGACCTCTGACACCCCCCCGCACTGGGATGCCCGAAGTGCACACACCGGGATTCGAACCCGAGACCTTCGCTCTGATACCATGTCAGAATCTCAGCCACTAACCACTGGGATAAAAGGGCTTGTTTGTATGGCGGGTAAGTGCGCCCATAACCCCCCAGGCCGACGTGCCTGTAACCCTTCCCTAGGATCATCGGGGATCCCCAGTGGACCTCTGACAATGAAGAGGCGCGCAGTTTCTTCGGCTGTGATTGTCGTTCGGCATGGTGCGAAGTGCGCCATTTTCGTGAAGCGATCGACGACGACGAGAACAGCGTCGTTGCCGGACGGCCCAGCTGGCATCCCCGAAGATAGGTTCCGCCAATTGATAGGCCACTGTAGAGGTCCCGTCTGCCACATGTGTCACACCTGTCGGCGTCCCTGTTTCCAAGGTCCGGCGCCACCATTCAAGCGCCGCGCCTCGAAGAAGCGAAACCGCGTAATTAATACGCGTGGCATCGTCGTTAACGCCTGCTGCCGTGAAGAAGACCTCCACGCCGAAAAGCCACCCCTTCACTGTAGTCGTCTTGTCCGTAGGATTAAACGGGGGCGGGTTGGAGGGCTTGATCTTGATCGTCGTTACTGCAACTGGCGCTGCTGCCGCTCGCTGCCTGTCTTCTTCTTCGAAGTCACGTGTGAGCGCATCCAGCGGATTGCTCATCGCCTGACTGTTGCCCTCGCCTTCGTCCACAGGCGACGCCTGACGCGCTTCACCTCGCGTCTGGCGTAGCTCGGCGTTTTCCTCCTTCAGTGTTGTCACTTCCGCCATTAGTGATTCCATGCCCTTCTGAATTTCTGCCACTTGCGCATCAGCCGATTAACAGCCTCCTAATCCATGTGCCTAGCACTACGTCTGGTGGGCAGTCGGGTACCCGTGGCCACCCGGTAGGTGAAAACACGAACTATCGGAGTCGGGCAGGATTGAATTAACAATCCCTGCAGCCAACCGTCGTGTAGTCACTAAACCAACCACACCCTATGCCACCAAACTACCCTCGAAAAGCGGGGTGAACTAGGAAAGTAGCTTTGATACCAGGTGTTATGAGTTGTAAAAGAGAGTGCGCAGGTAAACGAATATCGAGGCTGTGATTGAATCAACTGAGAATACAATGAATGCAAAGACTAATGTAGGCTAGCCTAGCTAGGAGGAAACCTCGGACGAGCGAGGTTGGGTGCAGGTTTGGCGATGGGAATGCCGAAGGCGACGCGAGGAGCCTCGGCAGCGTGGAAATCGCCCGAACGTGCGAACTCCGAAAATCGGGTTGTACGCGCAGCAGTCAACCCCGATAAGGAATTCGAGAAAATTCCTTACAATTACAGTTACCGTTTGTTACAAGGGGTTTTACTGTTCATTCCGAACAGTACATTTCCCAACCCATCCAACCTTATCTTCCTAGATTTCCATGTGCCACGTGGCACTCTACTTTTCTACCTTCACAATTCCTAGTCCCACAATCTACTTTCCAACCTTGTTTCTTGCATGCTATATCAACCTTGCTTGTAATCCCTCATATCAACCAATTCTCATCCAATTCTTCTCCAATTACCTAGTAACTTCTTCGCCTCTTTCGCCAACACTCTCTTTCGCCAAAGTCTTCCACTGCGTTTATCCTCGACTTAGTCGACCCCGCTAATTCTTTAGCGGACTTAGGCCGTCGGGCCTAACACTTGGTATCAAGAGCCTTCGCGGGGAGCGACTTCCAACGAGCGACCGTCGACGACGATACTACGACGTCATCGTCCCGCGGTGCCGACTTGCAGACTTGGAGTCGTCGAGCGAACATGGACGAAACCATGCACGCTCTCCCCCACGACATGGGCAACACGCTTGCCGAACTCATGCGCCAACTTCAAGAGTTGACGTTGGAAAATCGTCAGGTACGAGCCGAAATGCAACAGCTTCGTGAATTGGCTTCTAACCCCCATGGTCATGCCGCACCAACTCCTGCACCCACCACGTCGACTGGCGCGGAAGCGCTGCCGGAACGTCGAAGCGCGCTCAAGCCGCAGAAACCGGAGTCGTTCGACCCAAGTCAACGCGACGCGAACGTGCGGACGTGGCTCTTCATGCTCAACAACTACTTCGCCGCGAGCGGGGTGCAAGAGGCGGACGCGCAGCAGCGGATCGAGTATGCCGTGACGCTTTTAAGGGGGCCGGCCTTGGAGTGGTGGCGCCAACTTACGCAGACTGCTGTACGGAGGGCTCAAATGGACGGGCATTAACAGGGCGTGGGGCATGCAGCTGCAACTTCGAGCTTAGGGAGTCTAGCTTTGGGTGTTACCACGGTTCCGACCACATGGGAAGGATTTGAAGCGGCGCCGAAAAGCAGGTTCGATTTGGTGAACACCTCCGAAGCTGCTAGGAAGCGTCTGCGTCATTTCCGACAGATAGGCAACGTCCAGGAGTACACACGACGGTTCTTGAGCATCTGCAACGAAATAGACGACATCACGGAAGCAGAGATGCGCGATCGCTACCTCGAAGGGTTGAAGGCGGACATAGCGGAGGTTATAGCGATTCACGGGTTGTCCACCTTCGAGTCGGTAGTCGCAGCAGCAGAACGCGTCGACGCAGTACGAAGCCGACGGGGTCGTGACGATCGCGATAGGGGATACAGCAGACCGATCAACGACACTCGATCGAGGGACGGACCATCGCCCATGGAGATTGGTGCAGTTAACAGTGACGGTTCACAGCGCAACGGATTTAGGGGGAACTGTTACTACTGCAAAAAGCCGGGTCACATGAAGCGGGACTGCCCACAGTTCAAGGAGCAGCAGCAGGGAAACGGAAACCGCCAGTAGATAGCGGGTCGCTAGCTGGTGTGGAGGTTCCCGTACCCGCCACGTCTACCAACGTAGAAAAGACGGCCTTGCAGCAGTCATCTACGGAGAACTCGGTAGACACTGTTGACCGACCAGTCGTGCTTCTAGGGAAGCTTCGCGGAGTTCCTGTTAAGATTCTCGTCGATAGCGGAGCTAGCCACTCGTTCGTTTCGTCTTCGCTAGTTAGTCGTCTCCATCTCGAAGCAGATACGGCAGTCAACTTCAAGGACGCTCGCATGGTAGATGGGACGCCACTTCAAATAGGACCAGTCATTCGCAAGTTGCGCGTAGTGCTAGGACCGATCACGGTTAGACGTGACTTCGACTCTGCAACACTGGACGGTTACGACTTCATCTTTGGGAGAGATTGGCTACGGACGGTTTCGACTCAGTTCGATTGGGCTCAGGGAAGCTGTAGCGTCAAGGTAGACGGGGAGTTCCGGGAGCTGCCACAGTGGAGCGATGGGGCCACATCATCCACAGCTATCATTAATGCTGTTCGTGTGCGACAGTTAGTGAAGCGTGCGGCACGGATCTTCGCGGTTTTCCTTGAGGAGGTGGAAGCTGAGGAGGGGAAAGGAGGGAGTGCAGCAGTTAGTGAGAAGGCGACTCTTCCTGCTGAGGTGAGTGCACTGTTAGCAGAGTTCGCAGACGTCTTCCCTGACGAGTTGCCCCCAGGGTTACCTCCCAGCCGAGCAGTAGATCACCGAATAGAGTTGGAGCCAGGGAGCAGGCCAGTAGCGAAGCCGCAGTGGAGGTTGAGTCCAGCAGAGACAGAGGAGATGACGCAGCAGGTTAGGCACTTTCTCGCGCAGGGGTTCATACAGCCATCTAGGTCGCCTTGGGCAGCACCGATCCTTTTCGCGCCTAAGAAAGATTGAGGGTTACGGATGTGCATAGATTACCGCGCACTGAACGCCGCCACCGTCAAGAATAGGTTCCCGGTGCCGAGAGTAGAGGATCTCCTAGATGCAGTGCAGGGCGCTAGAGTCTTCTCCAAGATCGACCTTCGTTCGGGTTACCACCAGATTCGCGTAGTTCCAGAGGACCAGCACAAGACGGCGTTTCGTACGAAGCAGGGGTTGTACGAGTTTAGGGTTCTACCGTTCGGTTTGACCAACGCCCCAGCGACGTTTCAGACGCTCATGAACACAGTCCTCTCCGAGTTCCTCGGTTCGTTCGTCGTAGTTTACTTAGACGACATCCTCATATTTTCCAAGTCGAAAGAGGGGCACGTGCAGCACTTGCAGAAGGTCTTCGAGGTCTTGCGGAGGGAGAAGCTGTACGCGAAGCAGTCTAAGTGCGAGTTCTTCCTCCCCGAGGTCGAGTTTCTAGGTCACGTCGTTTCCGCTAGTGGCGTTAGGACCGACCCGAAGAAGATCGCAGCAGTACAGGATTGGATAGCACCGACCTCAGTCAAGGAGTTGCAGAGCTTCCTCGGTTTCGCGAATTACTACCGTCGTTTCGTTCAGGGTTACGCATCGATCGCTAGTCCACTCACCGACCTACTTCGGAAAGGCGTAGAGTACGTTTGGGGTCCAGCGCAGCAGCAGGCGTTCGAGCAGATGAAGCAGTCGCTCACGTCTTCACCGACACTGTCGTACCCCGATCCCACTCGCCCGTACGTTGTAGTGACCGACGCTTCAGATCAGGCCATAGGAGCAGTGCTTCTTCAGGACCAGGGACGCGGGTTGCAGCCGATCGCGTACGAGTCGCGTAAGCTGAGGGGAGCGGAGTTGAACTATCCGATTCACGACAAGGAGGCGCTCGCGATCATCCATGCGTATAAGGTGTGGAGGTGCTACCTAGAGGGGGCAGATAGTGTTATACGCACGGACCACTGTTCGCTTCGTTTCCTCAAGTCGCAGCCGCAGCTGAGTCGTCGCCAGGCTAGATGGATGGAGTTCATGGAGGGGAGTTTCCACTACAGGATAGAGTACAAGCCAGGCGTTCGCAACCCAGCAGATCCGCTCACTCGCCCTAGTTGTCAGCTCGCTAGTCTCACAGTCACTGCCGGCCATCCACTTCTCACAGTTACACAGTAGATCCCGACTTCACACCGCAGCCGCCCGCAGGAGCAGAGGTGCAGGGTAGTGTCTACATACGGAAGGGCACAGCACGGATTTGGGTTCCAGCCTACCGCCCTCTTCGACAGCTCCTTCTTTCCGAGGCACACGACGTAGTTAGTGCAGGGCATTTCGGAGCAGACAAGACGGCTAAGACGCTTAGTCGCACGTACTTCTGGCCAGGGCTTGCAGCAGACGTAGAGGATTACATTCGCTCGTGCGACACGTGTCAAACATTGCATGTTTATATTGTCTAGGCTGTAGTGGGTTACACCTTAGGGGGTACACAAAGTTAGGGTTTCCTACTTGTACCAAACTCTGTTCTAGTTCATTCATTCCTGTTCAGTTATTTCTGACATGGTTTCAGAGCAGGTCCTTCACTAGGACTGTTCTTAGGGCCCACCGACTTACCTACCTGCTTACCTTCGCTTGTTTCCGGCCCCGCTGGCCCCGTCGATCTAGCACGATCTAGCGGCCCTGCGGCCCCGTCGAACTTTTTTTTTTTCCTAGCGGCCTCTCACGGCCCCCGTCGCGTCGCCCCTTAGCGCCCCGATCGGCCCCGTCACGCCGCCCGCGAACCGCACAGCGCGCCGCGCTCACAGCCCGCGAACCGCCCACGCACAGCCCGCGAACCGCCTGCGCAGCCCGCGACCAGCCCGCGCAGCCCGCAACCAGCCCGCGAACTGCCCGCGAGCAGCCCGCGACCTGCCCGCGAACCCCCGCGAGCCGCCCGCGACCCGCTTACGCAGCCCGCGAGCAGCCCGCGCTGAGCCTGCGCGGCTCGTGCGCTGACCGCCGCCGGCCCGCACGCTGCCCGCGCACGGCCCGCACGGCCCGCGCGGCCCGCACGGCCCGCACAGCTCACATACGGCCCGCGCGCTGCCTGCTCCCGGCCCGCCACTGCTGAGCCCGCAGCCGCCCGCGCACCGCCGCTGCTGAACCCGCCGCCGCCCGCGCACCGCCGCTGCTGCGCCCGCCGCCGCCCGCGTATCACCGCTGCTGAGCCCGCCCCTGCTGCGCCGGCTCTCGCTGCCGCCTGCTGCGCCTGTGCACCACTGCAGATCCTACTACTACACTTCCTACTACTGCTGCTTGTGCGCCACTACAGTCCGTAGGCCCCACCGGCCCCGCTGACCCTGCGCACGCCTTTTCAGTGACTTTACTACTTCTCCTTCTGCCGCTGTCGCTATGGCTAGTCCTCCTGTTCTAGCTTTCGACGCCGAGGGCCGTCCGGTCAAATTCGAAACCTGGCTAGATGACCTGCACCTTTTCCTACAGCTCACTGCCAAGGAAGACATTTCACTGTACGACCACGCTCTCGGCCATGCGACCGCCCCACTCGCTACTGCCCCCCCAGCTGAGCGCTCACAGTGGCAGACCCGTGACGCGCACGCTCGCTTTGCTATCCGCAACTCCCTGCCGCTAGATGAGCGCGAGCACTTCGGCCAGTGCAAGACTGCTAAGGACCTCTACACGGCTGTAGTGGCCCGCTACTCCTCACCCGCTTCTGCCACGCTAGGCCGCCTCACTCTCCCCTACCTGTTCCCCGACCTAGCCTCCTTTCACACTGTCGCAGACCTCATCACCCACCTTAAGACTAGTGAGGCTCGCTTTCGCGCTGCCATGCCTGACGAGTTCCTCGCTAGCAACCCCCCCCCGCTCTGGATCACTCTCTACCACGTTGTCACCCGCCTCCCTGACTCTCTGCGCCCTGTCAGGGACCAGTTCCTCTCTCGCTCCCCCACTGAGCTCACCGTAGACCTCCTCGAGAAGGAACTGCTTGCAGCCGAGGCTAGTATCGTCGCTGTAGGCACCTCTCGTGGCGACCCCCGCGGCCCCTTCTTCGAGGGGTGCTCCCCTTCCCCCCTCCTCCCCTCTGTCGCATCTGCTGCTGCTGTCGACCTCCTTGGTGCTGAGAAGGTCGGGGCTGCGTCTGCTTCAGGCGGACGACGCAGGGGCAGGAGTGGCAGGAGTGGGGGTGGTGGCGGAGGAGGCGGGGGTGGAGGTGGTGGCGGTGGAGGTGCGACTGGAGAGGCTAGTGGCGGCAGTGGTGGAGGTGACAGCGGCGTTGGGAGTGGTGACAGGGGCGGAGGTGGCAGCGGAGGCGGAGGTGGTCGTGGCAGCGGCAGGGGTGGAGGTGGCCGGGGCGGAGGCGGAGGGGGTGGTGGTCGTGGAGGCCCGGGGGGCGGTCAGAGTCAGCAGCCTGCCCCGACCCTTCAGGCCGCCCGTGAGTGGTATGCGCGGCGCAGCGTCACCTGCCAGTACGTTATTCGTACAGGTGACCGCACTGGCCAGACGTGTGGGGGGCCGCACCAGACGGAGCGCTGCTTCGCCCGCCTCAACGACGCGTGGCGCACCCAGTTTCCTGGTGGGGGTGAGCTGCCGCGCTGGGCTGAGCTGCTCAGGAAGGGTGTTGATATTTGGGCACTAGACTTTGATGCTATTCTCACTGCCATGTATGCGATGTCTATTAGTGGAGAGGGTGCTCAGTACTTGCGTGTTCCGCCCGACCCGGGCATTCAGGCCAGCCCCGCTGCTGCTCTAGGTGCTTGTGCGTCTGTCCCCCCTGGTACTGAGTCGACTGCAGCACTGCACACCTTCACACTGGACTCAGGTGCTTCTCGCTCTTTCTTTCGTGACCGCACTGTCCTTGAGCCTCTAGCTCGGCCGGTTGCTGTCTCTCTTGCTGACCCCTCTGGGGGTCCGGTCCTTGCGACCTCCTCCACCACCCTTCCGTGTCCAGCGGTTCCGTCCGGCACGCTCTCAGGTCTCTACCTCCCCTCGTTCTCCACGAACTTGGTGGCAGGTAGTGCGCTCCAGGACGGGGGTGTTCACCAGTTCACCCCTGCCTACGAGCGTGTGACTCACTGCACGTGTGCTCGGACGGGCCGCCACCTAGCTACTTTCACTCGAGAGCCGGGGTCTGACCTGTACACACTGACCACTGAGTCCCCTCAGGTAGTTGCGTCTGCGTCTGCGTCAGCGTCAGGTCAGCTGTCCGCCCCCTGCTCGTGTCGCTCTCTGGCGAACGACACTGTCCTCTGGCACCACCGCCTTGGTCACCCGTCTGTGCAGCGCCTGCGGGCCATGCACAAACGGGACCTTGTTGCTGGTCTTCCCAGGGTGCTCCCTCCCCTTCCTGACTCCCCTGCTCCTGACTGCATTCCCTGTGTCGAGGGGCGGCAGCGCGCCGCTCCTCACTCCTCCTCCTTTCCCCCGACGACCGCTCCCCTGCAGACGCTCCACATGGACGTGTGGGGCCCAGCCCGCGTCCGTGGTCAGGGTCAGGAGAGGTACTTCCTGATAGTTGTTGACGACTACTCGCGCTACACCACGGTCTTCCCCTTGCGCGCCAAGGGTGACGTCCCTGGTGTTTTGATCCCCTGGATCAGCCGAGCCCGTCTCCAGCTAGGCGAGCGCTTTCACTCGGACTTTCCTGTCCTGCGCTTGCACTCTGACAGAGGTGGTGAGTTTGCCTCCGACCTCTTGGCAGCCTACTGTGCTGAGCACGGCATTGAGCAGTCGTACACGCTTCCGGCCTCTCCACAGCAGAATGGGGTTGCTGAGCGCCGCATTGGCTTAGTCATGGAGGTCGCTCGTACCTCCCTGACCCATGCGGCTGCCCCCCACTTTCTGTGGCCGTTTGCGGTCCGGTACGCTGCGCATCAGCTCAACCTCTGGCCCCGTGTCTCCTTGCGGTCCGGTACTCTGCGGTGGACGGGAGAGGTTGGCAATGCGTCGCGTTTCCGGGTGTGGGGATCCCGAGCTTTTGTCCGCGACACGTCTGTGGACAAGCTCTCCCGTCGCGCTCTTCCCTGTGTCTTCCTTGGCTTTGTTCCCGACGCGCCTGGATGGCAGTTTTACCACGTCACCTCGCGCCGGGTTCTGGCCTCTCAGGACGTCACTTTTGACGAGTCCGTCCCCTTCTACCGCCTCTTCCCCTACCGCACTGCCCCCCTCCCCCCTCCGCCGCTCTTCCTCGCTCCAGGTGCTGAGGTACCCGACCCCCTCCCCCCTCAGGGTGCCGCTCCCTCAGGTGTGTCCCAGGTAGACCCGGGTGAGCCTGTCGAGGTAGCTGTTGACTCGCGTCCTGCGTCTGGGGGTGCTGAGCCTGGAGGTGCGGAGCCTGGGGGTGCTGGGCCTGGAGGTGCGGAGCCTGGGGGTGCTGAGCCTGGGGGTACTGAGCCTGGGGGTGCTGAGCCTGGGGGTGCGGAGCCTGGGGGTGTTGAGCCTGGAGGTGCTGAGTCTGGGGGTGCTACGTCTGGGGGTGCTGAGCCTGAGCGTGCTACGCCTGGAGGAGCCCTCTCCTCGCACCAGCTGCAGGAGAGGTACCTCGAGTACTGCCGCCTCCGGAGAGGTGCTGCTGGAGCTCGTCCCGGTACTTCCCCTCCTTCCCAGGAGCTCCCCCCCATTCAGGTGATTCGAGAGTGGTACACACGGCGCTGCAGTCTTCGGAGTGGTCCTCCTGGCGCTGCGGACCCGGGCGTTGGAGCTGCTACAGGTGCTGAGGACCCGGACGTTGGAGCTGCTCCTGGTGCTGCGGACCCGACTGGTGGCGCTGCTGCTGGTACAGAGGACTCGGACGTTGGAGCTGCTGCTGGAGCTGAGGACCCGAGCGGTGGCACTGCTGCTGCTGCTGAGGACCCGGGCGTTGGAGCTGCTACTGGTACTGAGGACCCGGGCGTTGGAGCTGCTACTGGTGCTGCGGACCCGACTGGTGGCGCTGCTGCTGGTGCTGAGGACCCGACCGGTGACGCTGCTGCTGGTGCTGCGGACCAGGGTGTTGGAGCTACTGCTGGTGCTGAGGACTTGGGCGCTGGGGCTGCCGCTGGTGTCCCTGCTGCTTCTGGAGACGCTGCGCGACCGCGACCGTACTTCGTCCCGCTCCTTCAGCAGGTTCTTGGTCAGGCTCCTCCTCCTGGTCCTCCTCCCTCCGTCGAGGGTCCTCTACCTGTCCAGCCGCAGTCACAGTTACCGCCCGCCTCGCCTCTCCCTGCTCCCTCTCCTTACGCTGGTCCCACAGGAGGTCTTACAGAGCGTCGTGAGCCTGAGTCTCGTCCTGCGTCGCCTGTTCGTACCGCTCGCACTGGTCGTCGTGTCCCACGTGAGCGTCCTCCTCCTGTCCCTGGCACTCACTACATGACTCTGCGTCCCTCCACTGCTCCGCAGCGTGTCCCGCTGCCGTCTCCTCCTGCGTCCTCCCTACCCACTTTTCCTGACCCGGAGTCTGACGCCCGTCGTGCTGCCAGTCCCACTGTTACGCGTCTCCTTGCTACCGTTGTCACTGACCCTTCTTTTGAGTCCGCCGCTGCGTCTGCTCTGGTCGCTGAGTTAGTTGACTTTGCTGCTTGCTGTCGCCTAGACTACGCTGCTAGCCTAGTGGCTGAGTCTGAGTCTGAGTCTGCCTGTCCTCCGTCCGTCGGGGGTGCGTGTGCTCTTGGCACGGACGTCCTTGAGGACAGACAGGAGGAGTTCCATTGCTTTGCTGCTGCTTTGCCCCATCTCGTGTCCATGCTAGTTGCCCCTGAGGGAGACCCGGATGCACCAGACATCCCGACCCCACGCTCTTACGCTGAGGCGATGGCGGGTCCCTACTCCTCTCAGTGGCAGACGGCCATGGACGCAGAGATGGCTTCCTGGAAGTCCACAGGCACCTACGTAGACGAGGTTCCCCCTCCTGGGGCGAACATCGTCAGTGGCATGTGGATTTTCAGGGTGAAGCGGCCGCCGGGTTCTCCGCCTGTCTTCAAGGCGCGCTACGTGGCTCGAGGCTTCAGTCAGCGAGAGGGAGTAGACTTCTTTCAGACCTTCTCCCCCACCCCGAAGATGACTACTCTTCGGGTGCTGCTGCACATAGCCGCTCACCGCGACTACGAGCTTCACTCTCTTGACTTCAGCACTGCTTTCTTGCAGGGCAGCCTGCACGAGGAGATCTGGCTGCGCCGCCCCCCTGGCTTCACTGGGTCAGTTCCTCCTGGCACCCAGTGGAGGCTTCAGCGGCCGGTCTACGGTCTCCGCCAGGCGCCACGTGAGTGGCACGACACACTGAGGACGACACTTGCGGCTCTTGGGTTCGCTCCCTCTACTGCTGACCCGTCGCTGTTTCTACGCACCGACACCTCACTGCCGCCGTTCTACATCCTCGTGTACGTCGACGACTTGGTCTTTGCCACTGCTGACACCGCGGCACTCGCCCACGTGAAGTCGGAGCTGCAGAGGAGACACACGTGCACAGACCTGGGTGAGCTGACGAGCTATCTTGGCTTGCGGATCACCCGGGACAGAGCACGGCGCACCATCACCCTGACTCAGTCACACATGGTGCAGCAGGTTCTCCAGCGCTTCCGCTTCACGTACTCCTCGCCTCAGTCCACTCCTCTGCCTACCGGTCACTCGCTCTCAGCTCTGCCTTCGGATGAGTCCGTAGAGCCGAGTGGCCCGTATCCAGAGCTTGTGGGCTGCCTCATGTACCTGATGACCTGCACTCGACCTGACCTTGCATACCCTCTTAGCATCCTAGCACGCTATGTCGCTCCTGGCCGTCACCGGAAGGAGCACATGGATGCTGCTAAGAGGGTGTTGCGCTACTTGTGCAGTACGTCGGGCATGGGGCTTGTGCTTGGAGGGCGAGACCGGGTTGTTCTCACAGGGCACTCAGACGCTTCTTGGGCAGACGACCAGGCTACTCAGCGGTCGTCCCAGGGTTACACCTTCAGCCTTGGCTCTGGCTCAGTTTCTTGGCGTTCTACTCGCTCTTCTTCTGTTCTCAGCTCCAGTTGTGAGGCTGAGATCTACGCCACAGCCATGGCTGCTCAGGAGCTACGCTGGCTGACCTACCTGCTGACCGACCTCGGAGAGCGGCCTAGTTCTCCTCCAGTGCTGTACGTCGACAACAAGGCTGCCATTGCCTTGTGTGAGGAGCACAGACTGGAGCACAGAACGAAGCACATCGCTCTGCGGTACTTCCTTGCTCGAGAGCTTCAGCAGCGTGGTCAGCTTTGTCTGCGTTACGTGGCCACGGAGGCCAACACTGCTGATGTGTTCACCAAGGCGCTTCAGCCTTGTGACCATCAGCGCTTTTGCACTCTGTTAGGCCTTGTACCTACTGGGCCTCACTTGCTTACCTCTTGACCTTGCTTGTACTGTGATCACTATATATATATCCCTACTTGTTTACTTTTGCTAGGTTGTGATCACTGTATCTCTTGCTTTGTTATAAACCTGCATGTGAACTGGTCTTGTGACCGCTTGCTTGTGCTCGGAATTTGTGTGGAATCCTTGAGATCCACCCTGAGCTTGCTTTGCTTTGCTTTGACTGGTCTTGTGACCCTGTGGTTGTCTCCCACTGCGCCTATGGGGGTGTGTCAAACATTGCATGTTTATATTGTCTAGGCTGTAGTGGGTTACACCTTAGGGGGTACACAAAGTTAGGGTTTCCTACTTGTACCAAACTCTGTTCTAGTTCATTCATTCCTGTTCAGTTATTTCTGACAGTGTCAGCGTACGAAGTCCTCTCGACAGTGCAAGGCAGGACTTTTGCAGCCGATTCCACCACCCGACCGCCCTTGGCAGGTAGTCACCATGGTTTTGATCATGGCTTTACCGCGCATAGTTAGGGGTCACGATGCCATCTTCGTGGTAGTGGATAAGTTTTCTCGAGCAGCGCACTTCATCCCCACGCACGGCCAGGTCACAGCAGAGGAAGCCGCGACGCTGTTCGTAGATAACGTAGTCCGACTGCACGGGGTTCCAGATTCGATCATTTCCGACCGCGACCCTAGATTCACCTCGAAGTTCTGGAAGCAGCTTTTCGCACTGTTTGGGACTCGCTTAGCCATGTCGTCAGCGTACCATCCAGAGACAGACGGACAGACTGAGCGCGTGAACCAGACCTTGGAGCAGATTCTTCGCAGCATCACGATGCACGACGCAGCAGCATGGGACAAGAAGCTGAGCATGGCCGAGTTCGCATACAACAACACGCACCACTCCGCCACAGGCATGTCACCGTTCTTCGCACTGTACGGTCAGCACCCCAATGTCCCCACTCGTGTCGATCTCACACCCACAGTCCCACGTGCTGATAACTTCCACCAGCACCTCACTTTCATTCACGACCACGTGAGGAAGCACCTTGAGCTTGCAAATGCACGCATGGCACGCACCACCAACCGCAGTCGTCGTGAGGTGTCGTTCGCAGTTGGCGACCGTGTTCTTTTGGACAGCCGCAACCTCCGACTGCCACAGGACGGCAAGCTTCGCCCACGTTTCATTGGTCCATTTGTCATTGAGCGCGCACTTGGTCCAGTCGCATACCGCCTTCGCCTTCCCGCTCATTTCCGCATGCACCCATCATTCCACGTGTCTCTCCTTCGGCCTTACACCGATCCCAACGCCACCTTCTCGGGCCGTGATCGCACTCCACTGCCGGTAGCTGTTGACACCGACGAGCCCGACTACCAGATCCAGCGCATCCTCAGGCACCGTCGCCGTCTCCAGGGGGGTATCTCCTTCGTTGACTTCTTGGTTCGTTGGCGTGGTTACGATGCAGCCGACGACAGCTGGGTCCCTTCGTCCTCGCTGTCTCCTGACAACGCTTGCCTCAAAGCGTACCTTCAGTCTGCAGGCGCCGCGGACGTCGCCTCCTTGGGAGGGGGGTAGTGTTACAAGGGGTTTTACTGTTCATTCCGAACAGTACATTTCCCAACCCATCCAACCTTATCTTCCTAGATTTCCATGTGCCACGTGGCACTCTACTTTTCTACCTTCACAATTCCTAGTCCCACAATCTACTTTCCAACCTTGTTTCTTGCATGCTATATCAACCTTGCTTGTAATCCCTCATATCAACCAATTCTCATTCAACTCTTCTTCAATTACCTAGTAACTTCTTCGCCTCTTTCGCCAACACTCTCTTTCACCAAAGTCTTCCGCCGCGTTTATCCTCGACTTAGTCGACCCCGCTAATTCTTTAGCGGACTTAGGCCGTCGGGCCTAACACCGTTCACGTGCTGTTACTTGTCTACACTTCATCAAAATTCTGCAAGCTTGAAATACAAATCTCTATACCGGAAACATTCACTTCAGAAGTCCACCACACTTGGCCCGCTGGCGGGGCGTAATGTCATGATCCTTTACCTTAATAACCCACCAAACCGCTAAAAATGCAGAAATATCCTTCTCGCATCTTACTGAACCGCATGAGCTTGAAGCCTCACGCCACACCCTATTTCACCTTGACTTTTCTTAGCGAAGCCACACCACCACTCCATCCACAACCCGCCCTTGTCCGCCGCCGCATTAGTCGGCGTGACACGCGTTGCTCCCTTCGCTTCTCGCTTCGCATCTCCGAGGGAGCAGTTTCGTGCTTGCTGGCCTCATAATTTTTCGCTTATCGCTCTCACCACGTCGTTCCTTTCCGTCACCAACGCTATCTGTTAGGCTTTCCCATTGTCTCTCTTCTTCCGATCTTCGCACTTCAAACTCCATTGTCCTTAGTCATCGAACCTTCCAAAACTATGGCGTCTCTTCGCCAGGTCACCACGAAGCTCGGCTCCTCGTCTCTCGAGGAGGCTCGGCACCGAGGCTTAGATCTGTTTCGCGAGACCTGCCGTGCGTTACCGAGCATCATGTTTCGCTACAACCTTGACGAAGTGATCACGCGACAGGAGCTGCGTTCGCGAATCGCCAACGAGTTTCGGCGACACAGCGACGTCGAAAATCCCAAGGTGTGGATTCTCTAGGGTGTTACCCGGCACCCGCGCCCAGCCATTCATGATGCACTCACCATTCTTTGCATAATCAGACTTCTAGGCAGGAGTAAA
Source organism: Closterium sp. Yama58-4 (assembly GCA_947470075.1). NCBI lineage: Eukaryota > Viridiplantae > Streptophyta > Zygnematophyceae > Desmidiales > Closteriaceae > Closterium > Closterium sp. Yama58-4. The sequence continues at coordinate 592,041 of CANIUD010000249.1, forward strand.
CAGAAAGAAGCTTGAATAAAGTAGCTGTGTCAGAGTTTCCACTCCTTGGGTTGTAGAGAAGAGAATGATAGGACGCTGGGAGAGAACTGCGAGTTTAGAGTCCACTGAAAAAAACAGAGTCGAGTGAAAGAACCACGTACTTGTATTAACTGTTTCAGTGTTCCAGTGAAACCGTGCCAGTGTTTCAGTGGAACCGTGTCAGTGTTTCAGTGAAACCAGTGTTCCAATAAAGTGTGTCAGTGTTCAAGTGAAACTGTGTCAGTGTTCCAGTGAAACTGTTTCAGTGTTTCAGAAGCTGGGTTAGTGTTTCAGTAACGTGTGTCAGCGTTCCAGTGAAGCTGTGTAGGTGTTCCAGTATACTCTGTCAGTGCTCCCAACCCTTTGGTTGTAGGGAATGACGACTTTTCAGGAGACAAGTAGAGGGTTAGGAATACGGGTCTCGGTTCGTGCAATGTGATTGGGTGGCAAGCCTTCGGCTTCTTATACTCACCCCTCCCTGCCTTTCAGGGCACCAGGCACGGAGGAGCTGGTGAACTCAGTGGCCCTGTTTGACTGTTCTTTGCACCAACCCAGTCAGTCAAACAGCGGTCCTGCCAAACCCAACTGATATTACACTACCTGTGCCTGCATACACTCTGTATGATACGCGTCAGGTGATCCATTTGCTGGTGGTGAAGGGCAAGGAGGAGCTGGTGAATTACCTCAACCACTCAAAGCAGGAAACCTGTCAACTGAGCCTGTCGCGTAGCTCTTCATCCCCTCTGTACCCCCTCCTTCCATCAGGCGATCGATCTGCTGGTAGTTAAGGGCAAGGAGGAGCTGGTGAATTCTCGGAACCACTGAAGGATCGGTCCAGTCAACTAAGGTTATACTCCATGGTCTGTATTTTTGTGTCGTATCCCCATTAGGTGATCGATCTGCTGGTGGTTAAGGGCAAGGAGGAGCTGGTGAATTTTCTGAACCACTCGAAGCAGCGGCACCATGTGATTTCGCAGTGGGTGGTGGGGCCGCAGGGGCAAGTGCCCACCATCCCTGGAGGGCCGCACCACAAGCCAGGCATCGTGCCAAAGGGCAGTGAATCTTTGTTCCTTAGAAATTTCTACGAGAGCAACTGATCTGGAGCAGAAACCTGTAAATGTGCAACTGAGGGCCCCCTACCACAAGCCAGGAATCGTGCCCATGGGCAGTGAATCTTTGTTCCTAAGTAACTGCTACGAGAGCAACTGAGTTGGAGTGGTTACGATGGGTTAGAGAGGTGGAAACCTGTAAATGAGGGCGGGTATTGGATGAGTTGGGTCAATGTAGTACTGTGCTTACTTCCTACTGTTGTGCACTACGATCTACATTTAGAGATTGATTACGGTACTGTCTGTTGTGTATGCTGGGATGGGTCATGCTTCCTCTCCTTGGGAAAAAAAGGGCCATTCATAGTGTGATGTCATGGGTTTACACCATGCATCCTGGGACAGAAGGCCAGGAGACAAAACGACTCCACTGGGGATCGAACCCAGAATCTCTGGTTCCGTAGACCAGCGCCTTATCCATTGGGCCATGGAGTCATGTCCCTGTACTTTTTAGATTTCTCAGTTCTAACTTCATATCACAGAGTGCCCACACAGCTTCCGTAAGTATCAAGTGTGACAAGATTTGGGTAGGGATGGCTCTATAATGTTCACATCTCCAACCTCCAAAGCATCAGCTCGTTCCAGGAGTCCGGCACCCCTGGCAAGCAATAGTGAATGCAATCAGGGTGACTTCCAGGAGCGTACACCCCAGGGTGCCCATCCTGTCTCGTTAGAGTCAAGTTGTGCATATCTAAAAGGGAGATGCGTGCTCCAACCATATCTTTCTGCTGCTGCTGCTGCTTTGCTGTAACTGTGCTTCCAGGAACTCCAGATCTCCTCTGTTGCTCCGCTATAGAGTGCTCCACAACATCTGTTAGTATCACATTTCGTTCCTGTATTGGCGGCGCTCTGGCATGACCCAGACCATCCAAATCGCTGGGAGAAATTGGTCGAGTGGATGGGCAGGACTGGTTCGCGCATTTATGCGAAGGCATCGTTGTAGTCACAATCACATGCTTGCCCGTGAAGGTTGGCTCCAGGAAAGCGGCCAGGGTGGAGTTGAGAGCGGTGCGGTAGGATGTGAGTATATCGGTGTGACTGTACGGAGGGGCGAGAGTGATGTTATAGAAGCCTAGCTGAGAAGTGGTCCACCAGAGCCCTGCAGTACAGAGAGCATGGGAGTTACACAATGGGAGGACCAAGAAAGTGTAGAGGTCAAGAAGGGTTATGTGCCAGCACAAAAAGGCTACTGTGTGTTAGACTAGGAGAGCTACTGTGCCAGTCCGGAAAGGATACTGTAGGAAAGGTCAGTAGGAAGACAAATGTGCGGAGGGGAGTGTGTGAGGTTCGATCAACGGAGGTTAGTGGCGATACACCAAAGACTGCGATAGGCAGAGAGCAAAAAGGGTGACTTGCCTGAATTGATCACAAAGACATCAAAGTTTGCTGATTGGTCCATCCAACCCTTGGCTGGTTGGTCCACGTGGATAACTCCCCCGTCTGACACGTATCTCTTGTTCCATGCCACATGGGATAGGAACTGGTGGCTGTGATGCAGAGCATGTGTTGGTTTAAAGATGTGGGGGGAGGAAGAAGGGCAAGGGGCATGCGGGAAGGGTGATTGGGGTGCATCAGATGAGGGAGGATGGGGGCTTGGGAGAGGGTGAGGGAGGTTAGGGAAGGGCGAGCGGGTGAAGGGGAAGAACGAAGGACGATAGCTAGTGATGAATAAAGATGGGACTGAGGAAGGGGCTAATTTTTCCTAGGAAAGGGGCTCAGAAAAAGAAGCAGATGCTGATGCTGACAGCGGCTTGACGCTGCAAGGGTAGAGGTGGGTGGAACTGGTGTGGGCGAGAATGGAGGGAAGGTGAAGGTGGGTGATAGGGAAAGGGTGAGGCTGATAGCTACAAGAGGGAGGGGGAACATGAGGGACAAGGGGAGTGTACTCCACAGAAGAAAGGGTAAGGGGAAATGGAAAGTGCGAGTTTTAAGGAGAACTATCACATGAATATCTCCGTTAAGAGGAATAGGAAACGAGGGTTTTCAGGAGCACCAGGGCAACTCACAAGAAAATTCCGAGAGTGAAGTTGCATTTTGGCCAGAAGTAGATCCGGTCTCTTAACGCGTTCAGCTTCACGACTGGCATGCCTTCAAACGCGTACGTCATGCAGGCCAGCGACTCAAACATGTTCTGGCTCAGCGAGTCGCCAATGAACGCGATGCGACGATTCGCCACACGTTTGCACAAATTCGCCCGCGTCACCTTGGGAATGCCGCCTTCGCAGGAACTCGTTTGCGAAAAAATATCTGGTTCTTCGTTACCACGCCGCGGCGAGACAGTTTCGCGAAGCTTCCAGCGAAGTTTAGCGAAGCCTTTATCCGGCCGGCCGTATTTGCTACACTTGCTGGTTTCGCGCGCGAGAGGACACGCGTCCGTTTCGTACAGCGGCCATGACGAATCCTCTTCCCACGCGCCGTCGTCCAAGGCGCACTGCGATGACGACGACGAGGGCGACTGCGACCCGCCGGCGGCGGCTACATTGCGAACTCGCACGTCCATCCCGTCAGCTTCATACATGTCCGGACGCCCAATGACGCTTGGTATAATGGGTCGAATGACTGTATCCGTCGCGGAGTCGACTTTGACCGGGTTGATTATTACAATACCCGCTGGTGTCTCTAACGCGGTAGCTTGCGCCATATTAGTACGAATGCTCTTCTGTACCTCCTCATTCTCCTGGCCCTGCGCTGTCTGCGGCGCCCTTAGCGACCCTTTCAGCGGCTGCATCTGCTGCGGCGATTGCTGTGCTTCATCTGCTGGCCTCCCTACAACACGGCTTCGAGCCAATTCATTCCGAGGTGCTTCAGAAGGCGCCCTGAAAATCGGTTCAATCGGCGGTCTCTCCAGCACGGTGCCCCGAGATGTCGAAACGCAACGGCTAAGCGAAGCGGCGAGAAGGAAGAGGGAAAGGAAGAGATTAGTAGCAGCTTTACTAGAATTCTCGAAGCTCCCCCGCATGGTACCACTAGAATGGCGACAGTGAAGGTTTGAATGCGACTGTGAGCGTCCTGGGTTAGTTATAGGAGATGAATGCGGCTCGGAGTGGATACGGCTGTCTGTTAGTAACCTACTTATTATCTACTGTCTGTATGTAGCGGGAGCGAATGTGAGTGAGCCATAACTAGCCTACTCCCGCTGATTATTATCAGGGACAACAAACTGAAACGCGTAGTGCGTTGTTTCACATTCCGGATCTGCGGGCTGAAATGGAGGGGCCGGGGATGCGGACTGGAGCACGGAAGGCTGGGCTTAGCGGAGTAGCGACGCCTAAGGGGGTAAGTAGGGAAATGGCTTATGGGTATTTGCGCTCCGCAAGTTACCCAGGCTCATTTTCGTGAATTCGCCTGAGCCATAATGTCGCGAATTGCTTCGCGCCACTGGCGGCCACATGTGTCTGCTGACGGGCTGGTGAGTGTGGGCGGGTGTGGCTGTTGATTTTGATCGCGCTGAGGCGTTTCGACCAGTTGAGGAAAAAGGCGAGGCTTTTGACCGAAAGCTTTTAACGGCTAAGTGTCAGACTCAAGTACAAATTACATTCCCAACTAAGTGTGGCGGTATTCGGTGGTGTGAAGAGCATAGCTAACTGGATTGGTGGGTTTGCCACTGAGAACGCGATACCAGTCAGTAGTGAGAACTGCATCTGGGAACTCGACAAAAGTGTGTTAATGATCAGAGAAGTGACGAGATCCAAAAAGATTGGAGTTGTGATTAACGTAGATTCAAAGGGAGGCTGAAAAGACCGTATTAAGACCAGGTCTTCGATGAAACAAACCTTGAGATGAGGGTATGATTGAAACGTTTTCGCAAACTACAAAACGATATATTTATGAACCTACAAATACCTGGCTTTTCTGACTATAGACTCTCCATATTGTACCCTCTAATATCGACCTTCTGCTGCATATTAGCCTACCACCCTATTGATTCCCGAGTGCCGAGAATGCAGGCGATGCTTGGCAACCAAGGAATGTGCGTGAGGGATGAAATGCGGAATCCAAAATCGAGTATAGAAAGCTGCCGGCTCACCCACGAGACGGGACTCGCGAGACCTGGAATTCCGCTGTGGACAACACATCCCCAAGACCACCATCAACCACCTCACCCCCGAATACTTCAATTTGGTTCAGGACGGTTGGTGCAAACTGGTTTTCAAACTCTACCGATTTAAACCGTGACGCAACCAATCAGACCGCAAAAAAACGCAAAGAAGACGTAACCTCCACCACACCCAACCCAATCCCAAGAACACACAACAACCAAAGCCTGACTACCACATGCAATAACTATCTTCTGTTCTAAGGACGTGGTGCGGAGCGGGTCCAGACCCGGTGCACCGAGGCGTCCCGGGGCGTGCCAGGACGCCCCAGCTCGCCCCGTGGCACGCGTCTCAGTTTCGTGGTAGCCTTCCAAGAGCCGACTTCGAACCTTCGACCAGCAGTGGGCGAAGCGAAAGACTTCGATGCAAATTTCGGCCAAGAATGTTGACATGGTTAACTTTCGCCAAGCTTTTCGTCAAGCAAATTTCGTAATTGATCCATTCCCAATAAGAAGTCGCAATCATCAAACGATTTCATCGAGATCCTCGCAAGACAATTTAGTTAGTAACCAAAATTTCAAGAGTTCGCAAGCCTTTCGAGCATGCTGTGGCGCCCCAGAGCACGCCCCGGGGCGTGCCGGCACGCGTCGGTGCATCGCCTCGTCCCGGCACGCCCTGGGACGAGGCGATGCACCGGGTTCCCGTGTGCCCGGAAGCTTCGAAACCCGGTGCACCGCGGTGTATCGGGGCGTGCCAAGGCGTTTTGCACCACGTCCTAATTTTCTGGCCGGTCTGAGTGGTGCTGCTTGAGAGGATTTGCAGACTCTGTGAAGAGGTGTCACGTGTATTTATCCAGGAGAACTAGACGAAATAATGGATTATCAGGTACTTCAGACATGAAAAAATAGGTGACGCGCGAGACCATTCACTACCTCGTGCTCCTAATGTAATGTCTTCAGCTACTACCTGAAACCTGTTCACCGAAACACTCCAAAGGCTCAATCATGCACCTGGAATAGTACCTGTCTGTCATGCTCACATTTCGCACAACATCGCGTCGCGATGTACTGAGGAACCCACATCAGTGAAAAAAAAAACATACATTGCTAAGATATTTTTATTAACAATACTACTATTTCGACGGCTGTCTCCACAATGAAGCCTCTAAGCGTTCACATGCCGTCGGAATACGTAGAAGACGAGGAACCGTCGCCGGCCTTTCCGCAAACCAGCCTAATCCGTCGAGACCGGGACGACGAGGAGTCCCATTTTGGTAACAACACCAGGGTAGATCCCCCTGAACCGCCGACAAAAGCCTGCCTAATAGGCCTAACGATCTTCGTCTGTCTCTTAGTTATCCTCGCGGTCCTAATCGCCATCTGGGGCTTCAGACCAGCGGCTCCTGCGGCGGGAGATGCGCCGATGCAGGCGGAGGGGAAGCAGGTCGACGCGAGCGCAAATGACGGCGCGACTAGCGGCGGCTCGGGGAGCGCGGAGAACACGGGGAGCGCGGGGAGCACCGGGGGAAACGGCCAGGCTCCCCCGCCGGATCCGCCATTGCATGACTACAAGGCGGCTCTAAAGCTGTGCCTCGATTTCTTCGACGCGCAGAAGAGCGGCGACCTCGCGCTGTGAGTTAAGGCAGACGCTGCGCTGCGAGGTAGACGCGCTGCGAGTGCTGCTAAGTTTTGAGACTGTTCATAAGGCTTTGATATAACAACTAAGATTGCTTCACCGTCTCATCAGGCTTTTCCGTCTGCTCACGTTCCGCTCCCCTCCGCGCCCCTGTTCTCCTGCGTCTTCTCCCACACTTCCCCTCCCCTTGCCCCACAAACTACCCCTTTCCCCACCTTTTCTCCCCTTCCCCAGCACCCCCCACCCCCCTTGGCGCAACAGCTCTCATTTGCAGGACGGGAGCGCAGTGGGGAGAGACCTGGCAGGGGGGTACCGTGGATGGGGAAACAATGAAACAGACGGGGTATCCTTGCAACTTTCTTCCTTACATCTCCTCCATCGGCCTCGCTCATTTCCCCCCTCTTCCAACCCCCCATCCCCTTCACTCCTTTGCTCTCTCTCTCCCTGTTCCCCAGCACCCCGCATCCCGCCTGGCGCAACACCTCTCATGTGCAGGATGGGAGCGCGGTTGGAAGGGATCTGGCAGGGGGGTACTATGTGGATGGGGGGGGAGTGAAGCAGACAGGGCTGACTGCATTCGCTATGAGCATGCTGGCTTGGAGCATTGTGGAGTTCGAGTGAGTGCTTATATGGTGTACGGGGGGTGAGTGAATGGGAAAGGCAATGTGTGATGGTTTATGGTACGGTACTTGATGGTATGGTAATGGTACGGTACGGTACTGTATGGTATGGTACGGTACGGTACGGTATGGTATGGAATGGTACGGTACGGTACGGTATGGTACGGTACGGTACGGTATGGTATGGTATGGTACGGTTCGGTTGACCTGCTCAGATGGGGAAGGGAATGGGCTGGCTGCTTATGGCGGACCTGGGACGGGGCTGTGCCGTGGCTTGCTGTGCTGTGGCTTGCTGTGCGGTGGCTTGCTGTGCTGTGGCTTGCTGTGCTGTGGCTTGCTGTGCTGTGGCTTGCTGTGCTGTGGCTTGCTGTGCTGTGGCTTGCTGTGCTGTGGCTTGCTGTGCTGTGGCTTGCTGTGCTGTGGCTTGCTGTGCCGTGGTGGCGCAAGTGGGTAACTTCTATCCCCCATTCTTCTCTTCCCGTTCTTCCCAGTGCTGACCTTGATGCCACCGGCTGGAAGCAGCGAGCAGTTGATTTGCTCAAATGGGCGTTGATTGGTTACTCATGGGGGATCTGGGCCGGGGCTGTGTGGTGGCGCAAGTGGGTGACTCTGCCTGCCGTCTCCCTTCTTCTCTTACCCCCTCCCCTTCCAGTGCTGAGCTCGATGCAACCGGCTGGAAGCAGCGGGCAGTAGACTTACTCAAATGGGGCGTTGACTGGTTGCTCATGGCGGATCTGGGCCGGGGCTGTGTCGTGGCGCAAGTGGGTGACTCTGCCGCCCAGGACTCATGCTGGCAGCGCCCAGAGGACGACTCTGCTGCCCGGCCCGTGTACACGGTGGTGGGTGCGAACGGACCTGGGCCGCGGCTGTGTGGTGGCTCACACCTCCTCTCCACCCCTTCCCCCTCCCCCTCCCCCCCCCGCCCCTTCCCCTACCAGTACCGAGCTCGAGTCGTCTGGGTTGAAGCAGCGGGCAGTGGATCTACTCAAATGGGGCGTGGACTGGCTGCTCATGGCGGATCTGGGTCGCGGCTGTGTCGTGGCGCAAGTGGGTGACTCTGCCGGCCAGCATTCATGCTGGCAGCGCCCAGAGGACGACTCTGCCGCGCGGCCCGTGTACACGGTGGTGGGCGCCAACGGGCCGGGGGCGGCTGTTCTGGCTGACATGGCTGCTGCGTTCGCTGCTGGTGAGACGTCTCAAAACACTCCGACCTGCCCACACCGCCTTGTTGCGGAATCACTCAGCCTACCCTCCTACTTTCCCTCCTTCCCCTACGTTCCCTCCAATCCCTCACCTTCACCCCTCCTCCCCTTCCACCCATCACCCCAGCCTCGCATGTGTTCGGCGAGTTTGACCCCGGATATGCCGCTACGCTGAGGGACCATGCCACCATGCTCTTTGAACTCGCCAACACCGCTACCTCGACCGATGAGTGAGCTTCCTGCCCCTTTGACTCTCTGCCTTTCAGTCTCTCTACCTCCCAATGCTCCCCTCCTTCACATTCACCCACCCACCATACACCACCACGCCACCATGCTCTCTGAACTCGCCACCACCGCCCTCCACTGATGAGTGAGCGGCTTCCCTTCTGCCTGCCCTTCTGCCTGCCCTTCTGCCTGCCCTTCTGCCTGCCCTTCTGCCTGCCCTTCTGCCTGCCCTTCTGCCTGCCCTTCTGCCTGCCCTTCTGCCTGCCCTTCTGCCTGCCTCTCTGCCTACTCCTCGCCACTCACCATGCCACCATGCTTTTTGAACTCGCCATCACCACCACCTCAACCGATGAGTGAGCTTCCTGCCTCTCTGCCTCTCTGCCTCTCTGCCTCTCTGCCTCTCTGCCTCTCTGCCTCTCTGCCTCTCTGCCTCTCTGCCTCTCTGCCTCTCTGCCTCTCTTCAGGCTCTGTACTTCTCAATGTTCCCCTCCTTCACATTCACCCACCCACCATGCTCCCGACCATGCTCTTTGAACTCGCCACCACCGCCACCTCCACCGGTGAGTGAGTGAGCTGCCCCTATCTTGCCCCTCTGCCTGCCTTTGTGCCCCCGTTCCCTCTCGCCATGCATTACCCCACCATGCTTTTTGAACTCGCCACCTCCACCACCTCCACCGATGAGTGCGCTTCCCTTTTGCCTGCCTCTGCCTCTTTGCTCTTGCTCAAGGCTCATTCTCCTGCTTAAGTTTCACACTCCTTGCTAAGGCTCAAGGCTCAAGGCTCTGGGCGGTTGCTTGGCTCAAGGCCCACGCTGCTGTAATCTTCCTTTATGGCGGCATGCTCATGCCCTTGCCAGCTTTTTGCTCCCTTCTCCCTTGCCCGTCTCACCCCCACCAGCATGGCCCTGCCAGGGACTCTCCCCTACGAGCCACCCACGTCCTCCTCGCCTAACTTTCAAGACGAGCTGCTCTGGGCGGCAGAACAGTTAAAGCCTAATGCCATTGCAACTTGCTTTCTACTCCCATGTCTCTCCCCCACCCCACCAGCGCGGCTCTGCCTGGCACTCTCCCCTACCAGCCACCCCCGTCCTCCTCGCCTGACTCTCAAAACGAGCTGCTCTGGGCGGAAGCAGGGTTAAAACATAATGCCATTGCAACTTGCATACCATTCCCACGTCCCTCCCCCACCCCACCAGCGCCGCCCTGCCAGGCACTCTCCCCTACCAGCCACCCCCATCCTCCTCGCCTGACTTTCAAGACGAGCTGCTCTGGGCGGTGGCATGGCTATGGCGCACCACCATGTCTGACGCCCTGCACCAATACCTGCTCAAGGTGAGTCCTTATTTTTAGCTCCCATCCTAGCTGCTGCTACCCCCACTGCTGCAGCGGTGCCTACCTCAAGTGCAACTGCCGTGGCTATGGCGCACCACCATGTCAGGACTCCCAGCACCAGTACCTGCTCAAGGTGAGTCACCTTGCCGCCTGTTGTAATCGAATGTTGGATTCCAATGTTTCTCCTGCTACAGGCTGTGCCCAATGCTGCTGGCATGGCTATGGCGCACCACCATGTCCGACGCCCTGCACCAGTACCTGCTCAAGGTGGGTTGTCTTCCCGTCTGCTGCTAACCTGCTTTCCCGACTGCCACTGCAGTGTCTGTGTCAAATGCTGCTGGCATGGCTATGGCGCACCACCCTGTCCGACTCCCTGCTCCAGGTACCTGCTGGGACCCATGGAGGAGGAGGACGAGGCCACCACACAGGCACACAGGCGTATGGGTTCTGAGTCATCACTAAACCCTTCCCAACCCAACCCGTCAGCCCCAGCTAGATTCACTCCCCTATACTCTCGCCTTCACTCACACCAACAAGGCAGCCGGAGCAGCAGTGCTGCTGGCGACGTTCGTTTTGGGGCCCATGGAGGAGGAGGAGGACGAGGCCACCACACAGGCAGCACCACAACCCGCCCACTCACTCTCCTCCCGTTTCACCAACCCCAAACCTTGAAGTACGAGGTTGAGGCATCTCAAAACTCTCCCTTGTCCCCTCCCCCCCACCCACCCTGCCCCATCAGCCCCAGCTAGATTCACTCCCCTACTCGCTCGCCTTCACTCACGCTAATAAAGCATCAGGAGCAGCAGTGCTGCTGGCGACGTTTGTGTTGGGACCCATGGAGGAGGAGGACGAGGCCACCACACAGGCATCTGGTGCTGACGTCATCTTCAGATTCCAGAAGCTCGTGGAAGCTTCCCTCTGTGCTTCCATGGCTGACGTGCCGTCCAAGACCAGCGCTGAGACGTTGGAGCAAAGCATGCCTCGCACGCAGGGTAAGTTATTTGGGGGATTGCATGCATTTCTCACTGCTGATGTGCCGTGCCGTCCTGGACCAGTGCTGAGACTCTGAAGCAAAGCATGCCCCGCACGCAAGGTACAAACCTTGTTTCATGAAGCTCAGGGTATGAAGCTCAAACTGTAAAGCTCGTGGAAGCTTCTCTCTGTGCTTCCATGGCTGACGTTCTGTCCAAGACCAGTGCTGAGGACCTGGAGCAAAGCTTGCCCCGCACCCAGGGTAAGTTTTTTGGGGGATTGCACGCATTTCTCACAACCTACTCCCAAGTCCTTCCCTGTGCTCCCCGCCCTCTCCCCTTCACATTTAACCACCCACCAGGTGGAATGATAGCAGAATGCTATGGCTGGAACAGAATGATCCAATGCACGCAGCAGTGCACGCGGCCTTCCTTCCCCGCATCTCCATGTTGCTCCCACCTCCTCCTACACTCATCGCGCATCACTAGGCAGCCTGCTCTGGCTGAACCAATGACATAGCGTCTCTTCGAACGAGGTACTATCATTCCCTTACTTTTCCTCCTTGCCCATTCCCTCCTTCCATACAACCCTTATCAGGCGGGTTGCTATGGCTGGACCAGACCGAGCCAATGCATGCAGCAGTGCAAGCAGCTTTTCTTCTCAAAACCTACTCGCGCTTTCTCAAGGAGGGCGCAGAGGACGAGGGGAAGTGCGCTGGTGTGTCACCACGTGCCGTGTCCGCCCTTGCACGGTCGCAGGTGGGTGCAGAACATACGTGAGGTGAGACTGCATGCGGCAGTGCAAGCTGCCTTTCTTCTCAAAGCCTACTCTTGCTTCCTCAAGGAGGGCGCAGAGGACGAGGGGCGGTGCGCCGGCGTGTCACCACGTGCTGTGTCTGCCCTCGCACGGTCACAGGTGCGTGCAACAATTAAGTTCAGGCCTACTCCAACACTCTTGCTTTCTCAAGGAGGGCGCAGAGCACGAGGGGCAGTGCACCACGTGCCGTGTCAGCACTCGCACGGTCGCTGGTGAGTTCAGGAATTGGACTTATAGCACAGAGCGCTGTTGAGTCGCCACGTGCTTGTGTGTGTGTGTGTGTGTGTGTGTGTGTGTGTGTGCGTGCGTGCGTGCGTGCGTGCGTGCGTGCGTGCGTGCGTGTGTGTGTGTGCGCGCGCGCGCGCGCGCGCGTGTGTTTATTTCTTTATTAATTCATTCATTCAACGGGGTGGATGAACATTTCTGTATAGCTTATGTGTTATGATGCTCTGTTTGCGTTCTGTCCTTTTGTCTGCAAACAATTCTGTATCTTAATCTCTGTCTTTCAGATTGACTATCTTCTAGGGTCTAATCCGCAACAGCTCAGCTACATGGTGGGCTTTGGAGAGAAATACCCCAAGTTTGTCCGCCATCGAGGAGCGTCGATTCCATCCGTGGCATCTGATCCAGCGGTGTACACATGCACATCGGGTCAACAATGGCTGCAAAGCACCTCGCCCAACCCCAACATACTCTCAGGTGCACAGCGCAGTGGATTACTGTGATTATGTGATACTTATATTCTGCAACGATATATTTTATTCCTGTTGCCATTGTTGGATGGTCCGCATGATGTTAACTGTTACGTACACTATGTTTTGGTATTTGCCGTGTCCAGGAGCTGTGATGGGAGGGCCGGACCATGACGACAAATTCAATGACTCCAGAGACAACCGCCTGAACGAGCCTGCTATTTATATAAATGCCGCCCTCGTAGGCGTGCTTGCTTCATTAAGTGGTTCATAACGAGTGGGAAGTATGATCGTGCACTCATGGATGACATCCGTCCTTCCACATACAGTGGGTGCCATTTGTATATCAATACAGCAAAGTGCAACATTCCACCCAAATAACCAACCACTAGTGTGTTCTCTAAATTTATATGTGATATAGTTTCACCCATAAGATCCTATCAATTAATAAATCAATGTAGTCATTGCGTGGTCATGCCCTTACGGGTACGTACTGGATAGGTCACTACACCGTTCTTTTTCCGTTGCTTCAGGCCAAACCACAACACCTCACAAATGCGGCGGTTTGGTGGTAGTTCGTACGGTCTAGAGCGGTCTAGTTTCTATCTAGAATGGTTAGGTCTGGCGCAGATATGCGTTGGCACGCCCAGCAGGTCCAATTCTTCCTTCACAGTGCAGATGAGTTTGACGTAGGAAAGATGGAGAAACGCTCCAGACCGCACGGCATCGTATTTAACCGCTCAAATCCCTATTGGCACTGACTGCTCAGCACTGGCTCACACACACTTCATCACCCTCACTCGCGGCATAGCTGCTTCCACACTCTCCCACTTGCGCGTCGCGCGCTTGCTCCCTCCACTTCTTGTTGCTTCACTGGTTGCCTCACGCAGCCATGGCTGCCGAAACAAAGCAGCAAGTGGCAGGAGGTGCGTATGGCTGCGAGGCCAACCTTCAGCTGTTGGACCCTTCTAAGTCTAGGGGTTTTGGAGTCTATACGGCTGATCGGAGAGCCGCATTGTGTGTCACTTCTACAACAAGCCATAATCAACTTCGATGTCAGTGTGCTGTGCACGTGTACTTCGTTCACGCAATGCGCAAGTCAACGTATCTCAAAAGCTCAAGCCGCCTCTGTTGCTCTCGCCTGCTCTCGAAAGTACTTTTCCGCGCCTCGCCGTTTCCGCGACTCGTTTGTTGGTGAATCTCTTCCCTCCACAATACGTACTCGCAAACTTCTCCTTACATCTAATCGGCGTGCCACGGCTTTGACTTTTCCATCGCCCTTCTTCTTGCGCCTGAAACGATTTCGACACCGCGGCACACATTTCCACGCGAGACACCCCTCTTCCCGCTTCGCCCAGGCTCACCCAGGTTCGCGTCGAGTGACCTTCGCATCGTCGTCCGACAAATACGATAAGACGCCTTTCCCAGCTTGGCCACTCCTGTAGTCTCTACAGCAAAAGGAAAGGTGGCTAGTAGCGCGCCATCATAATAGCAGTGCATTATACGCTGTTCAGCGCAGTGCATCTACGCTTCTGGAAGGCTTATAAAAGACCCTCCTACACATCAGCGGCCCTCTCGACTGGTGGAAACAACAAACAGTCTCTCTCCTCGTTACAATGATTGAACGTTTATCACCCTCCTCTTCACCACCCCTTTCCTCATCCTCCTCCTCCTCCTCCTCCTCCTCCCCTGCTCGTCCTTTCCACGGCGGTCCTCCTCGCACAATTCCAGAAGACGGCCAATCGGCTCCCACTGGCGATGCTCTTCGCAAATCTTCGCAATCTTCGTCGCTGCTGTTTTCGTTCGTGCGACAAGGGGGGGACAGGATTCGCGAAGGAGCCTGATTGGCCACGACCAGTCGTCTCAGGTGCCGGCAACGGTTCTATTATCGCCAGATCCGGTCTTTCCTAACGTGCTGGGTCGCATCAAGCTTTACGAAGAGGACGGAATGAGCAGCCAATCAAATCTCGCGGCGAACTCTGCGAAGTCGCAGCAACAAGTCTCATCGTCGCAACTGTCGTCGAAACCGGCGCAAACGTCGCCGTCGGCGCCATCGGCGTGCGATCTGGAGGATGGGTCGTGGGAGGTTGACGATTCGTGGCCACTCTACCAATCAGAGAGCTGTCCGTTCGCGCGGGAAGAAACGATGTGCGCGAAATACGGGAAACCTAACTTGGACTACGCGAAGTTGAGATGGGTACTGAGTGGCGAAAGTGGTAACCCTGATGGCGGTTCTGGCGACACCAGCGAAAAATGCTCAGTTCCAAAAATCAAGGGTTCGAATCTCTGCAAACGCGTCGCAGGGCACCGCATAGCGTTCGTGGGCGATTCGTTGTCGCAAAACGCGTTTGAGTCAATGGCGTGTCTGATACACCGATTCTCGGGAATGCCGGAAGTTCGTCTGAACAATCACCGTGACCGCGTGTACCACTGGCACCAGTGCAACTTCACAATCGCGTTCTCCTTGTAAGCAGACCCGATATGCCTTGTGTCACCCCCATGCCTTCTCCTCGTGTCAACGTGCTTCCTCCACAATTTGTGTGCGTCCTTCCATCTTCCTCTCCTCCAACGCTTCTGCCATTGCCCCTTCATACCCTTTTGCCCACATTTGCTTCCCTTCCCTCCCTCCTTCCCCCATTGCCTTCCGCTTGGCCCTGTGCTCCATCTTTACTTCTCTTTCTCCCTCCATCCCTCCCATTCAGAATCCGAACTCTTCCAATTCCCCCCTGCGCCCCTCCCTCCTCTCTCCCCCTGTCTCCCCCTAGTCTTTTTGCTCATCGTCCCCTTTCCCATTCTCCCCTTCCATTTTCCCTCTCTGCGACTTTGCAGCCACCAGTTTCTGTCCGAGGTCGCATGGAACAAGGTCAAGGTGTCAGACGGAGGTGCTATCCTGCTGGACCAATCAGGGAAGAGATGGACGAAGCACATTAAAGCCTTCAACACGTTCGTTATCAACTCAGGTAATGAAGCAACTACCAAGCTACACACTGAAGCAATCACTGATGCAATCACTATGGCAGCCGCCAAAGCAATCGCCAACGTAATCACAAGAACAATCACAGTAGCGCCCTCTGCAGACTAAGCACTCAAATGCGCTATGGATCAGTACCACCACGTGGGGAGATGGTCTGTCTTCATGTCTGATTGTACTAAGCACCTGGCTTGCTCAACTCCCACTCATCCGTCATATCTTTAACAATCTCCTCATATCTCCCATCACATCCCGCAAGCACTTGTAGTATCTCCCAGTCACTCCTCATATCTTCCACACACACCTCAAATCTCCTACACACTCATCGTACCACTCACACTCCAAGCACGTATCATAACAACCACATTTTTTACAGGACCTTATTTCCCACGCATCCCGCATCGCTCTCGACGCACTTCACATGTCCCATCACCCCTCTCCTGTCCTTTGCTTTCAGCCGTTTTTTCTTTTCCCTCCCTTCCTCTATCCGCTTCTCGTTTTTTGCACGTCAAGTATAGTTTGGTTCCTGCAGTTCCCATCTTCCTGCCTTCATGTTTCCTTTGCCCGCCCTTCCCTCCCTGGTTACCCAACAGGCCATTGGTGGTCGGAACGTCAACTCGCCCGTTACAACATCACCCTGGCACCTCCGTACAAATCGCTCCACTATCTTCTCGCATATCGCCGCGCCCTCAACCAAACCCTCTCCGAGTTTCTACACCCAGAGCTTGCTAATAAACAGGTTTTCTTCACCACGTCTGCCCCGTCCCATGACGTTCATGGTCTCTGCCCGGAAAAAAATATTGTCAAGAAAACCGACACGAAGCGGTTCAAGAGGATGCGACTCCCTTGGACAGTTGAAAAGAATAAAGTTTTAGTCGACGTTGTTCGGGGGTTTGAGGAGAAGCAAGCACAAGCAGCGGAAGGGTTTGGGGGCGCGAGAATAAAGCTCGTAGACATGTACAACGTGACGCTCTATAGGCAAGAGGCGCACCCGTCGACGTTCAATGCGAGGGGTAACTGGGACTGCCTGCACTACTGCCTGCCGGGGGTGCCTGACTCATGGAATGAGATACTTCTGTGGCAGATAGAGGCCGAAAATCATAGAACCCCAGGAGCTTTCACTGTGTAATGTGAGACATGCTGTATATTCAGATGGTAAACCATCCGACCAACATTAATAGGACAATAAAATGGAGATTGAATGGAGGCACAATAAGTGCAAAAACCTGGTGAGTGTATATTCATGTATGGCCTGCGTGCCTATCATGCCTGAGTGCTTTCGCGGATTAAGATGCGCATTTTCATCAGAAATCGTGAAATTTCTGATCTGAGCCCAGACCGGAGCCGCAGGTTCCCGTAAAACCGTAGACCCTTCGGGCAGGCTTTCTATTTTGGCCCCACAAACCAAACGGCTGGCTGGTCGGTTATTGCCCCAGCAGTCAGTTGAGTTGAGTCTTGCCCCTGAACCGCTCCTGATGGTCTAGGGAAAAACTGCCGCCCCAAAAGGAATTGGGGATCGTAGCATCAGGTGCCAGCAATCTTGAGCGAGCTAGAAAACTTCGGCGGAACGCTAGCAATCTGTGTGGCAGTAACGGCGGGTTCATCGGCACTCAGCGTATATCCGCGTCGCATCGCGTCATCAGTGCATATCAGGGCAGCTCGCCGTTGACTAAGATGGTGGTTAGTCGGCGTCTATTCGATTCTCGAAGCAGCTGTGCATCAGCGCAAGACGCGCAAGCTGAAATGGTGCTCGGCTTATCTGTGTGTGCATCATCCGCGGAAGACACGCTGGTCCACGAATTTCGAGGGCGGTCCGTATTTCTACAACAGCTGTTAGACCAAAAATATGTCATCAACGGAACTTGCCGTCACTACCGTAGTGGTGACTACAAAAGGAAGGTCAGCCATGGGCGGAGCGTCACTCGGAGTATCCTATGAGTCTCGTGCCTCGTTTTTTCTCGGCGTCTCTGATATCGTCCGTTGTCGTAGCCATGGCTCTGCCTTTAAGTGCCTCCTCTCGAAAGTTGCTACCCAGTTCCAGGACTTCTCGTTCGCATTGTTCGCAAATATTCGCAGTTTTCGTCACTGCGTTGTTCATCCGTGCGACAAACGGCGGGCATGATTCGCGAAAGAGCCTCAACAGCCACGGCGACCAGGCGATAATTCGGGAGCCTCCGACGCTTCTGTCGCCTGATTCGGTCCTTCCTACTACATATGATTCGGTTCTAAGTAGTAGTACTAAGGTGCTGGGCCGCTTAGAGCTTTACGAGGAGGACGGAATGAGGATCGCATCAGAGCCTCAGCTCACGGCTCGCGGTGCGACATCGCAGCAACAACTATCAGAGTCGTCGCCGTCGCCAGCGTGCGATCTGGACGATGGGTCGTGGGAGGTTGACGACTCGTGGCCGCTCTACCTATCAGAGAGCTGTCCGTTCGCGCGAGAAGAAACGATGTGCGCGAAATATGGACGAACAAATTCAGACTACGCGAAGCTGAGATGGGTGCTGGCTGGCGAACGTGGTAACCCTAGCAGAGGCACTGCCGAAGACACAACTGGAGATGGCGAAAAGTGCTCAATTCCAAAGATCACGGGTTCAAATCTGTGCAGACGCGTTGCAGGTCATCGAATTGCGTTCGTGGGAGATTCGTTATCGCAAAACGCGTTTGAGTCAATGGCGTGTCTGATGCACCGATTTTTCGGAATGCCGGAAGTGCTGCTGCAGAATCATTATCACAGGGATCGCATGTACCACTGGCCTCGGTGCAACTTCACCATCCTGTTCTCATTGTAAGAAGACCCGATGATCCTATCTTGCAACCATCCCCTTCTGTACCTCCATCTCCTCTCCCTCCTCCATCCTACCCCCCAAACCCCCCTTCATTGATCATCGTGTTCTCCTCACAATAACAAGATGATTTCGCCTACCGGGATTTGAAGCCAACCTGTTTGAGATGGCAGGATTAAGGTCCTCTTAATTGCAGCCAGCTCCCTTTCCCCTCCTGCCTCCCTCTAGTATTTCCTCTCATTCTTCCCTTCCCCATTCCCCTCCTCCCCGTTTTTTCCGTTCCCTGAAACTGCAGCCACCAGTTTCTGTCCGAGGTGGCATGGAACAAGGTGGAGGTGTCAGACGGAGGGGCCATCCAGCTGGACCAATCAGGGAGGAGATGGACAACCCATATTAAAGGATTTAACACTTTTGTTATCAACTCAGGTACGGAAATTTGCTTTGCTTGTATCACCAACCGAAAAGGAGAGGACGTAGTGGTTGGGAGGAACTGAGATCGTTCAAGGTTCCACACACTCCCAGGATGTTTCGCACCACTCCACCACAGTTCATTCCTCTCATGCTTCCGTTTTCAGTTCTTGCAACTTCCCCTTTCGCCACATGAACCTCGCACCCAATTCCTAAATCATGCTGTCATGTGCCGTAAATCCCTCTTTGTCCTTCTCTGCGCTATTGTCTACAGGCCACTGGTGGTCGAAGAGACAACTGTCCCGCTACAACATTACGCTTGCATCACCATACGAATCCCTTCACTTTCTTGAAGCGTATCGCCATGCCCTCAACAGAACCCTCTCCGAGTTTCTACACCCAGAACTCGTTAACAAGCAGGTCTTCGTCACGACCTCTGCCCCTTCTCACGACATTCGAGGCATATGCCCCGAAAAGAAAGTGATCAAGAGGGGCGACAATAAGCGACTGAACCAGGTGCGGCACCCATGGACGGTGGAAAAGAACAACATACTGATAAGTATGGTTTGGGGGTTCGAGGAGAAGCAAGTGCAAGGTGCAAAGGGATACCAAGGAGCAAGATTAAAGCTCTTGGACATGTACAATGTCACCCTGTATAGGCAAGAGGCGCACCCTTGGACAGACAATGCACGGCATAATTGGGACTGCCTGCATTATTGCCTTCCGGGAGTGCCTGATGCGTGGAATGAGATTCTGCTCTGGCAGATGGAGGCTGGAAAGCGCAACACGTGGAAGTCATCAACTGTTAATATGTAGCTTGGTGCATGGGGGTGAAATAGTATTATGCATACTGTGAACGCTACCTTGGGTATTGTAACATCTGTTGGAATAGCCGCATTTAGCACCCACTCAACGTTGAAGCCAAGCATCTAGCAGCATGCGGTTTGCTGATTATTGGAATGTTGCAGCAGCTTAACAAAATCATGTTTAGCTTATGGCGAGACGTTTGTTACATTCTTTCTCGCTTTCCGTATCGCATCTAGATCTGAGCTGTTCGCGGCGAGTCCAAGGGGCCGCAGCATCAGCAACTCGGGCCACATATTTCTGACAGCCCCCCCCCTGACCGAACGATCTAGGGCAAACCCAAACCCAAGGCCGGCTCGGGTCGTGTCAGTGTCACCGTCACAACACCATCCAGTCATGTTCGGTGAGTTCGATGGTGATGTTCGGTGTTGTACAATCTGTAGCGGTTCACACTTTTTCTTCACTTTGAGGCTCTTCGCTTTTCCGTTTCTTTCAGGCTTCTTTGGATGTGCCATGACCTGTGGGGACAAACCCACCAATCATGACCAGCGGTAAGCCAGCAGGCTAGGAGGCACCGTATGACAGCATGACATACATTAGCAGCATATCCTTTCCATGCTATTTATGTACGGTCTCCCCCCTTTAGCGTTTTCTCCTCCTGGCTGTCCTGTTTCTTGGAAAAGTAGGCGGGGTGCACGCACAAAATGAGCTAGGTTGTAGATCAACATATTAGGTCTTTATTATTCTGGCGTAGGTCACTGCTCAGGATTCCCCAGCGAAAAACTGTAAAGCTGCTTGCGCTTTTCAACAACTTCATTCGAATAGTGTTCCAGCGGTCAAAGTCCATGTCCGTTTTGGATAGTATACGCGTCTGTGATTCGTTATTGTCGTGCACTATCGTTAACGACGTGGAGAAGATGCATTCTCTTAGTGTATACATTTCAACGGTGCGACGCTCGAGTAAGGTAGAAAGCAGATAATAATTATCTCGCAGAACCCACCGAACTCTGCCAGCAAGAGCTCGTCAATGGAGCGACGATCCAGGATGAGAGAAGCCATGGCGGAAGGCTTCAGAGAAGCCAAGGCGTGGGTCCAGAGCCGGCCCGAAGTCATCAAAGCAGGCTGTCTCGCCTTAGCTCTCGCGCTTTTATTCATAATCTACGCTCCCGCGTTCTTCTTCGGGTTGCTCGTCGGTGCTTCTGCCGTGATCGGCGGCGAGGTCATTCTCCTGAAGCATCTGTGGAGGAAGATTCGTCCTCCGAAGAAGGAAGGTTCTGAAGCGGGGAATGCGCCTGCGCCGGATCCTGTGCCTGAGGACCTTCTGGAAACAACTTCGATGTTGAAAGAGGTTCGTTTATAGTTACGAATTCCAGTGGAATATATGATACATTCTCTCCCATCCTCTCATGATACGTTCTAAGTTGTTGGAGCCTCGTTGCAGGATCTTCCTCGGCCAGACGAGCTTCTGCAATTACCTCGGTTCTCAAGGAAATACGTTCGTTTCCATTGAATGACCTAATTGCGTGAAAAGATCCAAGCTCAATGCCGAGCGGAGACCTTTTATGCTGATCAGCATTAAACTGGCCGCCAGAACCCTTCCTTGTCGATCCCTTCGTCAGATATTGTCAGTCACCCTAGCTGGTTACCCTGCTAGTGAAGATAGCGTACGATGTACCTGTTTCCCAATGGCCGTGCATGCGAGACGGATGAGGGAAGCCGGGGTCCAACAATCACTGCTCTTACCTTCTCATCCCTGCCCCGCAAATTCGACGGACCTGAATCTGGCGTGTATTTGAATAATCATCTTCTTCGCCTTCTCATTCAAGCCTGCCTTTGTCCCCCCTGCGAGGTGCACAGAGCGTGGCATGGGTTTCCCTCAGACCATGCGAGGCAGACGAGGGCAAGACCGGTTCAGGCAAGCTGCGCAAGAACGTGAAGCTGTTCTCTCCATTGCTGCGCCTGGCGACTCTGGAGGTGGAGGAGCGAGTGCTGGTGCTGGCAGGCAGCCAAGGCGAGTCAGAGACGATCCCTCTGGATGGGTGCGATGTGAAGAGCTTCTCAGAGACCAGCGGGCCAGAGAAACGCTGGTGAGATGGGGAGGGTGAGAGGGAGAATGATTGGGGAGTGAGTGGGGAGTGCGTGAGGAATGAGTGGGAAGTGGTGGACAGGAGAATGAGTGTAGAATGGTGGAGTGAGAATGAGTGTAGAATGGTGGAGAGCGGTGCTGTTGCATTGTCCTCTGCCCTGTCCAATCAATCCACTTCCCTTTCACCTCCCTACCTGTTTCCCTCTACCCCACCCCTCTCTCCCCACGTTCTCTCTCTCTCCTCCTCACAGGGCGCGCAAGTTCCCCATGCGCATCAGCCACCCGTTCCACATCCTCTTTCAAAACGCCAGGGAGTTTTTCATCTACTTTTCAAACGGCCCCCCTCCTTTCCCCACTTCCCCCTCTCCCCTCACAGGGCTCGCAAGTTCCCCATTCGCATCAGCCACCCGTCCCGCGTCCTCTTTCAAAACGCCAGGGAGTTTTTCATCTACTTCCCCAATGGCCGCGTGAAGCAGGCCTGGTGCCGAGCCTTGCGCGCCGCAGCCTTCCCCGAATCTGAGGACACCCTCTGGCAGGTTCGGGTCTCCCAAGCCTATGCCGTCTACCTCGGAAAGATCCGAGCCTCGCGCCCGGATCTGTGGGTGAATGTGGAGGCTACGGAACTGGAGGGCGGGGGGGAGGATGCGCGGGGGGAGGGGGAGGGCGGGGGGAAGACTGGGCGGTGGGGGGAGGGGAGGATGGGACAGAGAAAGTGGCTGAGAAAAATACGGACAAAGCAGGGAGGGGGAATGGGGCCCAGGAGTGGCAGTGGAGGTGGGGGAACTTGGGTGACAGGAGGGGGAGGAGGAGGCGTATGGGGGGGAGGAGGAGGAGGCGCGACAGGGGCAGGAACAGGGGGAGGGGGAGGGGGAGCAGCAGGGACGATGACTGGGGAGGATTCCAGTGGGGAGGGGGGGCTGTGGGGAAGCTTTAGCATGAGCTCTTGGAGTAGTGGCAGTGCGAGTGGGGGAGGTAGCGGCTGGGGTGTACGGAGCGGCAGCTTCGGCACTGCAGGCTCGGAGGGGTCGTTGCTCCGGCCGCCGAACCTGAAGGCTTTGTTCAGGAAGGAGCAGAATCTACTGCAGCAGCCGATGGTGCAGGGTCAGAGAGCGATGCTGCCCCTTCCTGCGCCTCCAGTGGTTAGTACTGCTTCCATGCATGCAGCAGTAGCACAATTACAGCAGCAGCATCAGCAGCACCAGCACCAGCACCAGCAGCAGCAGCACCACCAGCAACATGGGGACCTCCCCCCTCTGCCAGCCATCCCCTCTGGTCGCTCCCTGCAGTGTTCCCAATCCATTGCATCAGATGCTGCTACTACCGCTGCCGCTGGTCCTGGCACCGGATGGATTGGTGGGGCGGGTAGCTTTGGGGTTAGTAGCAGCATTGGTAGCAGCTGTGGTGATCCTGCTGGCAGTGCTGGCGGTGGTGGCGCTGGTGGCGCTGGTGCTAGTGGCAATGCTGAGGCTGGTGGTGCTGGGGGGGGATGGGAGGACGGTGCAGCAGGGGAGGAGAGCTCTCTATGGGCTTTCAAGCGCAGCCACACGGACACATCTGTGCGTCATCGGCCGAGAATCTGCAGTGCTGAAACAACCAGCACCAGCAGCAGTGTGCATTCCTCTAGTGCTGTTCCCTCTGGAATCAACTCGTGTGGGATCATTCACACGGGGACAAGGTCATCAGGAATCAACTCATCAGGAGTCAACACATCAGGAGTCAACTCAGTAGGAATTGGTTCAGTGGGAAGTAACCTGTCTGGATTCAGCCTGTCAGGAGTGAATCTGTCTGGGGTGAACCTGCCTGGTGTCAACTCGTCTGCGGTCAGCCCGTGTGGAGTGAGGAAGAGGGGGCATGGGGAGCGAGTACAGCAGCTGGAAGGAGTGGCAGAAGGGGCTGACGCACCTTTTGACAGCCCTTTTCCCTCGTCACTTTCAGATTCTTCAGCAGCAAGGGGGGTAGGAGCAGCAGGAGCAGCAGGAGCAGCACTGGCAGCGGGAGCAGGGGGGGCAGCAGCAGCGGCGGCGGCGGCGGCAGCAGTGGATGAGAGTGCGGAGGAGAGTGGGCCGTGGATGTTCAGCGGGCCTGTGACCCAGGCAGAGGCTGCAGCAGCCGCCGCCGCCATTGAAATGGCCCACAGAGCGCCCGTGTCACACGGCGCATTTGGGCAGGTGGACGGGCAGGTGAATGGTCAGGTGGGCGGTCAGGTGGACGGGCTTAGTGCGCCAGGTGCCAGTGGCATTTTGCCCGACCCTAGTAGTGACCCTGGTGGTGGCCAGTCGTTGAGCCAGCAGCAGCATCGGGGGCCCTGGGGCACAGTACTGTCTGGCCAGCCCCCCACTCGCCCTCCTGCTGCTCCTCTTGCCAGCACTGCTCCTGATGACGCTGCTGCCACTGATGCTAACCCTGCTGCTGCTGCGGGTGCTGCTGCTGGTGGTGCTGGTGAGAGTGGCGGTGGTGGTGTGGGGGGAAGCAGTGGGGAGCCAGAGGCAGCAGTGCAGTGGGCGAATGCGCTGCTGTGCCGTCTCTACTTTGACCTTTCACAGGAGGACGCGCTTAGCAAGAAGCTCCAGGCCAAGTTCTCTGTACGTGTCGAAAAAGATCTAGATACATGCCAGCAAAGGTTTAGGTTATTCATCTATGAAGTCCGTTCTTCTGCCCCCTTCTCCCATACCCATGTCTCATGCGCCATCCCCCCCAACCCCCATGCCTCCAGGAGAAGCTGTCGCTAGTCATCACGCCATCCATCATGGGTCCCATCTCCTGCACCAAGCTATCGCTCGGCCCCATCCCTCCTCTCATTCGCTCCATGCGCACAGTCAACCTCGCCATGCCAGGTAAACATGCATTGCCACGTGCCTGTGCTCATGCATGTTATCTCCTGTATGCCATGCGGCCCCATCCCTCCTCTGCTCGCAGTTCCAGGTGTGCCCACATTGCCTCTACCATTCTTCTCCATATCAATCCTTCCTCCTTCGCTCATCGTCCCCCATCCCCCTTCTACACTCGTTCTCCCCAACCTTCGTCCTTATTCACCTTCAACAGCAAATCAATGCACCTCAAAAAAAATCTCCTCTCTTTGTTTACTACCCTTCCATCTCCTCTCCTTACTAGGGGGCGATCTTGCCCTAGATGTGGATCTGGAGTTTAAGGGAGCAGCCACCATGACGATAGAGACCAGCATTGATATGCGAGAGACACAGTTTCTCAAAATGTGGGAAGAACGGGACCTTTCCCGGGCAGAAAAAGAGTCCGAGAGGAGTAAGGAGTATTCTGGGCAGGTGGAAAACACTCCGTTGACCGCAGGCGCAGAACCGGGTCCTTCTGACGGTTCGGCAGGAGCTTCGGCAGGTGCAGGACTAGGCCCGGATGGAGCAGGTTCGGCCGGACCTGGAGCCAGACCTGAGCGGCTGGGTCGGCGAGGGTCGGGCGCGGGAGATGCGCTGATGAGTGACGAAATCGCTGCTGCTCTGGTGGGGGATATGGAGGTGGCTGAAGATGTGACTATAGAGGGCGCTGCTACAGCCCCTGCTACACCTGCCAAGAGCACGCCAACCAAAGCAGGCAGAAAGAGGAATATCATTCGAGGGGTGCGAGGCATGGTAACCAACATGGCCAACAGCCTTTCCCAGGTGAGCCTCTAATCAGTCTTCCCCAGGTGTTAATGCTCACTCTCTCTTCCTATACGAGGGTGCGGGGCATGGTCACCAGCATAGCCAATAGCCTCTCGCGGGTGGGTCTTTTTCTTGTCAAACGAGACTTTTCTTATCAGGTAAGCCTTCCTCAGGTAAGCCTCCTACTTTTTCATCAACCCCTTCGTCCCCCCAACTCCTCCCACTCTCCTTCCCCATCCCCTCCCCTTCCCCTCCTCACTCTTCAGGTCCCTCTCACTCTCTCCTTCAACATCACATCTGTTAAAGGCACGCTGCGCATCCGAGTGCCCGCCCCGCCCTCTGACCGCCTCTGGATGTCGTTCGTTGAGATGCCAGAGATCGAGATGCAATCCACACCGTCCATTGGCGATATTAAACTCAAGCGCTACCCCATGGCCACACTCCTGATTGAGAAGCTCAAGGTGGGTGGGAATGGCTTGCTCTTAGGCTGGGTGGGTGGTGCGAAGCTCAAGCACTACCCGATGGCCACGCCCCTGATCGAAATGCTCAAGGTGCATGGTGCATGGTTGTTTGGATGGGAGGGAGGAAGGGTGGGAGGGCTCGTGGGTTGATGGGGATGGCGTGCTCTCAGATGCAGCTCGTTGTGTTGTGCATGTGTGAAAGTGGGCGGGTGGGAAGCTAGCTCAGGCGCTACCCCATGGCCACATTCCTGATTGAGAAGCTCAAGGTGGGTGGGGTATGCAAGTGGTAAGTGGGTGGGTGGGTTGGTGTGTGGGTGGGAAGCTCAAGCGCTACCCCATGGCCACATTCCTGATTGAGAAGCTCAAGGTGGGTGGGGTATGCAAGTGGTAAGTGGGTGGGTTGGTGTGTGGGTGGGAAGCTCAAGCGCTACCCCATGGCCACATTCCTGATTGAGAAGCTCAAGGTGGGTGGGGTGGCTTGCTCTCAGGGTGGGTGGGTGGGTGGGTGGGTGGGTGGGTGGGTGGGTGGGTGGGTGGGTGGGTGAGTGGGTAGGTGGTTCAAGCGCTACCCCATGGCCACACTCCTGATTGAGAAGCTCAAGGCGGGTGGGTGGGCGCGTGGGTGGGTTCTTTGGTTCTGTGTGGACGCCAAGCTGCGCTTCATGCTCTCAGACCCCCACGACTGGTTACCGCTACTAGTTCCCTTTAATTCCAAGCCTGAAACAAGCGTTCCTCCTCCCCTTTCCCCCATGCAGGCACTGATTAAACGGTCCCTTGTTCAGCCCAGCTGTGTGGACGCCAAGCTCCGCTTCATGCTCTCAGACCCGCACGACTGGTTACCGCTACATGGTGTGATACCCTGAATTCACACTGTTCCTCCTCCCCCCACCCCCCATATCAGGCACTGATCAAGCGCTCGTTGGTGCAGCCAAGCTGTGTGGACGCCAAGCTCCGCTTCATGCTCTCAGATCCGCACGACTGGTTACCGCGTCAACCCTGCATGTTACCCTGGCGCCCCCCTGTTGACGCCTCTGTCAACCCTCCTCCCTCCACCCTCCCCGCCTCGTCGTCCCAAACCTCTCTCTCCGGTTTGGCCCAACCCTCAAGTGCTGGCTCGGACAGCCGAGGCTCGGATGCCCGAGGCTATGCGGTGAAAGGCTCGGGAGGAGGTTCGGATGGGGACGGGAGGGATGGGGAAGGCTCGGGTGCAAATCTTGGTGATTCTGGTGGAATTAACAGCACCAGTGTCGGTGGTGGTGTGGCTGGTGCTGCTGGTGGTGCTGCTGGTGCTGCTGCTGCTGCTGCTGGGTCAGGAATTGGTAAGATAGGTCGGGACGGAACGAGAGGTTCTGTGAGGGGACTGGTAGGGGGGATAATGGCGAGAAGGCAAGGAGCAGTCACAAGCAGCCCTGTGCTTGATCTAGTCGCAAGGCGGACCGGCAGTCACCAGAATCTTAGCTCTGGTGCCTTTGCCGCTGCTGCTGCTGCTTCTGGGGTTCCTAAATCGCCTATGAGGGGTGCGGTAGGTGCCAATGCTGGTGGAGGAGGGGGAGCAGCAGGAGGAGGGGGAGCAGCGGGAGGAGAAGGGGAAGCAGCAACGTTGCTGGTGTCGGGGGGAGGAAGAAGCAACCGTGACTCGAGTCAAGCTGTTCCCGACTCTCTGAATACCTCTCTGGTCCCTTTCAACCCTAACATGTGCCCCACTTCTCCTCTCAGAAGGCTCCCGCCTTTCTATCTTGGGTTGACGGAGCATGATCCAAAGCAGCAGCAGCAGCAGCAGCAACAACAACAACAACAACAACAACCAGAAGGAAACTCCTGCAGCAACTGCTACCAGCAATACCAGTGTTTCTTCCCCTTCGTTCTCTGTGTCCTCGCCCCCTGTACCTCCACCCCCCTCCGCCATCTCAACCTTCTCACCGCTCTCCACTCCTGCTCTTCCCTCTTCCACCACCTCGACTGCTCGCCACCTCTTTTCAGCAGCCAAATCACACTTGAAAAGCGCAGCTTATGCAATCAAGCCCTCCTCTTCCTCTGCAAGTTTCCTTTCCTCTTCAGGTGATTTTGGTAAAGCCAGTGAAGCATACACTGCTGTCGCCACTGCAGCTGTTTCTTCTGTTGAAAATTCTGCTGCTGAGGTGACAGGAACAGCAATAAAGTCGGCAGCAACGACAGTGATGGGAGCTGCTGCTGCCACTGCTGCTGCTGGCGCTGCTGCCGTTGGTTCCATTGCCGGTGGCGCTGCTGCTGCTAATGCCATAGGTTTGGTTGCTACTGGCAGTTCTGCTGGTGCTGCTGCTGGCGGGAGTGCTGGCGGTTTTGCTGCCAGTATGGCCGCAGGGTCGGAGGCAGGTTCGGCAGAGGTGCCTGTTCCTCAAACTGCCACGTCACCACCTGTGCTCCGACTCCCATCTTCTAGTTCATCCCCTGACATTGCCGAAACACAGCCACAGCTCCAACCTGCGTCCGTCTCATCCTCGTTATTGCCCGATTCGCTATTGTTCGACAAGCAGCAGGGAAGCAACGAAAGAAAGGTCAACGCTGCTGGTGGCACAGGTGGGGGGGGTGGTGTGGTGGGGCTGGGTGGGGGCATGGGCGTGGGGCGCATGAGAGCGAGCATGGCAGGAGAGCTGTTTGAAGGGCTGAGGCTGTCTAAAGCATCACGCATGGCTGCAAGGGAGAGGAGAAGGGCTGGAAGGGGCTGGGGAGGAGGAGGACGGGGAGGAGGAGGTGCTGATAGTGGGGATGTGGATGGGGAGGTAGGTTCAGCGGACGAAAGTTCATCGCAGCAGCAGCCAGTGCGAGGGTTTGAGGCGTTTAAACAAAGTCTAGGGGTGCGTGGGAGCGAATGGTTGGATAGGGGGAGGGAGAAGGATAAGGATCTGGAGAGATGGGCCATGGCAGCGATTGCAAGGGTGGCTGCAATGAGGAAGAAAGCAAGGGGGAGCGCGAGGGGGAGCTGGGATGGGTCGGAGTTGGGTATGGGGGATGCGGAAGATCTGGACGGTTTGGATGGGTTGGACGCGGTGGATGGGGTGGATGGGCTTGATGGTGATGCCTCTGCTGCTGCTGGTGCTGCTGGTGCTGGGGTATTAGGTTCGGTGAGGGACGATGCTAGCTTTGGGCTGTTTTCTGGGAGAACTTTGATGATGGTGGGAGGAGGATTGGGAGGAGCAGCGGTAGGAGGGTTGGGGGGGTTCAGGGGTGCTGCGGGGGGAACTGCGGGTGGAGGTCTGGTTGGAGGACTGAGGAGAATGGCAAGGAGCAAGAGTGGGAAGGGCAGGGAAGAGGAGGGCACGGGTACAAGCCAGGGAGTGGGTTCAAGGGAGGAAGGAGAGGAGGTGGGGGCGGAGGGGGAGGAAGGGGAGGAGGAAGGGGAGGATGGGTCAGAACGCTGGGCTGATGCGAGAAGCAATACAGTGCCGATAGTGAGAGCGAAGAGCTGGGAAGTGGGGAATCCCGAGGTGATGCGGACCCAGCTGTCGTCTCGTAGTGTTCGAGGCGTTGCAGGGCTGGCAGGGTTGGAATCGACGGCTGGAAATGATGGTGTGGGATCAACGGCTGGAAATGATTCGGAACGAACAGTTTCTTCTGGTACAATCACGACAGCTGAACGCACAGCATCCCCAGGTGTTACAGCCAGCACTGCAGGTAATGCTGCTTCTGGGGGTGTCGCCTCAGTAGTAGCGACCAGTGGGGATAGACGAGGTAATGGGGGAGCAGCAGATGGGGCAGCAGCAGCTCTAGTGGCTCGGCAGCAAGAAGGCTCCGGGTCTGGTGGGGAGAGTGGGGAGGAGAGGGAGGGCAAATGGGGGGATAGGATGGCTAGGGCGAAGGAGTTTGTGGGGAGGATAGGGAATAGGGAGGCGAGAGAGAGGCTTGAGGATAAGGCTAAGAAGGTCTTGGGGTTTTTGCACCGAGGTGAGAAAGGGGAGCAGTGAAAAGAGGAGGTGCGTGTTGTTGCAATTACATAGCATGCGACGTGTAGCCAGAGCATCAAGGTGATCTGTATGCTATTTCGTGTCCTGGGTGATGTGAAAGCTGCATCGTTTGTAGTTTAGTGATGATATTGAAAAGGCTAGCAAGGGGTGCTGAAGATGCTTGTGAGCTAAGCAAATGTATGTATTATTGTTTACCAGAATCTGCACTACCGCGTCGGTGCTTTTCAGGGGTTTACAAAATTCAGTGGTTTTCAGCGACTGCCCTGCTGCTGCGGAGGTCCACAGTTTCATTCTGGTGGCGAGGACGAACCGCATTTGTGTCAGCTCTTCGCCAACATTCGAAAATTTGCGTCACGACGCCACTTCACGCGGTCCTGTCCCCTCCGCCCCGCAGTCACACACACCTTCTGGTCAGTCTGGCAACATGTAGTCCATCCGATTCCACTAAAGTCCTATCTTGACCGTCCGTTTCTACGCAACCTGCACGTCGACTGGATCTGCTCGAATCGCATTGCAGACAGAGGCAGGCAATCCCGAAGCACCTCGATTTTCTCGCCGTGCCTTGAAATTTGCGTGTTTCGTTTCGGGTGCAGGATTTGGATGGCGTCCCCCAGCTGCTGATCGCGTGTTCCTCAGCGAACGCACACGGCTGTTGCTAGTTTCCCCAAACCCGCACGTCGTTCACAATTATATGCAACTTACATCCTCAATCTAGTCTCGTCGTTAACAATTATATGAGCTAGTACCCCACGCGGATATGGTCTAGCTGTGATCCGCTGATATAAGTCGCATCTGTGCTGCGCTAGCTTCCTCCATACTTCTAAATTCTGTAAACAAGCCGTACTTGCTGTACCTTAGATACCGCGCCTCGAACGCCAATATCTCTTTGGCTTCGACTGTTTCTCTGGCAGACACTACGTGTCGCCTAACAACCTCCGTGAACGTCTCAGGGACTCCAAGCTTAGTATTTCCAGTTATCCTTTCGTACTTCAACTCAGCACTTACGACCCAAACAAGACCTGTTACTCGTTACAAACGCGTTATTGGCAGACCTTACAGGCAGACTTAGCGTTGTATGTACCGAATCGTCGGAGTTAGTCGGTCGAGAAGGCAAAACGACGAGATGCTGGTAAGTCTAGACACCGATGCCTATCGCAAGGGTATTGGAGTGGTTCAAGTCAGTCAGAATGACGTTATTCCTTTGCAAGTGAGGGGGGATATGGATGAACGCGATAATCTAAATTGGGTGTACTTGACTTCAGGATGGTTCCTTGTGCTTATCTGCAACTTATGTGGTGAAGTATGGACTTCAATCACTTCGCGTTGCGATCTCCTTGCACAGTGTTAGCCACTTCTGGCGACAGAATGCGAAAACTTCTGTGCTTGCCAAACACTTACAACGATTTTATTTAGTCTGTTCAAAATTTAGACCACTCGATTCACACCCTTACTGGGAACGATTCCAGAAGCTTTTTAAAAATCGATAATGCATGGTACGACACCCTTGGGAGCTCCGCCGCATTCTCAAGGCGCAAGTTGGGTAGCTATCTTACGCCTCTTCCGCGTGTGATGAGTCTATTTCTGAGTCGACTCAAAAATAGACTCATCGCCGCCATGCTTAAGGCGCAAGATGGTTAGCCGCTGTCTTACGCTCTTCCGCTCACTTCTACTCCCACTGCTTCCTTCGTTTCGCCACTCCCTCCCTCACCCCCTTTCCCCTCTCTCCCATCTCCTCCTGCAGTTCCGAGCGGCAAAGACGGTGGTATGCTGCACTCTCGGGCCCATCGTATGGGGATTGCTATCGCTGCTCTTCCTCCTCCTCTTCGCCCTTGGAATTACGGCACTTGTGCTCTACTTCGTGTACAAACCCCAGGTGCGTGCTGGTCAATATCTGGCCCATCGTATGGGGATTGCTATCGCTCCTCTTCCTGCTCCTTATCGCCCTTGGAATCACGGCACTCGTGCTCTACTTCGTGTACAAACCGCAGGTTCGTCGCCTGATGTTTTCGATTCCAACTCTTACGCCGTTCCCCATATGCTTGTGACTGGTGCATGCTTGCCATCCTTCAGTTTTTCATCCGCCTCCCTTCCCTTTCTTATTGCTTACCGAAATAGGCTTTTGTTTTTCTCTACCTCCCTTCCCTCTCTGCATCCGTTCCATCCCTTCCTCCTTCCCTCCCTCCAGCTACCTGAGTGCGACGTACAGAACGTAACAGTAACCAGACTGAACGTCACTCGCCTAACTTCGTTTCCCTTCAACGAAACGGCATACGCAGCTCTAGCCACCTTGAGCGCCGCGGACAGAGCAGCCGCGCTGGGAGTCACAGGCACAGACGTCACAAACTCAACTGACCCATCCTCCCCGTTATTAGCTTCTCCGCTAGATGCTCTCGGGAATGCCACTGTGCCGCCGAGGCTAGGGCTGAATGCTGACGTGGGATTCACGTTGGAGACGCGGAATCCGAACAAGGTGGCGATTGATTATAAATACGTGAATGCGTCAATTATCTATCGAGGCGTGACTGTTGGAAACACGTCGGTGAGTCCTGGGTTATGCTCTCTTTTTTCGCCAAGACTTCCCTTTTTCCACCACCTACGCTCTGTTGCCCGGTTTTTTCATTCCCCACGCCATTCCGAGTCCTCTTACTTCATATCCTTTGCATTCCTGTGTTAACACGTGAAGCTAAGTCGCTCGTTCCGATTTTTTCTTCCCTGGCTGCTGCAGATACCGCCTTTCACGCAACAGGCACAAACCAACACGAGCATACCAGCATCGCTACTGGTTGTAGATTTCCCGCTCGATATAGTCACGGGGCCTGTCATGCTGGCGGATTTGAACGCTGGCAATGTTCCTCTTCAGGTACTCTTCCTCTACATGTTGTGTTTCTGTACATGTGTTCTTGCTCTAAAGGTCTTTTTCCTCTATAAGTGTTGCCCCTTCACATGTAGTTTTCCTCTCTGCATCCTTTGTGGCATCCGCTTGTTTGGTTCCCCTTGGTTTGAGTCTGCTCGTTTGCCTTCCTATGGTGAGCAAAACCCCCTTTTTTTCAGAATTTTCAGGATTTCTGCGTCCTATCCCCATGTCACAATCGCTGCTTTAACTTGGAGAGAAGGTTCGCAATACAATCGAGACGCCACACTTGCGTCTCACAGATTTGTTTTAGATTATCAGCACTCGAGATGTCTCCTATCCCACTCTGCTCCCCTGTCCCCATGGCACAGTTGCTACTTCAACTAGGGGCAAGGATCAACATTTTAGGAGTGGCATCTCCGTTTGCTCTGGTGAGTGTGCATGCCCTTTCTCTTCTCTATAATCTGGCTGAGTTTGCATCACAGGCCCTTCACCCTTACATATATATACAGCCTCCCGTTTCTTAACTCCTCTTTTCTTCTGTGGTGTCTCTTTAAACTCAATACTCTTGGTCCCTGTATTCCCTCCCGCGCCATTTTGCACCAGGTCGGTTTGTTGTGCGATGTAACAGCTGATCCAATAACGCGGACAGTGAAAAGCACAAGTTGCTCATTACAAAACGTAGGGTTCGCATGAGCTACCGGGAAAGAGCTGCATACAGTCGTGACCAAAAAAGTGTTATCTTTCGATGTGGAATGTACGGGAGGTGTATTCTAATACGGCATAAGGTGAACGTGTAGATCATTATCATATTGTGTTAAAGCATCTGATACCGGCAAGGCACTTTGCTTGATCCGTATGTTTCTTGGCTCTAAGCGGCTGGTGTTCGCTAGACATTGTTATAACTGATGTAACAAGGATAGAATTGCCAACTCTACACTGCATCTGGCCTTACTCTGCACCAAGAAGAGCTTAATCTGGGGTGGTAAATACGCAGGCAAGTAAAGGAATTCTATTGCATTCAGAATTAAGACACTGCAGAGCATTTTAAACTGTGCAAAAAACGACCTAACAAAAAGCATCCCGTATTGTAGGAAAGTTTACAACACCTCACCTAGAACAAATTCCTAACAACATGCACACATGCTGTGTATACTATGATCAACTCCATAACAATTTAGCGACCAATATGCACATACAGAACACTACATTGACAAGACAGTTGCAGTCTTGACCCTTCCCAGAATCGCCTCCTGCATCACTTCCCCGTCATCCTCCGTGTCTCCACCATCCACGTCATCATCACCACTGTCCTCATCAGCATCCGCACCATCCACGTCAGCACAACCAATGTGATTGTCCACATCATCCAAATCAGAATCATCTGTGTCATCCCATGGCCCCAATTCTCCCCCCTCCTCTCCTTCCTCCTCTTTCCACTCTCCATCCCCACCCGTCGTATCTTGCTTTCCCCTCCATTCCTTCACTTCCTCCTCCCCATTCTTCATCCCACCCTCCTCCTCACTTCCCAAGCCAGCTCTTTTCCTCAGTCCCTCTCTCCCCTTGATCGCTCCTCCCTTCCAAACCAGAGGGACAGAAGTCCACGTCGGTCCCCCTGCTGCCATCACCCCAAGCCTTCCCGCACCTCTATCCGCACCTCCCGCCGAGCCTCCTGCCGAACCTCCTGCCGAGCCTCCGCCCGAACCTGCAAGGTCGCAGCACAGGGCATCCGAAGCTGGAAGGAGGGTTCCATCGGAGTTTTGGAGGTATCCTCCAAAAAGGAAGATTCGGTTCTTGAGAATGGTGTGCTCAAAGTGAATGCGGGGCAAGAGAGGGTGGAGAGGGAAGAGCGGAGCAGGAGCAGCAGGGGCAGCA
Organism: Closterium sp. Yama58-4; assembly: GCA_947470075.1. NCBI lineage: Eukaryota > Viridiplantae > Streptophyta > Zygnematophyceae > Desmidiales > Closteriaceae > Closterium > Closterium sp. Yama58-4. The sequence goes on from CANIUD010000249.1 coordinate 626,489, forward strand.
GCAGGAGCAGGAGGAAGAGGAGGGATGCGAGGACGCTGTTGCTGCTGCTGGTGCTGCTGCTGGTGCTGATGAATCAGCTGCTGCTGCTGCTGGTGCTGGTGTCTCTGATGCGGCTGGTTCTGGCCTTGTCCCTGCTGATGCTGATGTTGCTGTTGCTGCTGCAGGTTTGCCAGACCGAGGTGGTTGCGAGTGGGGTGTGTGGCGTAGGTAGGAGGCACCTGCAGCAATCATTCAACAACCATGCAGCAAACACACAACAAACAGGGACAGTCACACGTTAAACACACACCAAACACACAACAAACACCAGCCAGCCATTTCATGGCCATGCCATAACCATGCGCAAACATCCCAGATATGTCTTTTGGTTTGAATCGGCAAGAGGGGGGATGTGAAAGAACAAGCAGTGGCAAGTGGGAGAGAGGGAGAACTCCTGCCTCCCCACCTCCTGCCATGCGCTCACCTGCAGAACCTTCCTGGCTTTGGTAACCGCATCGTACACGTGCAGACACCCGTCCCTTCTCCAAACCAGGAACCGAGGCACGCACCCCACGCCCCACTGCGCAGCTGCATGCTCCAGCAGCCACGTCTCGGGGTGCAGACCTTTGCCCCCATGCAAGCCCTTGCCCTACCCCACAGCACAACACTCACCTGTAACATCTTCCTGGCCTTGGTAACCGCATCGTACACGTGCAGAGAGCCTTCCCTCCTCCAAACCAGGAACCGAGGCACGCACCCCATGCCCCACTGCGCTGCTGCATGCTCCAGCAGCCACGTCTCAGGATGCAGACCCTTGCCCGGGGGGAGGGAGACCCAGGTGCTGGAAGCAGGGTCGTACATGCACACTAGGTAGGGCGAGCGGGCGGAGGAGGGGGCAGCGGTGGTGGTGTTTGGGATGGTGTTGTTGGGGGTCCATACCCCTCGAGCAGCAGCAGTAGGAGCAGGAGGAGGAGGAGGAGCAGCGGCAGCGGCAGCAAGAGAGATGTCACGGTTGGTGAAAGCAGCAGTCACAAAATTGGCAGCCTCAGCATTAGGCGCCGCATCAGCAGCAGCAGCAATAGCGGCAGCATTCGCAGCACCAGCTCTGACCCCACCCAATTGAAGCGCATCAGCAGCAACATCTGTAACCGAAACCCTAACATGGTTTCTCCCCAGCAGAAACAGCCTCCCGGCCAGCACCACACCACTGCACTCATAACACGCCATCGGCATTTCTGGCACTCTCTCCCACACATCAGCCTTTGGATCGTACATTTCCACGGTACAGAGCGGTTCGCACGCCCTGCCTTTCTCCCACAGTCGTCCCCCCGCTACTATCACCCTGCCTTTAATCACTCCGAACGCGAACCCCACCCGACCCTGGTTCATAGGCGCGGCGCGCACCCATGCGTCCCGGACCGGGCTGTACCTCCAGACCTGCACCTCACGTTCGGCGAGCTCAGGGTTGGGAAGAGCTGCTTCAGGGTCGGCAGTACCAGCAGAAGCAGCAGCAGCGGCACCGTCGATCGCAGCAACAGCAGCCGCCGCTGCTGCAGCCATAGAGGCTCGGTCCGGGGCTGCATCCGAGCCTCGGGTCCAGACCCGGTGCCGAGCCTTTGCCGAGCCTCGGACGGCAAAGAGGAGGAGTTCCGAGCCTAAGGCTTGGAGGCGGCAATCCCAGAGGGAACTAGAGTCAGTAGGGTTGGCGAGTTGAGGAGGGAGATGAGAGAGGGGGTAGAGGGAGTTGGAGGGAGGGTGAAAGCCCACCAGACGAAGACAAGAAGGAGCAGAAGAAGGGGAGGAGGAGGAAGCAGAGGAGGAGGATGAGGAGGAAGAAGGATTTGATAGCGAGGAAGAGGGGGGCGCAGAGGTGTTTTGGGTAGGACTGGAGTGCGTTGCACCTAATACTGTGTTGGGATTTTTCTTGCTGCTTGTGCTGCCAACATCACTCCCCCTGATGCTACTGCCGTCATCGCTCCTTGTGCTGCCCGTGCTGGCAGCCTGTGTAACCCTTGCGGGCGAGGCAGAGCGAGCAGTGCGGCCACTCGCACTTATTCGGCTGGAGTGGGAAAAGAGAGGCGGCTTCCCTCTGTTACCACTGCTGCTGTAGCTCCTGCTGTTCACTCTTGCTGCTGCTGGCAAGGAGGACGCACCATGCCCCACTGCCGCAGCCGACGCTTCAATTACACCTGTTGACGCACCTGCCTCGTCTGATGCTGCTGATGCAGCACTTGGGCGTGCTGACGATGATGAGCGAGTGGCAGATGCGGCTCGTGGGATGGAGGTGTTGTTAGGAAGGTGGGGTGCGGAGGGAGAGGAGGTGGAACAGGAGGAGGAAGGCACTCCAAGGTCGGAAAGGGAGAGGGTGGGGAGGGAGAAGCGAGTGTTGAGGGAAAGCTGCAGGCCCCTACTTGTTGACACTGCTGGCAGTGTTGACAGTGCTGACAGTGATCCCTTGCCCTTGCTCGACGGGTTTTGAGGCACCTCAGAAGTCGCGTTGAGGGAAAGCTGCAGGCCCCTACTTGTCGACGGTGTTGACAGTGCAGACACTGATCCCTTGCCCTTGCCCTTTTCGTCCCTGCCCCATCCCCATCCACCCTCTCTCATCAAACCACTCACTCTCTCACGGCCATCAACAGCTTCCTTTCCCTTCCCTCCTCGCTCCCCCATCCTCCCTTCGCCACACCCCCTGCTGCTGCTGCTGCTGCTGCTGCTGCTGCTGCCCATCCCGCTCCTTGCTATCTCGTCCCTGCTCTCACTTCTGCTTCTGCTCCTGCCCACGCCACACTCCTCCCCTCTGCCCTTGCTTTTCCCTGTACCGCCGCAATCGCTTCTGCTTCTCCCCTCCTCTGCCCCCCTGCCTTGACCACAGCTGCTAGCACTGCTGCTTCTGACGCAGCTGCCACGAGAATTCCTATCGCCAACTGATCCACCACCAGTCACCCTGCTTGGACCAGCAATCGCCCTGCTGCTATCATCCCCCTGCTATCACTCCACCTGCTGGCTCTGTTGACTATTACGCTGCTGCTTCCGCTGCTGCTTCTGCTGCCAAAGCCACCCATATCTCTGCTGTTCTCCCTCCTCCTACCGCTGCCATAGCTGCTTCTTTCCCTCCTCACCTCACTTCTCCCCCTGCTTTCTCCTCCCCTCTCCCTCCCCTCCATACCCCTCCCCCTCCCTTCCCCACTTCCCCTCCTTCCCTCCACGCTCCTCCCGCTCCCTCCCACACTCCCATCACCAACACCTCTCCCATCACCAGCACCACCCCCCTCACCCCCCTCCCAAGGCACGACCATAAACACCCACTCTTCCAGCCTCTTGCTCCTCCTCCTCAGCTCCCGAACCTCCTCCCCTGCCAGACCTCGCTCCCAGGCTCGGGAAACAGACCGGCCCGACGCTAGGTTCAGCCACGGAAGACGGGACAGGATATCCAACCCAACGTCATCAGGCAGGTTCGGAAACAAGCCTGGCACAGCCTCAGGCTCAGGTTCCGGAGAATCCTGTCCCAGGACCTTCTCTCCAGGTTCAAAATCAGGTTCAAGTCCAGGTCCGGGACCAGGTTTGGTTGCAGGTTCGGGTGCAGGTCCAGCACGACGTTCGGGTTGAGCCGGTGGCTGTTGGCGAACTTCAGCTTCAGGTTCGGTTTTGGGTTCGAAAAGAATCCCTCCATCGCTGGTTTGCTCAGTTGAACCATCCATGGCATCATGCATGGCAAAACCCTCGCCAGGTGGTATACCACCAGCTTGCATGGTGACAACAGCACCCATAACACCACCTCCCACACAATCAACTCCCCTGTCGTCCTTGCCCTCATGCTCACAGTTCTGCTGCTCACCATTCTGCATAGCATCGTGGCAAATGGCTTCAGGACCCCCCCTGCCGTGAGCCATGCCATGCTCTGTCCCATGCACCCCCATCACATCCTCCTCCCTGTGCAGAAACGGCCATGGGACAACCGCAGGCGGGCACACCCGTGCATGGGAAGCATCCTGCTGAATGGAAGCAGACTCGATGGCAACAGACTCGCAAACTTCGCCTAGCCTGATGGAAGGAAGGTTCCCAGCAGCTGCCAGGCATGGCCAGTGTGCGGCACTGCTGGTGGCACTGGTAGCACTGGCAGCAGCAGCAGCAGCAGCAGCAGCATCAGCAGCAGCATGGGGCATGCTGTTTTGTCCTGATTGCAAGCCGTTGGATCTTTCACTGCTGCAATCCCCATCGTCAGCTGCACTGGCACTCCCAACAAGACCAATAATTTCACCATCGAAATAGCTGACATCAGCATCATCGACATCAGCATCATCAGCATCAGCACCATCATCAGCACCATCACCACCGCCAGCACGATCATCATTACCATCTAGATCACTATCCTCCACGTCAGCATCTGCATCATAGAACAGCGCATCGTCACCCTCATCGTCACCATTTTCTGCTGACGCGTCATTGGTCTCTGCCAGGTCAGCAGCAGCCACGTCATCACCGTACACGTCACTGCCCATGCTGTAGTACCTGCTGCTGCCAATACTCAATCCCCTGCTCCTCCTGCTCTCGCCTCCTTCCCTCCTCGCCCTGCTGCTGCTCCTCCTCCCACCAGAAAGCACATTACCATCTGCAATACTGCTGCTCCTGGTGTTGGCACTGGGAACGACGTTTTTGTTTGTCGTACTGCTGCTGATGTTGCTGCTGCTAGTAGAAACAGCCTCACGGTCACACCCGTTATTATCACCTCCTGCTGTAGCCTCATCCGGTCCCTTCCCATCCGCTATAGGCACAACCCTCCTCGCCCTCCTCCTGCCACCCTGGCCACACACGCCCAGCAGTCGGACCCTCCTTATAATCCCACCCCGCTGCTTCTCACAACCATCTCCATCACATTCCTTGCCTTTACCCTTGCCTCTGCCGTTGCCTTTGCCCCGTGTCCTCCCACAATCCCCATCTGTACTACTATCGGGGGTGTTTTGTTCGTTTACCCTCGGGGAAACCTCACAAAAAGCACCACGTGACTGCCACCCGCTGTCGTGATTGCCTTTCTTTGCCGCTGCAACAACTGACCTCCTGCTTCTGCTGCCGCCCACTCTCTTGCTGCACAGCCAGCAAGCAGGTTCTCCGGGAGAGGATGCTGAAATTGCTGACGTTGATGCTGGCGCGGATGATGCTGTTGCTGACGTGGTAGATGCTGCAGCTGACGTGGATGCTGCTGCTGCTGATGTGGACGGGAGCTGGGATGTCCGGCGGGAGGAGAGAGGGGAGGAGAGGAGCAGAGGGAGGAGGAGGGACCGCACACGGCGGTGGGGACAGGCAGGCGCTCGCAGGGGTGTTACAGTGGACGGTTGTGATTCATTCAATTGGTCTGATTGCGCTGATCGACGGCTGAGAGCGGCATCGCCAGGATTCGAACCAGAGCCATCCGCGCTATAAGCTGGCCCGCCTGCCATGGCTACGTGCAGACGGGTTACGTGGAGGTACGGAACGGTACGTATTCTCCTTCAAATTGTTTTCCCCGCTTGCACTGATGCTATTTCTGCCATAAAAATTGATTGCGAAAGAATCTTCAAGCGTCTGAAATCGAGAAGAGGTTCGCGCAGCGACAAGCAACCCGTCCTGCTCGATTTTGAGTAGAACTGAGCAACCAAGCAAGCCATTCTTCTTGATTCTAGGGCTCAGTTGCAGGCTCAGGCCCATTCTCCTCGATTCTACGGCGTCATGACGTGACCGATTCGTCCACGCGATCAGCCCCAGTCGCCTCGACGACCCCAATCGCGCAGAGCACGCCTCGCGATAGCTCGCGACTGCGTGCGAAAGCCTCCGACGGTCGGAAATTCGGGCCTTGCGGCAGCCTCGGACGGTCTGGCGTCAGGCGCGGCGTCGTCGCCACGCGCGTAACATGTTCAGATTCGGATGATGGTAACCCGAGGACCTAGGGAATGCCGTGGACGGAGAAACCCTGGAGATTGCTTGCCGAAGTTCGAGCTTCGAAGCTGTCTTCTGTCAGCAAATGCTCTCGGTTGGAGAATGCGAAGCGGGCGGATGATGATGATCTCTAGGGGCAATTTGATGACGCAATTGCAGAATCTCGTACTGTAGTTTCTAGCCTGAATTACATACGCGCTAATGTGTCACTTGGCATGTGCAATGCTCAGACTGTGGTTTTCAGTTTTGCAAAACTGGTTCTCTCATCAACCCAAGTTCGCGTAACCTAAATCGGGTACAGATTCTCGCGTGATCATCCAGCAGCAGGAACTAGACGACGAAAGCACCATGCCTTCGTGCCGCCAGGAATCTGTTTATGCGGCGTTTCGGACCAGAACGTGCACGCTGCGAGGAGTCAATTAGTGATCTATGGCTGGTCAGGCACAGCACTGATGTGACAACCAGCGGCCTGTGACTAAATGGTAGTCATTCCTCTTCATCTCTCTCTAGTACCGAATCTCATCATACTAGGTACACCGAGACGCCTGCTAAGATTGATCGAATGGCATTCAGCAACAGCTACTCTTATGAAACCCTAAACTCGCGAATTCAATCCTTCCGTATCGCATTTTCCCAAAACTCCTCGACGCGGCTCGTACCACGTCAGTCCGTGCCGAAGGTCACGCGCGTTGACACGTGTCACAACATCGGTGGTCTGTAGAGCTCGCTCTAAGACCGACGCTATGACGGGGAATGCTCTAGATTTAAATACAACAGATCCTGAAACGCACGAATCAGAGCAGCGAAATGCGAGTCAAAGTGGAGGAGAAACTGGAAGAGAAATGAGTTTCCAACTAGCAGCATCACCCAGCAATGACCGAGTAGATTCCGGCCAATCAGAAGCCAGCGCGGATCGGTGGTTGTCCGATCGCAGCCGTTTATTTGGTCCTTCGGTGATCGTGGAGGTGACTAGGCTGGCGAAGAAGAGAGGAGCCATCAACCTGGGGGAAGGTGAGCCGAATGCTAGTATCTCCTCTGGAAACTTATGGGGCGCCTCAAAAGGTGAGCCGAAGGCTAGTATCGCCCCTGGCAACGGCGTAAGGAGCCATTAAATTCTGAGGAGGACGGTTTAGGTTTTTGTATACTCTTGGATCGTTAGTGCTGTAAGGCCTAGATTGATAGCCTCGTTATGAGACGATGGAACCTAGGTTTTTAAGACACTTACATTCCAGTAGTTGCGTAAGAATTTGCGACCCTTACGGTATGACTAGTTGATAGCCTCAGAAAGCACTGAAAGGAATGTGTCTGGCCTTTTAACATGCCGTTGTGATGTGACATCATGGGATGTGTGACCTTAATATGCATGGCATGATATAACACGACATGGATTGGCACGTCATGGCATGATATGGAATGGTATGGCATGGCACGGCATGGCATGGCATGGCATGGCATGGCATTGCATGGCATGGTGGCACCATCTACTTCAGGATTCCCCGACTATGCTGCTCCTACAGCTCTTAAGGACGCAGGGATGGCCGCCATTGCTGCTGATGTGAACCAGTACGAGTGAGTGAGTGGCCAATCCAGCTGCCTCTGCCTTCTCTCCCTCCTCCCGCACTTGCTGCTCGCCACTACCACTCCTGATTTCTGTCCCTCCCTCACGTCACCCGTTCCTTCTCCCATTTCTCCCTCCCATCTTCTCCCGTTCGTCTCAACCTGGAAAAGAACATCTACAATATGGGCAACACCCTCATCTGGTTCATCTGGTTTCTTGCACCTGTCCCATCTGTCCCCCTCTTTCCATTTCCCCTCTTTTCCAGCTACAATACTTCTCTGGCTGAACTTGTGGCTCGCACCTTCTCAGAAGCTTCCGGAGTTCCGGTGGACCCAGACACGGAGGTGGTGCTCAGCTCCGGCCAGACCTGCGCCTTTGCCTCGGCATGCCTCGCAGGTTCGGTTTGTTTTTCTTCAACGTTCCTGTTACCTTTCTATACCCTTCAACCCCAAACCCTGAAGTTCCCTGCCCTTCACATATCTCTTCCCCTTAACTCTTTTGGAATACAAAGTTCTTATATCCAATCATCTGCTCTTCCCCTCTAGACCCTTCCCTCTTACCGAAAACCGCCTGTCTTCCTCTTTCCACCCTCTCCTGGGCATGACGTCATCCTGCAGTGTTCCAGCCTGGCGATGACGTCATCCTGTTCGACCCTGCGTTTGAGGCGTATCACGGGGCCATTCTGATCGCTGGTGCCAACCCGGTAGGTGGGTGTGTGGGTTGGCGGTTAAGGGACATGTAAGCACGCGCAGATGGGCATGCACAGCTGTTCGACCCTGCCTTTGAGGCGTACCACGGGGCCATTCTGCAGACTTTTGAGTCGACTCAAAAGTCACGGGGCCATTCTGATCGCTGGTGCCAACCCAATCGGTGGGCTGGTAGGGCTGGTGGGTGGTTGGGTTGGGTGGTTGGGTGGTTGGGTTGGGTGGGTGGGTAGCGGAGAGGGGTCGGAGGACGAGGGAAAAGGGTGAGGGAGGGGTGGGAGAGAGGGGAGAAGGGTGGGAGGGCTTGGAGAGGGGGGAGAGGAGAAGGTCACGTTCCTTCCCATCCGTCCATGCCAGGTGTACGTGCCTCTCTCTCCTCCCCCCTGGTTCTTCAACTTCACCCTTCTCTCAGCCGCCCTCGCTCCACTCACTGCTGTTGCCTCTATCCTCCATGCCCCTCCTCCTGTCTCTCTCTATGCCATTCCCTCCCGTCCGCCCATGACAGGTGTACGTGCCTCTCTCCCCTCCCCACTGGTCAATCAGCTTCAGCACCCGTGTTTGAAGAAGTGTTTTGAGACGTCTCAAAACACTTCTTCAAACACCCTCGCAGCCGCCCTCACTCCACTCCACTCCCTCCTGTTGCTGCTATCCTGCTGACCCTTTTTCCCCTTAACCACTCTCTCCCTCCCTCCCGTCTGGCCATGCCAGGTGTACGTGCCTCTCTCCCCTCCCCTCTGGTCCATCGACTTCGATGCAATCGCAGCCGCCCTCACTCCACTCCACTCCCTCCCTCACTTGTCCACTCGCTCCTGTTGCTGCTATCCCGCTTGCCCTTTTCCCCTTAACCACTCCCTCCCTCCCTCCCGTCCGGCCATGCCAGGTCTACGTGCCACTCTCCCCTCCCCACTGGTCCATCGACTTCAGTGCAATCGCAGCCGCCCTCACTCCACGTACCAAGGGCATCGTTCTCAACAGGTGCGTGCGGTGCTTCACAGAGCGACAATTATGCTGCCATCACGACCTGATGGCTGTTACAGACGCGGTGTACAGCCCATTCTCCTACCATCCTACCAACGGCCCCTTCTCCCCCATCCCCCTACTCCCACAACAACCGCCCCATTCCAGTCCATGCAACCCCACTGGCCGTGTCTTCTCACACGAGCAGCTCTTTCAGCGACGATTATGCTGCCATCACGACCTGCTGGCTGTTACAGGCGAGCTGTACAGCCCATTCTCCTCCTACCTACCTACCAACCTAACAACGGCCCCACCCCAGTCCACGGAACCCCACTGGCCGTCTCTTCTCACACACAGAGGTGACTCTGTTGGCCCAATTCTGCTGCCATCACGCATCCACCTGTCACACCCGCAATCTCCTCACCCCCCCATCTCTCTACTCCGACAACACCCCACCCCCGCTCCAGTCCATGCAACCCCACTGGCCGTGTGTTCTCGCATGAGGAACTGGCTTAGTTAGCAGCCTTCTGCTGCCATCACGACCTGCTGGCGATAACAGACGAGGTTTACTGCGCTTTCACCTGTGACAGCAGCGCGAACTCCCTCCTTCCCCCTGCCACTTGCCTCCCTCCCTCCCCTTCCTCCCTCAACAACTTGCCCGATCCCCAATTCCCCAACCCACCCCCACCCCAGCCCATGCAACCCCACTGGCCGTGTCTTCTCACAGCAGGAACTGGCTCAGCTAGCAGCGTTCTGCTGCCGTCACGACCTGCTGGCGATCACAGACGAGGTGTACAGCGCATTCACCTATGGCAGCAGCTCACACCGCTTCCTCATCTCCCCCCTCCCTCGTTCCATCCATGCTCCCTCCCCCAACAACCTGCCTCAAACCCACCCCAGCCCGTGCAACCCCACTGGCCGTGTATTTTCCCATGAGGAGTTGACTCAACTCGCCCAATTCTGCTGCCATCACGACCTGCTGGCGATCACAGACGAGGTGTACAGCGCATTCACCTATGGTGGCAGTGGCGCCGAGCGCCACGTGTCGCTCGCTCATTGGCCGGGCATGAAGCAGCGCTGCATCGTCACCTCGTCCATCTCTAAAACGTTCCACGTCACTGGTGGGTGCGAAAGGAGTATGGTGGGTGGGTGAGTGGATGGTTGGGTGTGGTGGAGTGGGGTGGTGTTGTGTGGGCAGGGGTGCTTGGCAGCGCTGCATCGTCACCTCGTCCATCTCCAAAACGTTCCACGTCACTGGTGGGTGGGATGGGTGGGATGCAGGTATCGTGCTAGGGTGACAGGATGGTAGGGTGCAGTGCGGTTGGCTAATGTTGCGGGCAGGGGTGCTTGGCCGGGAATGAAGCAGCGCTGCATCATCACCTCGTCCATCTCCAAAACGTTCCATGTCACTGGTGGGTGGGATGGGTGGGATGCGGGTATCGTGCTAGGGTGACAGGATGGTAGGGTGCAGTGCGGTTGGCTAATGTTGCGGGCAGGGGTGCTTGGCCGGGAATGAAGCAGCGCTGCATCATCACCTCGTCCATCTCCAAAACGTTCCATGTCACTGGTGGGTGGGATGGGTGGGATGCGGGTATCGTGCTAGGGTGACAGGATGGTAGGGTGCAGTGCGGTTGGCTAATGTTGCGGGCAGGGGTGCTTGGCCGGGAATGAAGCAGCGCTGCATCATCACCTCGTCCATCTCCAAAACGTTCCATGTCACTGGTGGGTGGGATGGGTGGGATGCGGGTATCGTGCTAGGGTGACAGGATGGTAGGGTGCAGTGCGGTTGGCTAATGTTGCGGGCAGGGGTGCTTGGCCGGGAATGAAGCAGCGCTGCATCATCACCTCGTCCATCTCCAAAACGTTCCATGTCACTGGTGGGTGGGATGGGTGGGATGCGGGTATCGTGCTAGGGTGACAGGATGGTGGGGTGCAGTGCGGTTGGCTAATGTTGCGGGCAGGGGTGCTTGGCCGGGAATGAAGCAGCGCTGCATCATCACCTCGTCCATCTCCAAAACGTTCCATGTCACTGGTGGGTGGGATGGGTGGGATGCGGGTATCGTGCTAGGGTGACAGGATGGTGGGGTGCAGTGCGGTTGGCTAATGTTGCGGGCAGGGGTGCTTGGCCGGGAATGAAGCAGCGCTGCATCATCACCTCGTCCATCTCCAAAACGTTCCATGTCACTGGTGGGTGGGATGGGTGGGATGCGGGTATCGTGCTAGGGTGACAGGATGGTAGGGTGCAGTGCGGTTGGCTAATGTTGCGGGCAGGGGTGCTTGGCCGGGAATGAAGCAGCGCTGCATCATCACCTCGTCCATCTCCAAAACGTTCCATGTCACTGGTGGGTGGGATGGGTGGGATGCGGGTATCGTGCTAGGGTGACAGGATGGTAGGGTGCAGTGCGGTTGGCTAATGTTGCGGGCAGGGGTGCTTGGCCGGGAATGAAGCAGCGCTGCATCATCACCTCGTCCATCTCCAAAACGTTCCATGTCACTGGTGGGTGGGATGGGTGGGATGCGGGTATCGTGCTAGGGTGACAGGATGGTAGGGTGCAGTGCGGTTGGCTAATGTTGCGGGCAGGGGTGCTTGGCCGGGAATGAAGCAGCGCTGCATCATCACCTCGTCCATCTCCAAAACGTTCCATGTCACTGGTGGGTGGGATGGGTGGGATGCGGGTATCGTGCTAGGGTGACAGGATGGTAGGGTGCAGTGCGGTTGGCTAATGTTGCGGGCAGGGGTGCTTGGCCGGGAATGAAGCAGCGCTGCATCATCACCTCGTCCATCTCCAAAACGTTCCATGTCACTGGTGGGTGGGATGGGTGGGATGCGGGTATCGTGCTAGGGTGACAGGATGGTAGGGTGCAGTGCGGTTGGCTAATGTTGCGGGCAGGGGTGCTTGGCCGGGAATGAAGCAGCGCTGCATCATCACCTCGTCCATCTCCAAAACGTTCCATGTCACTGGTGGGTGGGATGGGTGGGATGCGGGTATCGTGCTAGGGTGACAGGATGGTGGGGTGCAGTGCGGTTGGCTAATGTTGCGGGCAGGGGTGCTTGGCCGGGAATGAAGCAGCGCTGCATCATCACCTCGTCCATCTCCAAAACGTTCCATGTCACTGGTGGGTGGGATGGGTGGGATGCGGGTATCGTGCTAGGGTGACAGGATGGTAGGGTGCAGTGCGGTTGGCTAATGTTGCGGGCAGGGGTGCTTGGCCGGGAATGAAGCAGCGCTGCATCATCACCTCGTCCATCTCCAAAACGTTCCATGTCACTGGTGGGTGGGATGGGTGGGATGCGGGTATCGTGCTAGGGTGACAGGATGGTAGGGTGCAGTGCGGTTGGCTAATGTTGCGGGCAGGGGTGCTTGGCCGGGAATGAAGCAGCGCTGCATCATCACCTCGTCCATCTCCAAAACGTTCCATGTCACTGGTGGGTGGGATGGGTGGGATGCGGGTATCGTGCTAGGGTGACAGGATGGTAGGGTGCAGTGCGGTTGGCTAATGTTGCGGGCAGGGGTGCTTGGCCGGGAATGAAGCAGCGCTGCATCATCACCTCGTCCATCTCCAAAACGTTCCATGTCACTGGTGGGTGGGATGGGTGGGATGCGGGTATCGTGCTAGGGTGACAGGATGGTAGGGTGCAGTGCGGTTGGCTAATGTTGCGGGCAGGGGTGCTTGGCCGGGAATGAAGCAGCGCTGCATCATCACCTCGTCCATCTCCAAAACGTTCCATGTCACTGGTGGGTGGGATGGGTGGGATGCGGGTATCGTGCTAGGGTGACAGGATGGTAGGGTGCAGTGCGGTTGGCTAATGTTGCGGGCAGGGGTGCTTGGCCGGGAATGAAGCAGCGCTGCATCATCACCTCGTCCATCTCCAAAACGTTCCATGTCACTGGTGGGTGCGAAAGGAGTATGGGGGGGTGGGTGGGTTAATGGGTGGGTGCATGAATGGGTGGGTGAGTGGGGTGGTTGGTGGGTGGTTGGAATGGTGGGTCGGTGGGCTGCATAACACTCTGCCCTTCCTCAAACCTCTCTCGTTCCCTCCTCTCTCCCTCTTTCTCCCCTCTAGGTTCACGGGTGGGATGGGCCATAGCCCCACCGCCCGTTGCTGCTGCCATCAGCACCATCAGCGCTTGTGCCCATCGCGCCCCTCGTCATCTCTTCTCTCCCTCTCGTCCCCTGCAGGTTGGCGGGTGGGGTGGGCCATAGCACCACCGCCCATCGCAGCAGCCATCGGCACCATCAGTGCTTGTGCCCATCGTGCTTCTCTTCTCTTGCCTCATTTCTTCCTCCTTTCCCTTCTCCTCTGCCAGGTTGGCGGGTGGGGTGGGCCATAGCACCATCGCCCATCGCAGCTGCCATCAGCACCATCAGCGCCAAGCTCATCGACACTCCTCCGGCCCCCTTCCAGGAATCTTCCCGTGTGGCTCTGTCCCTACCGCCGTCCTACTACACTCAGTTAAGAGAGGTAATCTTCATCCCCTCGAAACGTTACGCTTCTTTGTACCTGCTGTTATCCTGTTACACACATTTGAAAGAGACAGCTGCATCGACTTGCTTCTTTTTAGGTGCCTCAGATATACACTTTTCTGTACCAACTATCATCCTACCACACGCAATTGAAAGAGAGAAAAGAATCAGTTGCATTGATATTTATTTGATGCTGGGCTGCTCACGCATGGGCTGCTCACGCATGGGTTGCTCACGCATGGGTTGCTCACGCATGGGTTGCTCTCGCATGGGTTGCTCGCGCATGGGCTGCTCGCGCATGGGCTGCTCGCGCATGGGCTGCTCGCCCATGGGCTGCTCACGCATGGGCTGCTCACGCATGGGCTGCTCACGCATGGGCTGCTCACGCATGGGCTGCTCACGCATGGGCTGCTCTCGCATGGGCTGCTCACGCATGGGCTGCTCACGCATGGGCTGCTCACGCATGGGCTGCTCACGCATGGGCTGCTCACGCATGGGCTGCTCACGCATGGGCTGCTCACGCATGGGCTGCTCTCGCATGGGTTGCTCACTGCCTATTATAGCGGGCTTTCATGTGCGCGCCTCTTCTTTTCTCTCCATCTCTCCATCCCATCCCATCCCATCCCATCCCATCGCATCCCATCCCAGTTCAACCCATCACAACCCATCTCATCCCCAAGACTACATGTACGGCGGTGGTAATGCTGCAGGAAACGGGGTTGAAAGTGCCTCTCGTGTAATTGTCTTCTGTTCTTGTCATTTCTCCTCGACCCATCCTCCCCCCAGGACTACACGCATAAGCGGGACACAGCAGTGGCAATGCTGCTCGAAGCGGGCCTGGAGGTGCCTCTTGTTCCAGAGGGGTCCTTGTTTGTTTTCGCCCGCATTCCCGAGACATGGGCTTTCATGCGTGCTTCCTCCACCTTTCCATCTCTACATGCCATCTCCAGGACTACACACACAAGTGGGACACAGCAGTGGCAATGCTGCTCGAAGCGGGGCTGGAGGTGCCTCTCGTGCCGGAGGGTTCCGTGTTTGTGTTGCCCGCATTTCCGAGCAATGGGCTTTCATGTGTGCTCCTCCCTTTCTCCCCATCTCTCCATCCGTCCCCCAGGACTACACCCTCAAGCGGGACACAGCAGTGGCAATGCTGCTCGAAGCGGGCCTGGAGGTGCCTCTTGTTCCAGAGGGGTCCGTGTTTGTGTTCGCCCGCATTCCCGAGCGATGGGGTGTTGATGATGTAAGCAATGGGAGCGATGGCACTGACGAGCATGTAGAGGCAAGGCCCAATCCGGTCGTGCCAGCTCAGCATCGGTATGTCCGCGTGGCGTTCTGCAAGAGCACGGAGACGTTACAAGCGGCTCGAGAAGCGCTACAGCGCATGCAGGGTATGTTTGGTTAGTCTAAGTTTAAACTACACTGTTTCTTCTTTATCTGCTTCACGTTTTTAATGTTGGGATGTTGTGTAAACAGATGAGGATGAGGAGTGAGTTATCTCTTGAGCCTCCGATGCGTTGCATGCTGATCTCCAGGAGAACAACACGAAAATGCTCTGTAGCTGTTAGTGAGCAGCAGGCGTGCGGCGCGGCATGTGTAAGCACACCTAAGACCCAATGGTGACGGCAGGAAATTTTTTCAAATCCTAAAAAATCCCGAGAAATCTGACAAACCTGCCGGAAAATCTCCAAATGAGAATTATAAAAAAAGACCCGCCTAAGATCCCATGGTAAGGCCTTGCTTGTGTGAGTAGCAGGCGTGCTTTCGAGGCGCCTAAGAATAGTAAGTGCTCTGCTGGTGTTAGTGAACAGCAGACTTGCTTTCGAGGCGCCTCAGAAATAGTAAGTGCTCTGCTGTTGTTAGTGAACAGCAGAGTTGCTTTTGAGGCGCCTCAGAAATAGTAAGTGCTCTGCTGTTGTTAGTGATCAGCGGCCGTGCAGCATGTTTCGAACAGAACCCATGAAACGAGCACGAGGAGGAGGTGACGGGAGAAGAGGCGAGAAGAAGGTATGGAGGGGAGAGAAATGAGGGAGAGGGAAGGAGGAGGGAAGACCAACCAAGAACAGGCGGGAGATAAGAAGATAACCCTGGTGACGTGGCAATTGTCCAGTGGTCAGAAAACAGCGCCGTCGTCTCCAGGCGCCGCGGATGGAAAGTGGTAGCGCCTCGTACCGACACGCAGTTTTCCTTTTCCTGTCGGCGGAAACGAATTTCTACTACAGAGGGAACCATGTATTTTAGGCGTGTAAAAATTGTGCTGCTTCTACTGTCAGCGAGTTCAACGAATGTGTCCTACGTGGTGCTGTCTTGAGCAGCCATATCACGGATACGAGCTGGCATGAGAGAAATAAGAGCCTCTCATTCGAGGATAACCACACAGGGAGGTGACTCGATTCCGCGGGACCGCGATCGGCGAGATTGCTTGCTGCCTGTCTTCCTGATGTGGACGATCAATTGCACGTCGAAACCCTGAAATTTGGAACACTGCATTTGGTAGCTTCCCCTCGAGTCGCGCATTTTGATAAGGAATCTGGAAGAGGGCGATGTTTGGAGTGGAGCCGCGTCGTGTGAGTGCCAGATCGGCAGCATTTCTTGTTCGAGATGGAAATTGTCGTCTGGGTTCCCATAACCTTTCGCGAGGATCATCAACCGTTCGATAGGACCCGAACTCTAACAGGTTCCATTGATTCGTCCGAAGTAACATCTAGGTGCTCTGCCTTGCTCTTCTCCCTCTTTCTCCCTCACTCCCATTTCGTTTCGCATATAAATACAGGTGTTCGCTCGTTTACCATTTTGTTTTCCCGCAGTCCACCTTGCGTTTTCGTAACTTCGCCACTAAATCTCCAGCCCTCGATGTAGAGTGTTTTGCGGATGAGTCCTCCGGTGTTCGAGTGCTGCCATTCCAGTGACTAGTTTTCTTTCCAGTGTAACGTTTTTCCTGATCCCTTCGCAGACATCTCGTCAAATCGTCAGCAGCCAAGCAGAATGCACACAGAGAGCGAGAAGTGGTGTTACCACAGTTGATTTTCA
This sequence comes from Closterium sp. Yama58-4, assembly GCA_947470075.1. Classification (NCBI taxonomy): domain Eukaryota; kingdom Viridiplantae; phylum Streptophyta; class Zygnematophyceae; order Desmidiales; family Closteriaceae; genus Closterium; species Closterium sp. Yama58-4. Next base: position 643,091 of record CANIUD010000249.1, read on the forward strand.
TCCCCAAAGCTACTTTCGCTCTATCGCATATACACCTCGCCGCCGACGCACTAGAGAAACCAGGGCACAAATACCTCGCTAAGGAGTGCTTCGCCTTCGCTAGAAAGAGGAAATCTTGCGGTTTTGTGTTAGTCTCCACAAACCCATTCTTCGAGTTTTTGAGCGCCAAGATCCAAGATGAGGAGTCTCGAGCCGCCGCCACACCAGCAGCATTTCAGCTCGGCCTTCTGTGCTTCGGTGGTCCACAGCCAATCCGATTTCTTTGAAGATCGACAAGTGTTGCTGATCTGGCACTTACTCCATCAGCAAAATCTTCCCCACGAGTGAGCTACGCTTCACGTCGAATCCACATGCTCCGCGTGGACGAAGTCGGCGGAGCACGAGCGCTCCGCAGGCTCACCAAAGACCTGATAAGCTGAATGTGGACTCCTCAAATGTGCGCCTCGATACGGGCAAGTGAACCCAGCCCACTATCGAGTCGCGAACACTCTGGCGATTCGGTAACAAGAGAAATTCAATGGTCCGAGACATTTTGGCCTCGCTTGGAATTTCTGTATCCTCCCACCCTGCATTCTCGTCTGTAGCCGATAAAAAGGGAAAGTCACGCCAGATCAATCACACATCCTCGAGTGTTATTTCTTCTCAGTTGCCACACTTGCTACTTCTACCAGCTGTGACAGCATCTCGTCACAGCAGAAGCAGCAAAATCTGGACTGGGATTTCCCCAGGCCTAGTCTTTCTGTCTACTCGCCGATTTGACTCGGTTTGCTGCGGAGAACATGGCTCGCGTCGGGCTTTATCACGCTGCATTGGCCTTTTTGGCCGTGTCAGTGCTTCTCCCCTGCTCAACCGCGGTGATTCTCAAGGCGTGGGGCGGCGCGCAGCCTCTCGAGCCGGTAAGATGACTTGTAGGAATAGTAAAATTTCCCGGGAACATCGTCATACGTAGCAGTTCCTCTGACTTTACCATTTCTTCATCAAGTTTTTTCAAACGTCTGGAAAATTACGTTTTAAGCACATCACTACACGTGGCCTTATGAAATCGTTGTTTCTCGCGTGACGTTTCATTTGAACCCACGCAGATGGCCAACCTCCTGATCGCCGCATGGAACAAGCAAGCCCCACCCGCGCAAAGATTCGGTCCGTATGACCCTTCCAGCTCCAGCAATGGCGTTGCGGGATTCTACAACGGAACCTACTTAATCGGCGCCTCCTCCGAGCCAATCAGCACCGACAAGGAGGATCCCACTAAACCCAAGATCACCGTCCCTCTCGCTATTGTCACTTACAGCTTCTTCGTGACAAAAGCTGCGGGCGCGAAGCCTCTGGTTCTCAACGCTGCGCAGTCGTACCAGATTTTTTCCGGCGCGATCAATTCCTGGGATAAGGTTCCCGCCGCGGCTGCCGCGAAGCTCACGGGCCCGATCACGCGCGTCGCACGCAGCACCAAGGTCGCGACGACGGCGATCGTGCAGCAGATGTGGTTGAAGGCCGGTGCCGGTTACCCGGCCGGCAGCGACACCACCGGCAAGCCCTTCACGTATGCCGGCCTCGTTTTCGCCGCGACGAGCGGCGATATGTGCACCAAAATCGCCGGGACGCCCGGCAGCATCGGGTATTCGCACACCGGCGGATGCAGCAAAAAGCCTGGCGTCGCGGAGGTGGCTCTGAAGAACAAGGCTGGCGTCGCCGTCTCTTCCGGGAACTGGAACTCCGTAATTCCCCTTCCCAAGGCGGTTCCTGCTCCGGACAAATCCTGGGATTCTGTCGACCTGATCTGGACTCCCAACGCCAAGGCGCCTCCCATGGTTTCTATGCAGTATTCGTTCATAAAGAAGAATCTTAAGGGCGTCACGGGTGGTGCGGCTGCCAAGGGATTTCTGGTGTTTGCTCTTCCCAAGGCTGGTCCTACGGCTACTGCTAGTGGGTTCGTGCCCGTTCCTTCCCAGTGGTGGGCCCCTTCTTGGAAAGCCATCAAGACCACGGTCGCTGTGTGAAACAGATGTGGAGAAGGGTTTTAAGTTTCCCTATTATAGAGCATCAGGAATGCTGGTCCTCTGTTGTTGGGAGTGTAACCCTAGTATGGTTGAGGTTTGTCCTCGCTTGTGTTTGCACCGATATATGGTTCGCAGAGCAATTATTTGAAATAGTTTCAATTTCGCCGCTGGCATCAGGCAGGCTTGTTCCGATAGTGACTATGCCATGCCAGTGAAGTGACATGTTTGATCGCCTCTTCCTTTTCAGCAGCAATGCTAGGATCAGTGTCTGCAGACCTCACGGTTGGAGAGGTCAAAATCAGTCCTAGTACAGCATGTACAAGCTGACATGACAGTATAATAGAGGCAGCATTACATTAATAAGGCACAAACCAGAACCAGAACTCACGACAATGCAACAACGGAACGGAATTTTAGTACTAATGCATACCGTCATTGGCAACAAGCAGAGGAAACATAACAATGGGATGGGAGCAAGTATATAACAACAACGAGAAGATGAAGATAAGGAGATAAGAGGACATGTAGTTCAATTGTAGAAGATGAGGATGAAGTGGACAGGATAAGGAGGACGAGGATAAGGACGAGGGAGGCAACGATGAGGGTGAGGAGGCTGCACAGGAGCACCGATGAGCTGCAGCTTTAATAGCGGAGGATGAGGATGAGGAGGATGAGCATAAGGAGATAAGAGCACGGGATGAGCTGCAGCTTTAGTCATAGAAGACGAGGATGAGGAGGAAGAGGAGCATAAGGCGGTGCAATCACGAGATTAGACACAGCGTCAATCGTAGAAGATGCGGATGAGCAGAACGAGGAGGAGGAGGACGATGAAACGGAGGTACCTCCTTTTCAATCCCGTGATGCAGGGGATGCGCAGCAGCTTCAATCGTAGAAGATGAATATGAGGCGGATGATGAGGATAAAGAGGCGCAATCATGGATCAGGCACAGCTTCAATCGTAGAAGATGAGGATGAGGAGGATGATGAGGATAAAGAGGTGCAATCATGGATAAGGCACAGCTTCAATCGTAGAAGATGAGGATGAGGAGGACGATGAATGCGATGATGAGAGCGAGGAGAATACACAACTGCCCCTTCAGACCAGCCTTCTTGAGAACCACTGTCATCTTTTTCTGTGGATATGGCAGCGAAAACGGGAAAGCAAAAAGAAGAGGAAGCGAGGGGAGCGAAGATGGCAGAGGAGGGTGGGCGGGATGATGGCAAGAGTTAACGCAGGATGATGGTGAGGGAAGGGTTGATTCAATGCAAGCTGGTTCACAAGACGAGGTGCCTTAGCAAGAATTATTTCACTAGGATAATGGCTAGGAGTTACCGCGATTTGAGTGAACGAAGAAGCGAGGAGAAAAGGAGGCGAGGAAAGGGGGACATGCAAAGGGAGGGGAGGAGGGATACGGGAGGGTTGTGGTGTATTTGAGGAGGGATATGGGAGGGTTGTGGTGTATTTGAGGAGGGATATGGGAGGGTTGTGGTGTATTTGAGGAGGGATATGGGAGGGTTGTGGTGTATTTGAGGAGGGATATGGGAGGGTTGTGGTGTATTTGAGGAGGGATATGGGAGGGTTGTGGTGTATTTGAGGAGGGATATGGGAGGGTTTTGGTGTATTTGAGGAGGGATATGGGAGGGTTGTGGTGTATTTGAGGAGGGATATGGGAGGGTTGTGGTGTATTTGAGGAGGGATATGGGAGGGTTGTGGTGTATTTGAGGAGGGATATGGGAGGGTTGTGGTGTATTTGAGGAGGGATATGGGAGGGTTGTGGTGTATTTGAGGAGGGATATGGGAGGGTTTTGGTGTATTAGACGTGTGCAGCTGGAATGAATCACCTCATTCAGGAAATAACATCTGAATCGGCCACCGAGCACCTGAACCTACCTGAACCTACCTGAACCTACCTGAACCTACCTGAACCTACCTGAAACTCAACGACATATCAACTGAAACCACCAAACGTCCCACGAATCATCATCCCAACCAGGCATACCTGGTTCATGTGTCACCTGAACCAGGTACTACCAACCGAACCAGGTCTCACCTGAACCAGTCCTAGCCGCCCCCCAGTCCTCTCCATTCCTTCATCCAACTCCCCTATCAACGACTCCTGTACATGGGGCGAGGGAGAGAGGGAGCGAGAGAGGGAGGGAGGGTGGGAGTGAGAGAGGGAGTGCGGGAGGGTTTTGAGTCAACTAAGAAAAAAACCTGAACCAAGTATCATGTCGCTCCCCCTGTCCTCTGTTTTGCGTCGCCAACTACCCATTACGACTCCTGCCAGTGGGACGAGGGAGGGAGGGGGAGGGAGGGAGGGAGGGAGGGAGGGAGGGAGGGAGGGAGGGAGGGAGGGAGGGAGGGAGGGAGGGAGGGAGGGAGGGAGGGAGGGAGGGGAGGGAGGGAGGGAGGGAGGGAGGAGGAGGAGGGAAGGAGGGAGGAAGGGAGGGAGGGAGGGAGGAAGGGAGGGAGGGAGGAAGGGAGGGAGGGAGGAAGGGAGGGAGGGGGGAGGGAGGGAGGGAGGGAGGGAGGGAGGGAGGGAGGGAGGGAGGGAGGGAGGGGGAGGGAGGGAGGGAGGGGGAGGGAGGAGGGAGGGAGGGAGGGAGGGAGGGAGGGAGGGAGGGAGGGAGGGAGGGAGGGAGGAAGGGAGGCAAGAGGCAAGAGACGATTGTTGAGGCGCTTCAAAAGGGAGGGAAGACAGGCAAAGATCAACTCTTTCAAACAAAGAGAATGATGGCATTAGGTCAACAGAAAGAGTAAGACACAAGCTGATCACACATATGACAGCCCACCTGAGAGCCCACCTGAGAGCCAACCTGAGAGCCCACCTGACAGCCCACCTGACCACCTGGAAGATTACCTGGGAGCCGAGCTCCTCGTGAATGGCAATGCCCATGCCTCCTATCCGCGCCAGGCTCTGACTCATCGCGTCCAATTGGTCGTCCTGCTCTCTGTACTCGTTACAGGGGAGATTCGGCATAAGAAAATGGCACGTTGAATGAGTGAACACACCCCCATGCCTCCGATCCGAGCCAGGCTCTAACTCATGTCGTCTAGTTGGTCGTCCTGCTCCCTGTACTCATTATAGAGCGATCCAGCATCAGGAAAAAAACGCATGATACGACGCACAAAGTTATGAAGGCCTGAGATACGAGTCAATAAAGGCACGAAACATAGCGTCCAATTGGTCAATCCTGCTCCTTGCACCCTATAAAGAGGGGCTCGACAAAAGAAAACAGTGCATGGAGTGAGGCAAGAAGCACATGGATATAACATAAGTGAACAGGCCTGAACGCCACCTCTGCATACGTCAAACCCGCGCATATGTCCCAAAAATTTGCAATGTTCGTTGCAATGTTACACGCCCTAAGTGAACAAACACAGGCCTGAACGCCACCTCTGCGTGCCAGACCCTTGACTCATTGGCCTCTTTGGCCGCCCTGCTCCCTCTTTGTACCTCATTACAAGCACATGCCTCGTTATTAGCAATTCATCAGCATCACCACGCACCTCATGATGAGTGCTTGTCTGTCGTCTTCCGAAGCGGCAAAGCTCTCGTTCTCTCCACCAGCGCTGCTCTTCTCAGCAGCCTTGGCAGCGGCGCCAGCCTGCGCTCTCAGCAGCTCCCTCCTCTCCGCCTCCTTCTGCATCGCCGCCCGCTCCGCTGCCGCTGCCTGGATGGCAGATCGGATCATGGAGATTTGATCCCGCGTGCTGCCTGTCCACTTGCGTCTGCTCTCCACCTCGCCCTGCTCTATGTTGAAGCGCGAGGGGTCCCTCTCTGCCACGCCTATGGCTCTGTCCAACTCCTCTAACTGGATAAAGGGAGGAAATAGAGGAACGAGCAATCAGACAGTCAGGCAGACGGTAACAAGGACAGGCGGTCAGTCACAGCACACAAGAGAGGACCATGGAGATTTGATCCCGCGTGCTGCCGGTCCACTTGCGTCTGCTCTCCACCTCGCCCTGCTCTATGTTGAAGCGCGAGGGGTCCCTCTCTGCCACGCCTATCGCTCTGTCCAGTTCTTCCAACTGTAGAATGGGGATGGGAAACGGGAACAGCCAGTCACAGCACATGGGTAATGGGACATCACAACTAACTGCTGTCTGCTCTCCACCTCGCCCTGCTCTATGTTGAACCGAGAAGGGTCCCTCTCTGCCACGCCTATGGCTCTTCATAACTGCCTAGTCTCAAAGCACGCACCTCCCACCCAGCACCACCACGCACCTCCCAGCACCACCACGCACCTCCCAGCACCCCCACGCACCTCCCATTCGAGTGTCTCTGTGTCGGCCAGTATTGTCTTGGAGAGCGTCTCTCTCTCCTGACTGCTCGCCCCTAGCCGCTCCCACTTGCTGTAGTCATCCTGTACCTTGGACACCTGACGAGTATAGAAAAGAGGGAGGGGAGAATGGGGTGGGGGGAAGGGCAGGGGGGAAGAAGGGGAAGGGTGAGGTGGGAAGGTTGGAGTGGTCTACCTCCAGGTTGCTCGCTCCTAGCCGCTCCCACTTGCTGTAGTCATCCTGTACCTTGGACACCTGGAGAGGCGGGGAAGGAAAACGGTGGGGGAATGGCTGGTTGTGAAGCTTGCAGGGGGGAGAATGAGGCGGTGTCTCTCCTGGCTGCTCGCCCCTAGCCGCTCACACCTGCTGTAGTCATCCTGTACCTTGGATACCTGGGGGGGGTTGAGGTGGAGGGTGGGGAGGGCAAATGGGGGCAAAGGGGAACGGGGGAAGGGTGAGGCGGCCTCTCTCCTGGCTGCTCGCCCCTAGCCGCTCCCACTTGCTGTAGTCATCCTGTACCTTGGACACCTGGGGAGGCGGGGAGATAGGGGGGAATGGAGGAGAAAGACGGAAGGAGGGTTGGAATAGGGAAGAGTGAGAGATACGGAAGGAGGAAGGGGATGTTGGAAAGGAGGGCGGAAGGTTGGGGGGAAGGGAGGGCGGAAGGTTGTGCGGAAGGGAGGGCGGAGGGTTGCAAATGGCTGCGACAGGAATGGTAACGGCCAGGTGCATTTTGAGTCGACTGTAAGTACACCTTGATGTAAATACCTCGTTTTGGAGAGTGGGTACCTGGATGGTGAATGCTACAGGGACTGATGAATGCGACAGGGACTGATGAATGCGACAGGACGACAGGGACTGATGAATGACAGATGATGGTGAAATGAAAAGCTTAGGGTAACACGAGCTTAGGGTTACACAAGCTTGGGGTTGCACAACCTAAAAGTAACACAAGCTGAGAGTTGCAAGCTTAAAGCTCCACACGCTTAGGGTTACACAAGTTACACAAGCTAACGGTTACACAAGCTTAGCGTTACACATGCTACGGTAACACAAGCTGAGCGCTACACAAGCCTAGGGGAACGGGTACCGACGCCTGAATTGCTTATCGTGGCTCGCGCGATTGTCATTGCCAATTACGGCACGTAAGATTTCACGAACCATGTACAATCCTGGTCTTCGCATTTCGTTCTGATCCAAACCATCACCAAATAACTAGAGTTCATCGTGTTCTTAGTATGGTTACACCTAGATTCAATCATATGCGAAATCCCGATTGCCTCTCTTCTATTGCGCTTAAAACTAGATTCCATAACGTGCGAATTCATGAAATTCGCTCTTCTAGGATGTTACACCTAGATTCCATCACATACCGAATCTTGTATTTCGTCGCGGACGAGGTAAAACGGGTCTTGCGCTGCCATCGCCAGCAAGCCGTCCGCGGCCCGCAATACCACCTACCTACCTACCCACTCCTCTAGCACTGACTGATCAGATTTCTTCCTGAATTGTACTGACCAGTTCCTCCTAGTTAGGTCAGACCACCAACTACTTGGTCCTGTCAGGCAGACCAGGATGACCCACTTAGGCTGCCTAAGCTGCCATGGCGGATTCTAAGATGCTAGGCGCGTACGAAAAGGTAATAGCGATAGACAAATGATGAGAATGGAGATAAGTGGGAGGTAATAGCGATATGAAGAATGGTCGGCTGTAGTTCATGGGAATCGTGAACAGCGACCTCGGAAGTTTAAAACATAAGTTAAAAATATTTTATTAATATGTATTTGCGACTCCATGGCCCAATGGATAAGGCGCTGGTCTACGGAACCAGAGATTCTGGGTTCGATCCCCAGTGGAGTCGAAGTTTTGCGAGTGTTTCGAGAATTTGCCAACCTTGGGAGCTTCTGCCGTCTGCCAACCTTGGGAGCTTCTGCCAACATTAGCAGGGAGGTGTCCTTATTAGGGCCGGATAGCCTAACCTGAATTTTTGGAGTCAACAACTGACTTTCCCATGCTAGCTTATGTGATTTCACTTGTCAGAGATTCTCACCGCCCCACGCGTCGTAACTGACGGAGAGTAAACTTTTCGTTTTTTTTTTTTTTTTTTTGTCGAAACAACTCTGTATTTTCCACTCGTTTGCGCTACCAAGCACTAGACGACGCAACCCGGAACTGTCAGGCAGACCCGGAAAACTAAAACCTCTAGGGAACCTGGATGCATTTTCGGGAGGGAGCAACCCTAAACACGGGAACCTCCCTGGAGTTTACGACGTGTTGCGACCCACCCGGGTCGGGTCGGGTCGACCAGGTCGGGTAGACCCGACCCGACCCAACCCAACCGAAAGGCGACTCGAGAAAACAAAGAATTTCCCCTTGCCTTCTCTGCAAATTCGAAGTAAAGAGAAAGCAAGTGCTCCGCAGGTGGAAGGTGGGCGAGGCAATGTTTGGCGATATTACCGGGTATTTTTTTAAACGAGATGCAAGCGACATCCGCACGAGAACTACGAATTTCGCTGGCTCGAGTAACCTGCTCCAGCTCGGTCGGGTTGGGTCTGGTCGGCCTGGTTGACACGACCTGGTCGACCCGGGTTGAACCGGGTCGACCCAACCCGGGTTGGGTTGGGTCGGGTCGACCTGGTCGGGTAGGTCGGCAGTGCGGGCTTCCTAGAAATTCGGGATCGGGGGATGGTCGACCCGACCCGGATGGGTCGCAACACGTCGTTAGGGTTGATGCCTCCCCGAGTCGCATCCATTTCCGATTGGGTTTTATTTTTTTTGTCAGGAAAAGTGATGTGATTTTTCCAAGTAACAATCATGTACTGCTGTTCTAAAAAAATATAAACACTACGAAACCACCCCAAGAGGAATTCGACGCGAGCTTCGTAATAGGCGGCGATCTTAGGGTACATTCTGTTGGAAACAGTGAATCTTAAGCGCTTCAGTCGTGTCGAAACATCGCACCAGAAGCGAAGCAAGCTGTATCGAAACAAACGACAAATACAGCGCGACAGTTAAGGACACACAACTGACTCGTTACAGAGCAGTTGCCCGAGTCGTACTGTATCGAACCGCAACAGCAACAGTAAAGCAGTTACAAACTGCATCCTTTCATATTCCTTGTATTATTATATATTCTTGTACTTCCTTGCTATAATCAATCTACTTTGCCCTCATATACCAGCGCAAGGTGGTTCACAAACTTTGTTAAACGCTTCCGCTATTACAACACTATCCAACCCAGAGTTCTCCCTTGAAAAGATCCTAAGGGGCTATCTCAGCCCAACATGGTATGAGAGCAAACAGGGGAAACTCTACTACCTTCAAATCATTACAAGACATGGCAACAAGCAAGGAAAGGAGCTCATCTAACGGCTCCCCAGGCACTACTCCTACTCCACCTCCTGCCTCTGGCCTGCAGACAGAGGAAGGCACGGCAACAAGACCAAGAATGACATCTACTGAGACTCCCGCAAATCACCCCGCGAACTTCGACCCGAGTATAATGGAGAAGTTCTTCTCCTTCATGTCCTTCTACGAGCAGCACCAGCAGTCGGGACCTGCACAATCACACAACAGCAACAACAACGGAGCGACACCCATGAGCCTCGACGGGTCGTCATATGCGCGCGGAAACCAACAACAGCAACCTACCTTCGCCCCGTACGAGCGCGGGTCGATCAGCTTCATGCCGCAATCTTCACCTGCACAAGACAAGCCACTGGACGCGTTACAAGTGCAATCACAGTTCGCGCACGTTCTAAAACTGCAGACATCAAGACCTTTCGACGGAAAGGACTTCTTTACTTGGTCATTCGAGTTTGAGTTAATGATGGAAGGCGCGCAGATACTCGGCTTCTTCGACGGGTCCCTGCAATATCCAGCAAACGGCACACAGTATGAGAAGCAGCAGTATACGTATCAATCGATGATGGCGTATACGATTCTGCTGAGGAACGTCACACCAACTCAGCAGCAGAACATACGCTCTTACCGGGGTTACGGCAACTCCGCTGAGCTCGCGTACAGCCACCTGAAGAGCCTGTATCAAGCAACAGACAGCGTAAACCAAAGCAAGTTAATGGCGCAGTTGACAACAGTTGAAATGAAACCGGGAGAAAAGGGGATGACGTATATCAGCCGATGTCGCGAACTGCGCGACAAGCTTCTTCGATGCGGAGGATCGATCTCCGAGGACGCCTTCGTGACGGTCATCATTGGTGGTCTCGGTCCTCAATGGCGCGCCACCAAAGCCATTCTTCGAGCCCACGGGAGAATCTCTGAAGCAGCACTCTGCGCCGAAATCCACGCCGAGCAGCAGGACATGGACCTGCAAGAAGAACGACACAGGAAGAAGACAACAGCATCAGAATTTGCCTTCCACACTCAGCGACGTTACAACAACTACAACAACCAACAGCAGCAACCGAAGCCAGTACCTCCCTTTTGCCACATCTGCAAAACCTCAGGGCACCCGCGCACACATTGCCCAAACCGTCAACAGTCAACAACTCCGCAGCGGCATCTACGGCCTTCAAGCAATCAAGTTGCGTCAACACAGGCGAACCCGACGACTCAAATTCAAGCTTCAACGACCTCAACGGGACAACCTGCACAAGAAACAAGAAATATCGTTAGCTGCATGGCAAGACTAAGTGACTCTTGCGTCACGGAATCACCACCATACTACTCACCAGAAGAACAGCTCGATGAAACGACACCTCGCCGCGAAGCACTTCAACCGAATCCAACCTACGCAGCCATCGCCCAAAACGAGCCATCCGGAAAGGACACGTGGTTCTTGGACAGTTGCTGCGGGCAACACATGTGTTCTTCAGGACGCTTCGTGCAGCGAGAGTACCAGCTTCAACGGGAAGTTGTCATCACCGTCGCCAACAATCAGAACCTGCGCACACGACGACAAGGAGTTGTTCAACTTCAGTCACGAGAGACAAATGTTATTCTGCAGATGTCCAAGGTCCTAATCGCAGAGGGCTTGGGCTACAACTTACTGAGCGTCAGTCAGTTGATGGCGAAAGGCATTCACCTTGAAGCAGACAGCACAACTCAAGAGTTCAAGCTGTACCACGGAAGGGGAGGTCTCTACATCGGGAAGGCGGTCCTCAAGAACAACGTCTTCGTTCTCGACTTCGTTCCCGATCTTGGCACGGCCGACAGCGACGCCATCGTAAACTTCACCAACTGGACACATCCTCCAGATCTTGATCCAGACTTCAGTCCGAGCGGTTTCTGGTACTCGCACACCATTCCTGAAACAGAGAGAACAAGGGCGTTAGCGACAATTCAGCAGTCGGCAGCAGCAGAGACAACATCGGCAGCAGCAGAGACAACATCGGCAGCAGCAGAGACAACATCGGCAGCAGCAGAGACAACATCGGCAGCAGCACAGACAACATCAGGAGCAGGAGAAACAACATCGACAGCAGCACCGACAACAGCAGCAGCAGCAGAAACATTAACACCAGTCACCGGTCCCTCAACGGCACAGCCCTTCATCAACGAGACGCCGCCGACACCGGCGCAGCAGCTCAACCCGGCACCACGGGAAGTTCACAGAAGCGCGAACATGATCACCGGCTTCTACTCCAACTCCGACATGTACCGACGCTCGCCAGGACACCGCGCCAACGAAGAAACCTGGCACGCAAGAATGGGACACGCATCGGCTTCAAGCAACTCCCGCACGACCAAGGCATGTATCGACTCACTAAGAACAACGACTACGTCCTGTTAATCGTCTACGTGGACGATCTCCTCTACATCGGGTCAACCGACGGCATCGCAACCTGGTTCGAAGGGGAGCTGCAGAAAGACCTCACACTCACGGTCTCGTCTACCGTCACACAGTACCTCGGCCTCAACATCCGAGAAGAAGAAGATGCGATCTATCTCAGCGCCGAGAAATACGCCGACACTATCGCTAAACGCTTCGCTCTCACACCAGCCGCCATCTCCACGCCATACCGCTACACGACAGGAACCGAGAAGGGACGATCCACTCTACTCAAACCAGCCGGCATACGCGACTATCAGAGGAAGCTCGGATGCCTCCTCTTCGCAGCCGTCACATGCCGTCCCGACCTCTCATACTCCGCAAGTCAACTCGCCACCTACCTCAAGAAGCCTGAAACAGAACATCTGGCGGAACTTGACCGCGCTCTTCACTACTTCATCAGCACCGCGACGATCGGCCTAACCTACCACAAGAACGCAGCTACACCAACTAAGCTAATCGGCTATGTCGACGCCGATCACGCCGGCGACTCCGACAACAGGCGCTCACGTACCGGCTACGCCTACCGCCTCGAACCTATCGGACCTATTTCCTGGCAGTCGAGCAAGCAGGAGTTAATCGCGCTATCATCAGCTGAGGCAGAATATATCGCACTCTGCTCAGCCACCAAGGAAGGCCTTTATCTTCGCGAGCTGCTGGAAGAAGCAAAGTTAGCTGAGTTACCCAACTTCACCCTGTTCTGCGACAACCAGTCTGCAATTCGCATCGCCAACAAGAACGGCTTCGCGAACAGGACGAAACACATCGCCCTGCGCTACTTCTTCGTGAAGGACGAGATCGAGAAGGGGAGACTTCAGCTGTCATACTGTCCCACGTCCGAGATGGCAGCCGATTATTTGACCAAGAAACTCGGAAAGCAGAAATTCGAGTACTGCATGCTGCTGACTGGACAAAGCCACGTCATCAGCAACGACACTCCAGAAGCGAAGGGGAGTGTTGGAAACAGTGAATCTTAAGCGCTTCAGTCGTGTCGAAACATCGCACCAGAAGCGAAGCAAGCTGTATCGAAACAAACGCGAGTCAACCTTCGGAGGTTGAGAAGTTGCCGGAGGTTACGCGAAAGTCAAAGGTCAAGCGACCTTTGACCTGACAAATACAGCGCGACAGTTAAGGACACACAACTGACTCGTTACAGAGCAGTTGCCCGAGTCGTACTGTATCGAACCGCAACAGCAACAGTAAAGCAGTTACAAACTGCATCCTTTCATATTCCTTGTATTATTATATATTCTTGTACTTCCTTGCTATAATCAATCTACTTTGCCCTCATATACCAGCGCAAGGTGGTTCACAAACTTTGTTAAACGCTTCCGCTATTACAACACTATCCAACCCAGAGTTCTCCCTTGAAAAGATCCTAAGGGGCTATCTCAGCCCAACACATTCCGCTGTGGACATGCGTCCCAATCGATGTGTCCCAATCGATTCTACCGCACTGAATCTTATTACACCGAATTACACCCTAGTTTCAAAATTTTCGCTTCTCTGGTTTAGTGCGGTTCGGAGCGGTACACCCGATTGGGACACATCGATTGGGACATGTGTCCACAGCGGAATGTACCCTTAATCTAAAACAAATCACTGAACAAAAACAGTCGATATTTTTAAATTTCCTTTAGGTCTCGGTTCGGAACCTAGGCCCAGCCACCTGGGCAGCCCCGGGGGTATATCCAACGGTCGGGATTTACCCGGCCCTAATTTGGTCACTTCTCTGCTAGTGTTCGGCCCCAGTTTGATCTTTGCCCCTTCTGCCATCTGCCAACCTCGGGAGCTTCTGCCATCTGCCAACCTTGGAAGCTTCTGCCATCTGCCAACCTTGGGAGCTTCTGCCAAGTGCCAACCTAAGGAGCTTCTGCCAACCTTGATTGGGAGCTTTTGCAAAACTTGAATTGGGAGCTTTTGCCAACCTGTTGAGAGCTTTTGCCAACCTTGGGAGCTTTTGCCAACCTTGGGAGCTTTTGCCAACCTTGGTATCTTTTGCCAACCTGTTGGGAGCTTTTGCCAACCTTAGAAGCTTTTGCCAACCTTGGAAGCTGATGCCAACCTTGGGAGCTTCAGTGCCAACTCTTGGAACAACTTGAGGTAACCCTCTGAGAGATATCCATAAGGTTCCTTCTGGGTGTGATTGTGGTTACATCTTTTAATCTACTTGTTCAGTTGGATGGGAACACTGGGCTTCCTCAACTGGGTATGATGATATCTATACACACTTACAACATCAACGTCCCCCCTTTTCGCATGTCACTGCATATAAGGTATGGCACTGGGCTTCCTCAACTACCATGGTGATCTCTCCACTCCCTCAAATTACACATGGCACATCAACTTCCCCAATTCCATCATACAACACCCGTTTGCATCATACAACATGCGCCTGCACCTACAGAAGTGAATTATTTGGTACCAAATACGTTCGAACCCGCTATGGCCACATCCATTGCTGACGTGAGCGAAGGAATGAACGTACTACAAGGGCAAGTCCAGGAGAATCCTTGCTTTCCTGAGTCTTGCACCGCCTTCACGCATCTCTTCAACTCCTGATGGCATGGGATCGCCCAGTTGCCTGAAGAGCAGTACCGTTAGGTGTAGGAGAAGTAAGGGATAATGAGTAAGCCGGAATGTTCAGCTGTGAATTAAGGGACAACAAGGGACAGCAGGCGCAAGCATGAAATTACTGAGAGAGTTTGCAGGACACAGGGCATGTAGTACGCACACCGCTTATTCAAGAGAAGTCAAAATAGATGTCAACTTTCACAGAGAACCACGTTTAGTGAAAGGACACAATTGCCATTTAGAGACACACCGTTCGCTTCGACGCAATTGTCATGCTGCATGCAGCAATTGTCCACGTCATCACATGGCGCCTGCCCAGGACAGCCAGTCCACTTCACGCCGCAGTACTTCCCATAGCGCATGATCAAGGCTGGTAAGAGAATAAGGGAGCGGCAAAGCGAGCGGCAGAAGGAGGTATTGCGACAATGTTATGAACGAGAAGATATGAGGAAATGGGATGAGATGGGAGGACTCCTCCCATCTTGGAGATGGGAGGTAAATGGAGGGAAAAGGAGACAAACGGATGCAAGAGGGGGGGTAACAAGGAAAGTCATCATGAAAAAGGGCTGCGTGTGTGGTCTGTGTGGGTTTAGGCATTCATGTGGTTGCGTGGGAGTGTGAGTGTGTGAGAGGGAGGGGGAGAGAGAGAGCGATTTCAAGCCCAATTCGCGGATTCCCAGTGTCCTAGAATTTTCGACTACGGAAGTGAATTCTTATTATATTGATTTATAATTCCGAAAACTCGGCATCTCTCAGTATCCCGGAACGTTGAAAGATGCACAATTCTCATGCGGAAAAAATATGTGTGTCAGTGGACTCAATTCAAGCCAATTCCACACATTCACGGAAGGAACGAGAGAGAATGTGTGCGTGCGTGTGTGTGTGAGGAGGAAGGAGGTGAATGCAGAGAAAAGCACTCACTGTTGCATTGGAACTCGGCGCAAGTCCGTGAGCAAAAAAGATTGGGCAGCTGTTCAAGGGAGCGCTAGCACAGACATAGAGAAAAATGGCATGCGGGGGTTCAGCGGGAGTAACAGCCTGTAGGGAGGAGCAGCGGGAGCACACTTTCTGAGACGCAACGGTAACTAGGTAGGAGGGGATTGATCAATAATGTCGCTTTGCTATGAAACGACGCAAAGGGAGGAAGGATAATATCGTGAGCGACTAGCTCAGAGCACAGTACCCTCAGGCTGGAACCAGTCGTCAGGATAGCGCAGGAGACGGTGAAAGCCATGAGCAGGCGGAATAAATATGAAAATCGAGGAGCCATGCTGGAAAATGTTCACGCTGTGCAGGCAACGGCATCAGTGGCTCCTCTGTTCGACTGGGTTGCGTGATTTACTTAGTGTGAATGAGAAGAGTTGTGGGGCTGGGAATCGAGTGGGATAATCTCGATAAAAATCATAACAAGAGGCGACGGAAGTCATCGTAGGGTTGCGAAGCTTTTTCTTGAGGGGATTTCTAGTGGGAAGTGTGAAATTGGAAAAACAATCGCTAAAATGAATTCTTGGTAAGGTGATGTCCAAGAGATTCGAACCTAAGACCATTCGGCTTAACCACATGCCCCATATCGGTTCGCGCGTTTTAACTTTACGTGAAGTATCAATGCGACGAAGTTTGCATTCCCTAGGGTTTCATTTCTTCCCTTTTTTTCTCGCTGCTTCCTCTTGCTCGCTTACTCTCCCCAGCAGCAGACGCTAGTTCTTGCTTGTCTTCTCTCCTAGACACACTGGTATGTTCGTTTTTTTCCCTATATTGCATCTTCGTCAGCTCAAGTATATAGTTGTCGCGATATAGTTCCCTTCAATTTCGTTTTCCAGCTATGACACTTTTTGTTTTTCTGGTCGTTATTTCGTTTTCTCAACTTTGATTTCCACCTCATTGCTCAGTAACGTAGCCGTTTTCCTTATTCCTTTTCTTTTACTCGTCGTAGTTTTCCATACTCTATTTTCTACATTTCTCGTTCTCGTTCTCTCTCTCTCTCTCTCTC